>JAHWFO010111119.1:473788-597556 GCA_023313115.1 Rhysida immarginata | reverse complement strand
GATTCATCAAAATTGACATATCTGCTTCGGTTCAAAAAATAAAAGGGAAGGACAGAATTATGGACCATCCTGTACAAATCAGCCCAAACGGACAGTCAAAACAGCTCTAAAAACGGTTTTGTTAAAAAGGTCCCTTCTATATGACCTAGTCAAAATACTGTTCATTCAAAACGGCTCTTTATACGACCCAGACAAAACCGCTTAGTCAAAACGGTCCAGTAGATCAAACTAGTTTAAACGGCTCTCAAAATGGCCCAGCCAAAACGGCCTTTTCAAAAAGGCTCAATCAATACAATCCAGTCAAAACGATCTGTTCAAAATGGCTTTGTTAAAACTGACCAGGGAAAGCAGCCATAACCACCCAGAGAGAAGGCCTCTGCGATGAAAAGTAATACGTTGTTACATCATCATAGTTAGGCGTAGCTCAGGGGAAAGACAGGCCCTGGCGCGGAAAAGTCACCTGACCATCTTAGTCCGAGTAACAATGTAACATTCATTGTTTCCAACAAACGAAAAATTGCTGATTATTAAAATCCAAGATGGAAACAATGAAGGTTACATTGTTATTCGGACTAAAATGATCAGGTGACTTTTCCGCGCCAGGGCCTGTCTTTCTCGTGGGCTACGAGTTAGGGCAAATTTATGGCTTATTATTGGTAAAAATACGAATAACAATGCCCTAAATATGATGATGTAACAGTGTACTGCGTTTCATCTCAGAGGCCTTCTCTCTCGATGGTTACGAAACAGCCCGGTCGATACAACACAATCAAAACTGTTCATTCAAAACTGCTGTCACTACGACCTAGTCAAAACGCCTTTTATGCACTCGGAAACGCCTTAGGCAAAAATAGCTCGATCGATACAATCGAGCCAAAACGGCTCTCAAAACGACCCATTCATAACGGCTTTAAAATCGGCCCAGAAATAAAACGGCTTAATCAAAACAGCCTTGTTAAAATGGCCCACTCAAAACTGCTCTCGATACGACGCATTCAAATCATCTTTCAAAACTGTCCATTCCTGACTGCTCGGAAAGGGCCCAGACAAAGCTGCATAGTCAAAAAGACCTGGTCACTGACCTGTTGTTAAAACGGCCCACCAAAAACTACTCTCAAAAAGACCCAGTCAAAGCGGCTTAGTCAAAAGTTGATACAACATAGTCAAAACGGCTCTCAAAACAACCAGTCATAACAGCTGTAAAAACGGCTTAGACAAAACTGCCTAGTCAAAACGGCCCAGTCAATACAACCGACTCAAGACACGCCAATCAAAACGGCCCGGTCGATAAACCCAGAATGGTCCATACAGTCGGCTCTTAAAACGGCTTTGTAGAAACAGCCCAGTCATAAGGCCCTGTCGATACAACTCACTCAAAACGGTACATAAAAAACGGCTCTCAAAACAATCCAGTCAAAACGGCCCAGATTAAACTACCTAATCAAAACCCTAGTCAGTACAACCAAGTCAAGAAGGTCCACTCAATGTGAGTCTAAAACGGCCAGATAAAATGAATTTTGTCATAACGGTCCAGTCAAAGCAGTCTATACAAAACGGCTCTCAAAAAAACCCACTCAAATATATTCTCAAAACGGCCCAAATTAAACTGCATAATCAAAACGGCCCAGTCGATACAACCAAGTCAAGACTGACTACTGCAAACGGCTCTCAAAATGAATTTCAATTTACAAAATGTTATTGCTCAAATATCAGTGATAAGCAACACAAAAGCTGATATCTTCTATTTTTTAAGAATTTCAATGCTTATTTAATAACTTGTGAAACAAATTTAATATCTGTCATGATTATTTTAACAGGACGCAGTGGAGAGACAATGACAGAGCGGACGTTTTATGATGCAAAAATAAGAACTACTTTATTATCAGATAATCTTATGCTAACCTAGTTAAGATTAAATTAACTTAAAATAAACCATTAAAGAATGACATAACCAAGTGCCGAAAAGTTAAACTAAACTATTCGCGGAACTATATTTTTAAACAGCCCTATGTTAACATTTTAAGTTTCTACTGGACCATGAAGATACCAATACACCACGTACCTTTGAACCAATTTCGACTATCATTAATTTTCCGTTATATTTATTCATGACACATCATTTCAATTCGTTTGATATATTACATGCCATATTTTAGCATTGAAAGTTCCAATGAACCATAATGGTTCCACTAAACCATAATGGTTCCACTAAGCCAGGTTCCTTGAAACCAATTTGGACTATCATTAATTTTACGTTTATATTCATTCATGTCACCTTACTCCAAATCGTTTGAACCATACTGGTTCCACTAAACCAGGTGTCTTTGAAACCAATTTGGACTATCGTTAATTTTACGTTATATTTATTCATGACACATCATTCCAAGTCGTTTGATATATTACATGCCATATCTTACGATTGAAAATTTTTGAGAGTGTCATAAGGGTACCATTAGAGCACGTGCCATTGTTTCAATTACAACCTTTTTCAAAATGGTTCATTTCCTGAACAATATTTATCAATTGGCGAAATTAGTAATTTATATCCGCTTCCATTTCGTTGTTACGATTTGTTTGATATATTACTTAATATATCTCTCATTGAAAATTGCTAGGTGTGGTCGTGAAGGTACCATTTGTGAACATGCTATTAAACTGATTTAGATAATATTTTGATAGTTTCGTGCCATGGACTATATTCATCGACTGACGAAAACAGATTTTTAAAATCTTTCATAGCCTCGGAGGAGTTTGAGTTACAGACAGACAGACACGTTTCCCCACACGGATAGCATAAAGCACCTATCGGTACTTAATAAGCACAAAACTTAAAATAATGAAGGCAGGTGTCTTTCCTGCTCAAATATAAACAACACACAATACCTAGAAATATCGCATCCAGAAACTACCATGGGCTAATCAGTCACCCGATATGAAAATGGGGTGAATAAGAGTGAAGAAATGAACTGGGTCCCGTTATAAATCCATCTGAAATTTTAGGGATAACTGCAGCGAGGGCTATTCTCTGGAAGAATGGAAGTAAAGTTCTGCTGTCGTCTAACAAAATTTTATTCGAAGAAGAGAGGTCGTAATAAAAGCAAATTGAATACATTTTTGCATGTTTATTAAACTCACACCGCTGCATTTCTAAAGATTTTCGCAGAGTCAAGTGCAAATGCTAATTCCATCTCTTTTCCATAATTTTCGTTTTCCATTCAATATTCATCCCCAAGCTCTATAGCAACGGGAAATATGGTTATGAGGTGCTTGTAGCCGTATTAGTGAGTAACCTTATTGAGAACGTGATTCGAGATTGCTGATGAAAATTCTCGTTTATGAAATAGCCTGAGAGAAAATGTTTAATGAAAAGGGAAGCCTTAGCTCATTCCCAAGTACCATCTGTCACAATTCTCGAAGACTATACGGTTGCCTGTAATACTGTGTTTACCTGATTTTAATGAGCTTTTTTATTGCTGAGGAATACTTGATTTTCCTATAGGGCAAAATATTTCAAAGGTCGTTTTATTAATTATAAAAATTGTAGGCATACCCACGGATTCATGGGCTCTTTCTTATTAGGTTTCAAGAGCCAATTTATGGGAATATTTATTTAGAAATTGCACGCATCGTTGTCTCTTAACGAGAAAATCAATACTTTCCATTTACATTTTCATGCTCATTGGAATCCCTTTCTCATATTTTCTATTTCCTTTACATCAAGTGGAAAGGTCACAGTAGGGCTTGAGATGATCTCCTACGACCTCACTGTAATAAATTTAGAGAAAAATAACTTGAGTTAAAATTTGAGAATAGGGAATATATGAGCAGATTTTATTCATCAAATTAAAGCTGAACGCTTTTATTAGGAGGTTTAGCAAAATAGCTATTTATAAGAATGCACGCTTGGTCTATACGTTTATCCGGCCGTCCGCTGTTTGCACGATAACTTGAAAGCGGATTAACTTTTTCCAAATTTGTTTTCAGAAATATTAACTCTAACGCTATAACTGCTGCTAGGCGTCGTGGCATGGACGCAAGAAGTGAGCGGTATGTGTCCTATTGTATGGCAGTCCATTCCGCTTGAAGCGCTGTCCACAGAGCTTCGAGAGTCATAGGTGGAGGGTCCAGCTGCCGTACATGGCGATCAAAGTGCTCCCACAGAGGTTCGATTGGATTGATTTCCGGCAAATTAGCGGGCCAAGGGAGCACTCGAAAGTCAGTAGAGTGTTCCTCGAACCAATCCAAAAGGAGACGTGCCTTGTGGCAGGGTGCATTGTCCTGCTGGAAGACACCATCACATTGGGGGAACATCGTGAGCATGTACGGGTGCGCCTGGTCCGCTACGATTGACAGATAGCCACAGACATTCAAATTGCCCTCTAGACGAATCAGTGGACCTAACTGCTCCCAAGAGAAGATCTCATACACATGCACACTACCCCCACCAGCCTGTTTCCGACCGACAATAGCCTCCTACAGTCTCTTTTCAAGGCGTTCACGACGCACTCGCCATCGCCCGTCAATCTTATGGAGCAAAAACCTTGACTCGTCGGAGAAGGCGACCTTAGCCCACTCGTCTGTGGACCAATGGTGGTGCTCACGTGCAAAGGCTAGGCGTCGTTGACGATGACCCCTGGTCAACATGGGTGCAGCAACCATGCGTCGACTATTCAAGCACATTCGTAGCAGGGTGCGTTCAACGGTAATGTCGGATGTACGCCTGCCCTGTCATCTTTTACGAGTCGTCGTAGGCGCCGCTCACCCCGTTGGACGATGGCTCGTGACCCTTTACAGTGACCCGTTGGGACGCGATTTCTGTCCCTGCTGTCCACTCTCTGTACACCTTCACTACAGCGGACCGTGAACAGTTCAAAAATCGCGCCGTTTCAGAGATGGTGCCACCCTTACTGCGATAGCCAATTATCATCCCTTTTTGGATGCCCTTTAAATCCGGACGTTTACCCATCTTGAGGCTCGTGCACCTGCCTTTTGATGCACCAGCTTTAATGCTTTCTCAGCCTGTTACGCAAAATTTGCAATGTGTAATCGTTTTTGGGGCGAACCTTGCGTGCGCTTTGAAGGGGTGCTGGTCATACTTCATTGATATGACAGTGTATTTATACATTCATTAACAAGACATTACTCCCCCCGAGTAGGGTAAGGCAAGTAGCAGACCCTGCGGTCATCTATTTTTACCCCTTTATCTACACTACAAGATTTTATCGGCGTGCAGTTTGCACGGTAATTATTTTCAAATTCAATTCATATTGTTGCAAAGCCCGCACATTCAAATTGTTTCGAAGGAAAAAAAATATATGATTTATATGAGCAACTTAAATACTTTACACATTCTTAAAAATGCTTGATTTCATCAGCTACTTTTGAATGTTGTCAATATTTCGGTTAAAATATATAATAAAAATGTGCAATTAAAACATTGTCAATTACTGGCGATGGAACTGCCTGTCAACTTCTGGTGCATTAACTGTCAACTGCTGGTGATTGATGAATTACTTAGGAAAATATTTAATAACTTAATAGCTTTTCAAGATATAATAATTGTTTAGAGATTGGCACATTCTGTATTATATTTACAATTTAATTGTATAAATAGATAAGTTTCAAATGAAGTTCCTACTTATCAAAATGCAATTTAATTTACGCACACAATTTCGTTTTACAATAATGTCTTAAACTATCAATTACTGGTACATCTACCCTATTTTAAGAACAGAATATTTGACGTACAGTTAAAGTGTAACATGACATCTACACATAATAGTACCAAACTTTAAAAAAAATTGTATGCATGTATGGCCTGATATTAAATGAAGCTAAAACTAATGTGTTAAAAATCACAAGAGAAAGAAGTCATAAAATAGAAACTTGTAAAATATTGGGTGTCGTATTTGATAGTGTATTATCTTTTAAAGATTCGGTTGAGGATATTTTAGTTCGACTTGGTCGATTAATTTTTTTTATTTAAAAGATTAAGTAAAACACTGACTAAGAAGGAATTAGGTGTTATCATTAAAGCTATATTGGTGCCTAAAATCTAATATTGGCTGATGATTTGGTCTTCTGCGAGTAGACCATTAATTACAAGAATTCAAGTGGCGTATAATAATTTGATACGTATTGCTTTTGCCATAACAAGATATACCTCTATTACAGAAATTTGCAATGCTTATGAGATAAATGAATATTATTATTCACTTGTGAGTTCATCAACTTTCTGATGGTTTGGAGTGGAGAAATTCTCGATCTGCGGGCCAGGTTCCCGTCTCCCATTGGGCTTTCAACCCTGACAACTTGGTTGTCTTTAAGACACCTTGAGACAGCTTGGCTGTCCGTGGTGTCTGCGATAGCCCAATTGGTAGAGGCATCGGCCATGATAGTCGAGGTTCCTGGTTCGAATCCGGGTCGCAGAATTTTTCCTTCCGCTTATGAGATACTTACATTGAATAATATAACAAGAAATTAAGCCTCCCGAGAAAGGTATAGGAAAGTAGGAAGCGCTGAGGTCGTCTATTTTTACCCTTTTATTCGCAATTTTTACCCCCCCCCCTTCCCATTTTTTAGTCGAAAAATTGATTTTTTCGCACGTAGTATTTAGAAAATGAAAATGAGCTCTATCTTCTTTCGTTTCTCATCATTTCCGATCGAATGATATATATGACATGCCATATGTTGTCATAGTTCTAAAGACCAGGTCATTGCCACCAGGCCATTCCCACAACTCCGACCCTATTGGTACAATTTGGCCCAAACTTCACAGTAATGTTGACAATGCTTAGAGGAATCTGCATACAGAATTTCACTTTTTTATATGCATATATACGGGTAGACTTTTTGGTCCCCTCTATTTTCCGCCCCCGAAACTCCGACCCCAATGCGCCAATCAAAACCAAACTAAATAGTGAAGGTGTACATGCCCATAGTAAGCTACATTCCGAATTTCAATCTTCTACCTTAAAAAATGCGGAAATTATGAAGGGGACGGACGGATGGACGGACGGACAGACAGACGGACATTGTGAAAACAATAAGTAGCTGCATTCTTCCGCTACTTAATAATGTATACATAAAGAATTATATAAAGCTATGATAGATCCACAGCATCCTAATCATTTTATTTCAACTTGGATTATGAATAACACCAAAACTAGGAATACTCAAAAATATAAAGTAATACCTTCTAATATTATTTGTAAATTTTTATTGAGATTCTTTCCTTATAATATAATAAATGAATGGAATGCAATTCCACATTTAGTTAAACAGCAAGTTATGAACTGTAGTTCCAATTGTTATAATCATAAGGATCATGTACATAAACTTCTATGGCAATAGATTTTTAATTTACAGAAATGCTAATTTGTAGATATTAGATAACCTTGTGGGGTGCAATGTTTTAAATAAATAAATAAATAAATTGCCTTAGATAGTGTTGCACTGATCTCAGAGCGTAAGAAGCGAATGATGGCTCCAGTGTTGAAACTCCTGGTTTGCATACGGATCCTTTTTCCACGGTGTTCTGCCCTTCCTTGTTGCAGGTGAACCGATGACCTGGCAGTGATTTTATAAGGGGCCGAAAATATGGAATTCACATGAGGAGATGTCGGGGCTGTACGGAGGATTTTTGAGGACTTACCGTCGAAATGTTTCCAGCAGGTGGAGGGTTTTCTTGACCACAAGTGATTATCGTTGTCCTGGAGCAGCACTAACCATTTCGAGAGCTTCACTCTGCGCTTGTTTTCAATGACCCGTTTCGGCTTCAGCAACCGTTCAGCGTTAACAGTTTCACCCACAGATTAAGGAGAAAAACACAGATATGCCACCTGAATAGGCGTTTTGTTGCGCCTAAACCTGGCGGTGCATGCGGTAAACTTCTATTGCTATTCAGATTATCCGTTCTTTTCAATTGTTTACTTGTTGATAAATTTAACTTCAATAACTGCAAAAGAAGTTTGCCAAAAAATATTGTTCATCAGCTATGGCAATATGCTTAGAAACAATAATCAATATGAAATGACATTGATGTTTACCGCATGCACCACTAGGTTTAGGCGCAACAATTTTTAACATGGGCTTGGCACATCTGTGTTTTCTCTTTAATCTGTGGTTTCACCATATTCTAGCCGATCGAGGAGTATGGGTCCTTCTTCTTCGAAAGGGAAACTGAGCATCACGTTTCCGGCCTTCATGGCAGAGTAAGCTGTTTTGGGACGTGGGGAGCCAGGATGACACTACATCTATCGATGACACAAGCATATTAACCAATTTCGATTAAATGCAACGGCGGTACAGTGAAAGTCTGCTTGTCATTTGAGCACACGATATAATTTTAAATGGCCCCAAAAGCAGAAATCGATAGGATTTAAATCAGATGAGCGTGGAGGCCAATCATTTGGCCCATCGATTAGCAATCGGTCTTTCGTTAAATAATAATAATTATTAACTGGAGATACGTCTCCAAGCATAGGTAATGATTTTTCAATTGAAAAATGGAAGAAAAAATTTTACGACCCGGATTCGAACCAGGAACCTCGACTATCATGGCCGATGCCTCTACCAATTGGGCTATCGCAGACACCACGGACAGCCAAGCTGTCGATAGCCCAATTGGTAGAGGCATCGACCATGATAGTCGAGGTTCCTGGTTCGAATCCGGGTCGCAGAATTTTTCCTTCCATTTTTCAATTGAAAAATCGGTCTTTCGTTCATAAGTGATGAAAAAATTGGACCGGACACCAGTATCAACTTCTCCTTACGCTGATATGAAGGCAAATTGACTTGATATCAGCGTAAGGAGAAGTTGATACTGGTGTCCGGTCCAAAAATAAAAATTTGGAGTAAACCCGTATCCTTTAGAAGGAAATGGAGTCAGAAACTGTGGACACAGATCAACAAGAGCGACAGGAAACCACTAATAATTTTTAATGTGGATTAGTGGTTTCTTGTCGTTCTTGCCGTATTGCTTTGCTTATTTTCGAGAGCAACTGAAGTTCAACTCATTCTAACGACGATTTCTTTCTAAATTTTCATTCTATTTGCTTGGGCTGTTTATAAGAGTAGCTCTATACATTTGGCTGACAAATTATGCAAAAGACATTTTGATGTGTATTTCCGTTTGGATATTAAATTTTAGGTAATTACAGAATTATTATATGCTCTTCGATAGAGACCCTTTCTGAGCTCACCAGATTAGTTTGTCATTAAAATCGTGAAATTGGTCTAACAGTCACGTGACTATTGAGCGCCCCCCCCCCATTAAATTTTTTTTATTGGCTATATAAGGCATGTTGTAATATGTCATTCGAACGGAAATGACGAGCACAAAACGAATATGACATTCTATTCGATTTTCGAAATGCTACGTCCGAGAAAATGACCCCCCAACATATACTTCAATAACCCCTTATTGTGAGCTTTAGCTAAAGCTATATACATGTATAAGAATACAAGCTTAATCGATATCTCTATGTGTCCGGCCGGCCGTCGTTTTGCAGGATAACGTGAAAATGGATGACCTTAACTGAGATGTGTCAATTTTTGATGGGCTTTCGTGGACACCTAAAAGCACGTGCACTAATGTTAAGAACATGAACTTAGGACATGTAATATATCAATCGATTTGTACTGTCGAGTCATAAGTGAATACAGTGTTATTTTTTGCTTAACATTTAAGCATTGTTGATGTCAGCTTGGAGCACGTGCCCGTTATGAAGCTTTGTCAATGCACGTGCTCATTTCCTTTTTTAAAATTCAGTGCTGTTAGGCCTATTGTTAAAAGTGGATAATGTTAGGCCTTTAGTTAAAAATGGCTAATTAATGTTAGGCCTATTGTTAAAAATGGCTATTTAATGTTAGGCCTATAGTTAAAAATGACTAAATGTTAGGCATATTGTAAAAAATGGCTAATTAATGTTAGGCCTATATTTAAAAATGAATAATGTTAGGCCTATTGTAAAAAATGGCTTATTCATGTTAGGCCTATATTTAAAAATGAATAAATAACGTTAGGCCTATTCTTAAAATGGCTAATAATTGTTACGCCTATGGTTAAAAAAGGCTATTTAATGTTAGGCCTAAATCTAAACATGACTAAATAATGTTAGGCCTATACTTAAAAATGACTAAATAATGTTAGGCCTATTGTTAAAAATAGCTAATTACTGTTAGGTCTATATTTAAAAATGACTAATATTAGGCCTATTGTTAAAAATGGCTAATGTTAGGCCTATTGATAAAGATGGCTAATGTTAGGCCTATTGTTAAAAATGGCTACAAAAAATTAATTAATGGCTATAATTAATGTTAGGACGATAGTTATCAGTAGGTGATTAATATTAGGCGTAATATACGTAGTCCAAAGCTAATTACTATTCAGTCTAATGTTAACAATAGGTAATTGCTGTTAGGCCAATTGTTGAAAATAGCTAATTGATGTTAGGCCTATTGTTATCAATAATTAATAAATGTAAGTCCTGTTATTATCAAATAATAAATGCTAGACATTTTGTTAACACTAGCTAATTGTTGGTAGGCCTATTATTGTCAACAAATAATTACTGGTATGTATTGTTAGCGACTGTTGTAATCTTATGCATGTTGTGTCAACACCACCTCTACTCAAAGCCTGAGCGCGAAAATTTCATACATTGTTACATCACTATAAAAAGTCATCTTTAATCGCATTTCTACCAATAATAAGCTCTAAATTATGACTTCGTATCATGATGTAACAATGTATGACGTTTCCGCGCTCAGGCTTTCTCTTTAGGTGGTGTTGGTTGTGTACGGCCTGTGTAGCTTTTAATGTAGAGAATGGGAGAATATATGACAAACGTACAATAACTCTTTATAATACACAACATACAAATTAGTTTGAGTTTGCAAATTTTTACGTACTCACCTGCTCACTCACCGGATAGAATCAAATGTATTTCCATTGTTTATTTAAACCAACTGCAAGTAAAAGTGAAATATTGAAATTTAAAATTACATCTGCGTCACAGGTAAAGCTCTTTGGAATGCTCTCAAGATTTTTCCCGACAATGCTTTGCAACAATGATTTTTCTCTCCTAACGTTTATGGTAACTTTGATTAAGAAGGGATGTATGGCTCTAGCAGTGGAAAGAACATAGGCGCAGTAGTTTAAAACATTAGACGTGCGGGCATTTCATTTCTCATTTCACGCGTGTTTGGAAAGATTCCTGTGAACGCTGCAATTGAATACGTACATTTACATGCAGTTTTCGCCATTGCTGTATAAAAAATATTATTGTAATATTAAACAACAAATTTTTATATCCTTTTTATCAGCATATTTGAAAATCGTAGAATTTTAAAACCTTGTAAAATTATTTGCCTTTTCACTGGTACTTTTATGTGTGGTCTATTGAATTTCAAGTTTTAATAGAGCGTTCCCTTGTCTCGATTTAATTTTTCTCATTAGGCAATTATACTTTCTCTTGAAATGCTTATAACGTTTCCTTTGGTGTCGTTTCAGTTCCTCCACGATGGGTTGTCCAGCCAGGGGACCGTGCGGTGGTTGTGAAGAGCCAGCTGCGATTGGATTGTGGTGCCGAAGGGAATCCCGAACCACAAACTGTGTGGAAGAAAGCAATGGGCAAGTAGGAAACTCTTTTCCCACACTGCTTCTAATCTCCCCCTTCGTTTGCTTGGTTCGCAAAGAGCAAAAGCTGTCCCGATCGACGGCGTCGTTATTGATCAGCGACTGCCATACGTTGCAGCAACAAAAGGGAAATTGTTGCTTTTGGATGATCGTTGAGAAGCCGACGACATCACGTATTCAGATGCGATGTCACATTTGCCCGTTAGGATGTTTAGGGGAGGGGGGGGGTCATTAAATGGAATGGATTTCGTTTGTTGAATGGAGTATTGATTAGCGAGAGCGTTTTCGAAGAGTCTTGCGCAGCGGTGGGAATGTTTGAAGCGTCAATGTTTTGAGATAACAGTTTTGCGTAACTTAGAAAATTATATTAACGCGACGGAATAAATGATCCATTTTTATATAAACCTTAGTCTTCATTTATGGTCTGCGAGCAATGTCTGGTGAAGAAGCTTGTCATAGACATGGATTTTTTTGATCAGCATATTAAAAATATTAAATCATTTTTCATAGAATATATTATAATTAAGATAAATAAAACTCCTTTAATTAAAAGAAAACAAATAAATTAAAATAAATAATATAAAACATTGAAAAAAGTCACCCAATTGATAAAATAAATGTTGAAGGACGAAACATAAACAAACAAAGGTCTTGTGGAGAAGCTCAGATGAAATGCAGAAGAAACACAGGAGAAACGAAGATCTAGTGAAGAGATGTTGCACGAACACAGGGAGGCACACAGTTACAGATGAAGAAGGTCTATGATGAAAGTTGGAAGTGATATTATATTTTTAGTAGTAATTTCCATTTATTATTAATTTCTATAGATGGTTTGGCTACACTTCCCTTACACTCAACAATCTGATCACAACAATCAAAATATCACACATTGTTTTGTTTTTTATTATTCAGTAGCGGAAGAATGGAGCTACTTATTGTTTTCACAATGTCCGTCTGTCTGTCCGTCTGTCTGTCCGTCTGTCCGTCCGTCCGTCCCCTTCATAATTTCCACATTTTTTGAGGTAGAAGGTTGAAATTCGGAATGTAGCTTACTATGGGCATGTGCACCTTCACTATTTCTTTTGGTTTTGATTGGCCCACTGGGGTCGGAGTTTCGGGGGCGGAAATTAGAGGGGACCAAAAGGTCTACCCGTATTTATGCATACAAAGGAGTGAAATTCGGTATGCAGATTCCTCTAAGCAAGATCAACATTACTGTAAAGTTTGGGCAAAATCGTCCCAATAGGGTCGGAGTTGTGGGGGTGGCAATCACTTGGTCTTAAGAAATTTATGGCAACATATAGGGTGTGATATATCATTCGATATATAATAATGAGAAAGGAAAGAAGATAGGGTTCTTTTATATTTTTTCTAAATACAAGGTTCGATAAAATCTATTTTTGATTAAAAAATGGGGTGTTAAAAAGTGCAGATGAAGGAATAAAAAAAAATAGATAAATCAGGGCTTCCGCTACTTTCCTATACCTTCCTCGGGAGGCTTAATTTCTTGTTATATCTTCCATTACATTCAAAAAACTTTATTACTGAAGATGGGAAAAAATCCCGAAAACGTTAAATATTTCAAGCTCATCATCTACGTGTTACGATTCATCGAACTTTCATCATAGACCTTCTTCATCTGTAACTGTGTGCCTCCCTGTGTTCGTGCAACATCTCTAGACTAGATCTTCGTTTCTCCTGTGTTTCTTCTGTATTTCATCTGAGCTTCTCCATAAGACCTTTGTTTCTTTATGTTTCGTCCTTCAACATTTACTTTATCAATTGGGTGACTTTTTTCAGTGTTTTATATTATTTATTTTAATTTATTTGTTTTCTTTTAATTAAAGGAGTTTTATTTATCTTAATTAAAATATATTTTATCACAACTCCTACGTTTATATTATAATCATATTTCATAGATTTTTAATGTTATCTTTGCTTAGCTCGTTATGAGTGCGCATTATTTTTCTCTAATTATTAATTTTTAATTCGATCTCAAAGTAAAACGTTGAGTAGGGGATACGAAAACTAGGCTTTAATTTTTTTCTTTGAAATCGACTTAAAATTAATAATTTGAGAAAAAAGTGTAAACATTTTGAAATATTCCGTATAGTACGTATGTGACCAATTTTGGCTTTACTCGGAGCTCTGCCAGGATATGTCTATTGTAAAGTTTCAAAACAATCCTACATTTTTAAGCCTTTAAAATACACTTTGCAATACCGTAACGGGACTAGTTAGTTTCGCCATTTATTCCTAGCTTTATCAAGGATACACACTAGAGGCTTCTCGCCCTTATATGCAGACATACACTGAATGGCCAATTTATTATGACCACCTGACAGTTTTAGGCAAATGAGCTATTTCGTCACAGCGCTGCCGCTAGAGGGCAAGATAGCTATAAAAAGGGAATGCAGTTGAGGTGAACCATCAGTTGCACTGTGTTTTTTGCGACGATATGGACAAAAAAACGTGATTTAAATGAGTTTGAACGTAGGATGATCGTCGGCGCGCACAGTGTTCAAGAACAGCAGTTATTAATGTTTACAGAGAGTGGACTACCAAGCAAAAAACCGGCTCTCG
The DNA here is from genome assembly GCA_023313115.1 of Rhysida immarginata. NCBI lineage: Eukaryota > Metazoa > Arthropoda > Chilopoda > Scolopendromorpha > Scolopendridae > Rhysida > Rhysida immarginata. The sequence goes on along the minus strand of JAHWFO010111119.1, from coordinate 583,332 downwards.
ACGTCAAGAATGTGGTCGTCACAGGCTCCTCAATACTCGAGTTGAAAGGAGATTGGCCAGAGTTGTCCAGGGCGACAGAAGAGCAACAATGCGTCAAATAGCGGCAAATCTTAATCAAGGACAAACTGTGACCGCCTCTGAACGAACTGTTCGCCGCTCATTACACCGTTTAGGCTATGGAAGCCGACGACCAGTTCGAAAGCCTCTATTGTCAGCCTTGAACAAGAGCAGACGTCTCCAGTTCGCCAAGGAGCACAAGGATTGGATAGTAGATGACTGGAAAAGAGTCATGTGGACCGATGAGTCACGATTTCAAATGCATCATGCAGATGGCAAGGTTAGAATATGGAGAAAACAACACGAAAGCATGGACCCCACGTGCATCGCCACAACACTTCAAGCTGTTAGCGGCAGTATTATGGTTTGGGGGATTGTTTGGGTCCTTTGATTTCTCTGCACGGACGTGTGCGTGCCCAAGATTATTTAAGTATTCTCGCAGATCAAGTATACATCCCGTTATGTTAATGGTGTACTCTGACGGGGATGGATACTTCCAGCAGGACAATGCTCCTTGTCATAAGGCTAGCAACGTCCTCAGATGGTTCGAAGAACATGCCGGAGAGTTTACCTTGCTTCGTTGGCCTGCACAATTGCACAGATCTCAATCCATTTGAGAATTTGTGGGATGAGATCGAACGGTCTATCAGGCAGCGAGATCCCGTACCATCAAATCTGCAGAAATTGGAAGGTTAGTTATTTTTATGCATTTTCTTTTTTTAGCAACAGTGACCTGTGCCTTATTTTTTGAATGTCGCCAAACCAGCAAAAGTGTCTGTTCAGTTTTTGTAAGAGAATTATCTCCCAGTTGTTTGGGTTTTATGAAATGTTTCAACTTTCTACACCCTACTTTAAAATATGGTTCAGTCCGATAATCCTTTTTAAATTTACATAAAAAATTGTACTCGTGCCTTATTTTCTGAGCGCTACTGTATACCTTGATAAAGCCGGGAGAAAAATGATGAAACCAGTTTGTAAACGTTGTGCTGCAAAGTCTCTACCAAATTCATTGCTAGAAGCAATACTGAGGAATCCCAGTTTAACGATCTTTAGAATATTCATAGAAATTAATAGTGCACCATGCTGTCTGTCTGCGAGTGCGCCATCTTTAGAATTGCGCCACGCGAAAACAGTGCAACGTGGTACGCTCAAATCTTGCACGCGGCCTTTTTTCGCAGCAATCGAATCGAAATAAATTTTGTGGATGTGTGTAGCGTTTCTGGCTAAAAATTTTAGTGTGCCCCTCGTATAATTTTAAAATAATGGGTTAAGCCTTCCTAGAGATTAATTTTAAATTTAAAATGTGGTCAGTCTTTTTTTAATGGGAGAAAATCGTAAAATTAATAAAAACAAAAAAATAAATAATAAATAAAGTCACCAATCTTGAAAAAGGATGAAGAAACTTGTGAGATGGAAGAAAACTCAAAGGATGTAGTCTATTGAAGATGTTGTTGATAGCAGAAATAAACCCAGTCTATTGAGGATGTAGATGAAGTCTTGTGAAGATAATGTTAATAGTGGAAAACGATAATCTTGAAGGAAGTGTTGGTTTTGAAATACAGATGAAATTTTGAAGAGGGTGATCCAAATATTTGGGATAAAATTTATATAAAACGTTCTCGAGAATATTTCTCATCATCATTATATGTTCTCGATAAAACATTTTTGAATGGTGAAAACAGTTGAAATAAGAATTTAAAAATTGATATAAAGATGATGAAGCTAAGTTGGTTGTAACTGTTGGCTATTGTATACTAGGGTAATTGTTGTTTAAAAGTAGTGTCCATTTATTGTTTATCTCTATTGATGGCTTGGCTAAATTTTTGTTATTTGTAATGATATTTATTGTTTCTTTAATTAATTTAAGAATTTAATAAATTAAGCCAACAATCATAACTAACAATTACAATCAACTTAGCTTCATTATCTTTATATCAATTGTTAAATTCTTATTTCAACTGTTTTCACCATTCAAAAATGTTTTATTCTACTGATGATGAGAAATATTCGCGAAAACGTTTTATATAAATTTTATCCCAAATATTTGGATCACCCTCTTCAAAATTTCATCTGTATGTCAAAACCAACACTTCTTTCAAGATCATGGTTTTCCACTATCAACAATATCTTCACAAGACTTCATCTACGTCCTCAATAGACTGGGTTTATTTCTGCTATCAACAACATCTTCAATAGACTACATCCTTTGAGTTTTATTCATCGTTTTTCAAGATTGGTGACTTAATTTATTATTTATTTTTTGTTTTTATTAATTTTACGATTTTCCCCCATTAAAAGGAGACTCACCACATTTAAATTTAAAATTAATCATTTAAACTTCCTAGAGATATTCATTTTCTAAAGTCCCCCCACACCTTCCTCCAAAAAAAATTATTATTTTTAATTCCTTTCATATCAATGTAGGAAGCCTGTGCAAATTTAATACTATTCTACGATTTCAATTTATTTCACATTTTATTTCAAAATTTTATATTTCAATTTTTATTTTATTTAACTAAAATTGTACAGCGAGAAGCTTTTTCTTCTGACCCGTCAAGACTACGAAATTAAGATTAATATGGTAAAATATTTTATTACGGAAAAATTTTGTCTTTAAGCGCAGTTGAATGAAATTTAAAATTTTCAGCTAAAGATAATTAAACCATTAAGGATACTTTGCATGTAAAGTGAATATAAAAAAATTCCTACTGAAGCGCTGGCAGTTCAATATTATTGAATTAGGCTGCTGATGATGATTCGATTTAAAGGATTGAGTTACGAAATATTGTTCACAGATAAATTAACTGCTCCTTTATGTATTTTAGTCAAAAATATAAGATTAAATTAAAGATTGCCTGAAAGGAAACACGGATTCTTCATTCTTACTCATTATAAAAGACAAGGGAAAGCAATTAAGAGTCGGGAGTCGGTTGTCGCCTCCGTCTTTGATGAGGAGCATCTGCATCGACGCATCGTTTTTCCCTGACAGCGCGAACGCAGGCCCTTCTGAACTCATAAGATAAAGTTCCCTTCATTAGCCGGAAAAAAGAAAATGGGACCCAGATTGAAATTGGCTTTGATATATGAGTAAAGCACCGCCGTTGCTTCATAAATTGGAATCCGAAGAAAATTTCCGAGGTATTGAATCTGCGGTGGTGGCGGAGGAGGATGATTCCATTCGGAAGGTGACGAAGAATGATTCCGCCACGAACACTTGTAGGTGAGAACACTCGTAGCTTTATTGTTTGTGAATGGATCGATTTTTCTGAAGCAATACTTCATAGGCGACTCCAAGCTGGTTTGACGCCAGTAGATTGGGCTGATAATGACTTTGTTGTCAATGAATTTACATCATTGAAAATCGTTCGGCGTTGGGAGATCCCATTCTTAATTTTAAGGAGCGCCTCGAATCGGAAAGCTTCAAAACTTCGACCCTAATAAACGAAAATAACATAAGGGAACCTAAATTATTTACTTCCGATACTGTACACATTGAGGCATTAAAATTTATAAGCTTTCAGTTGTTGAGGACATTTTCAAAGTTACAAAATAGGATCTATATTTTTGAAGTTTTTTATTTCTACGCCACAAAATCAATTTTTGTTTTCAGGATCCTAATTTAATAAAATGATAAGAGACATCAACATCGACACATCTTGGAAAATCCCATTAAAAATATTCTATGCGAAATGTGTTTCGTTTTAATGGAAGAACAAGTTGCCTTAATGTATTTGAGTTTGCGAAGTATACTCCTAGTAACTCCGCCGTTAATTGTTTTTGGATCCCCTGACGGCAAATATGCAACTCATTTTATGCATGCGGGTTGGCATACAGTCAATCTTGTATATCAATAATAAATGTAAGTTCAGCAGATATTTACTTAGTTTTTGCAGATTTGTTTGATGATCTTGCTTGGATAGGGCGTTCCAACCTGTTCCGAACGGTCTCCTTGAGATTGAAAATGGGCTCTGAGGCAACACCACCTAGACAGAAGGCCTGCGCACAGAAACTGTATACATTGTTACATCATGGTCAAACGGCCAAATTTATGGCTTATTATTGGTAAAAATTCGGTTAATAATAGCCGCTTCTATGTGATGTAACAATGTATGACGTTTCTGTGCGCAGGCCTTCTGTCTAGATGGTGTTGTCTGAGGTTGCTCGCTAAACAGTGCTGAACAAACCGTGCGCAATGAGCAATAGCATTCTTTCATGAAGAAGCCGCCAATCATGGAAGTATTATCTGCGTATTTCTTAGTTATGCAGATACTATTTCTTGCTTGCTTGTTTATTTGATGAATCACTCACTGAAGAAGGAGACATAACTCCCGAAATATACATTTGTTAAGTGGATTAGTGATTTTCTTAAAATGACCGAGATTCAGCCATAAAATGCAATGTTTCAACGGAATTTTCTGAAATTAAAAAAAAAAATTACAGAAGGAATTAAATACAAGGTGAATCATAATCTGGAATTTTCGAGGATCTCAAACAAAATCATCCTACGAAGAAAATGTTCGAAATCAAAAGTGAGATACTTCGCGGGGGAAATTTTTAGCCCCCCTTGTGAGGTGGGGGGCGGATAGTAACTTTGAAATCTTAAACAGGAACCCCTATTTTTAATGGTATTTTCAGATTGTATACAACATTTGAGAAATGTTTTATTCTTGGTGTTGTTTCAATTGATTCAACTGTTTAGGAGCTACACTACGCTTCCAAAAGTCATGGGACACCATCACTTTAATAGAAACACTCAAAAATGTACATATTTTAGTATCTTGTTGGTCCACCTTTTGCTGCTATCACAGCTTCTACTCACTGGGGCATACTGTCCACAAATTTTTGATACGTTTCGACAGGTAATATTCACCATTCTGCCATAATTGCCTTGGATAGTTCTGTCACGGATTTCGGGCGATCCGCGCAAGCACGCAATTGACGTTCCAACACGTCCCACAGATGTTCGATGGGGTTCAGATCGGGGCTCTGGGCAAGTCGGTCAAGTTCTCGAACCCCATTTTCATCAAACCATGTGCCTACAGCTCTTGATTTACGGCAAGGTGCGTCATCGTGCTGAAACAGAAAAGGGCCATGAGAGATGAGAGTGCTGCGTTGTCCAGAATGTTTTGGTAACGCTCTGCGTTTAGACGTCCGTCCACAGAAACGATTGCACCCAACCAATACCATGAAAAACACCCCCACACAATCACCGACTCTCCGCCAAACTTCACCGTGGACACAACACAGCTTGCAGATAATGTTCTCCGGGCGTTCGCCATACACAAATCCGTCCATCCGATGGCCAGATGGTGTAGAGGAAATCTTATACGGGAACAGGTGTAAATCCTTTCTTAAAATTCGCCACGTCGTGATATACGACAGCCCTTCTTCAATGGATAGGCGGAAAACAGATTTTTTGGTAGGGGAATCGACCAAGTTTGTGCGAACATTTTCGACAGCTTCGGCCGTTCGAACACATATTTTCTTGCCTTTAACACATCCAGTGGCAGGAAATTGCTTGACAAAATCCATGATTGCTTGCCTGCTTGATGCGTCTCGATACTTATACTCCTTCCAGAACTTTCTTTGCACGGTTCCAGGTGATTTTGTCTCGAAATACCATTCGACAACCTTGCATTTTTGCTCTGTTGATAAAGCGGGCGCCATTTTTCAACAATACGATTTTCATGCAGCGCCGTTGCAACAATACAAACTCCAACTATTTAGAAATTCGATATGGCGCTCATATTCTTTCAAGTGTTTATCCCTAATGCACGTCATTCGAGTGAAATGGTCAGAAATTGACTGATTCACCCGATATCATTTTGGGACAGTGATTTTTTTGTATTTTAGTTTAAAACTACAGCAAGAACATTTGCACCATAATACCCCGTCCGCACTGCAAAAAATAAGCTAGCCTAAGTTGATAAGCTAGCTTAAACTGCAGTGCGAACGATTCTAGCTTTTGTTGGGCTAGCCCAGATTCTGATAAGCTAGCTTATGATGGGCTAGATTTTTAAACTAGCTTATCCAGTTGAGCCACAAACGCACTGCATCATGGGATACGTTTTTCCCATGATTCCGTAGTTTTGGAGCATTTCGCTTGCTTACTGTTCAGATTGCCATGGATTCTGATCAGACGGGAACGGCCATGGTAACTGATTGCACTCCACACCATCACCCCTGGCGTTTGTCCTGAATGACGCTGCAGGATGCATTCTGGAAGGTCGCGTTCGCCACGATGTCTTCTGACTCGTATCCTGCCGTCATGGTGCTGCAAGTTAAACCTTGACTCATCCGAAAACACAACTTGTTGTCATTCAGCTTCCCACTGTTGGTGTTGATGGGCCCATTGCAACCTGAGGCGCCGATGGTTTTGAGTCAAAGGAATCCGCAACAATGGTACTCGTGCCATCAATCCTCTGGAAATCAAACGGCGTCGTACAGTGCTAGCAGACATTGTCCTGCCTACTGTAGCACCTCACTGTTGTGCTAACACTGTGGAAGTGGCTGTACGATCTGCTACACACTTGCGATAGAGGTGTCTGTCATCTCGCGGTGTCGTCGTGCTGGGTCTTCCTGAGCCTGGTCTTCGGTGTGCCCCGTTCTCTTCGCTCCACTGCCTCCATGCTCGCATAATTGCCGTTGCATTACGTCCTACACGAGCAGCAATGTCACGATACGACCATCCCGCTTCACGCAGACCAATTATGCGTCCTCTTTCAAAGTCTGTCAGCTGTTGATATGGTACCCTTCGTCGTCGTCGAGGCATGGTGTTCTTTCAAGCAATTACTCTGAAAATCTAATCATTTATACTCTGACCCATTGTATGCAAATATTGCAAATTGCATATGGATTAGACCATTCCATCAGGGTGTTGCGATTTTTATAAACAGTAGTGTAGCTTATCGAATATACTAGCTCAACAATAAGCTAGCCCAGCAGTGCGGACGGGGTATAATAAACCATGACTTGTTTATACAATATATGATTACGTGATGATTTTAAGTTGACTTATTTTTTTATTTCTGAGAAAAGTGAAAAAATAGAAATTTGAAGGTGTTTCTATCATTTCGTAGACAGAGAGCACTTGTTGTTTCTCATTGATGAAGGAGACAGAGCTCCGAAAGGTACATATGAGTTTTTATTTCATTAAAAAAGTCATTAATGTGGAATAGTGGTTTCTTTTCTTCCTTTCTTGTTTGCTTCAGGAAGTTTTAAGACAAAAATTAAATTTGAGAAATTGTATAATAGAAAAAAACGTTTTTGATGAGCTGAAATATATTTTTCCAGAAAGGAATTTGTTTTTTTTTCTTTTGTAGTTTTACGAATATAAATTAACTTTTTTCCTTAGTTTTCAATTTTCTTAGCTCTAAAGTTCATTAGCTTTAACTTCAAAATTCCTTCCGTTGAACTCTTTAATTTAATTTTTCATTTTTTGAATTCGAAAGCAAAATAATGAGAAATAAATTTAAATTATTTAAAGCACGGGCTTAAAACATATAATTAGAAATTAAAATTGCAGGAGAAAACTGCTTTTTGTCTAAAAGAATCAATTTTTGGAGGCCAACCCTAAGAAATACATTTACAAATGCCTCGCTTACAAAACAACAACAATGAGTACGAGGAATTAGAAAACAAAAGGAATTAATTAAATTGATGTTTATTTGGAAGTAAACGCAAAAACTTAGAGCCACTGAAGGAAAAAAAAAAAAAAAAAGGTTTCCGGGTGAATGGCCTTACGTCGATATTTGGCTTCCTTTCCCTCACTCACTTTTCTTTGCCGTTCGTTCTCTGCTTTTCATTTCGTCTTCTATTTGATTGACAATAGGGGTTCACGTGCCTCGAAACTTCCCATTCCCACCATCCCTCTTTCCTAATGCCGCCGACAAAGTAATATGTGTCGACCGTAAATTGAAAGAGCAAAAATAATTCTTTTACGTGTTTCCTTTTTTTTTGTCGCCACCTTCTGATCTCTTAGTAATTACACGGAAGCTTCCAGGCGTTACATGAGAAGAAAAAAGTCCAATATTATTTCCTTTCTTGTTTTCAGTGCTAAGTGTACCTATAGACATAATGCATAATAATAATACAATACTCATTTCCAAAAAAGTTGGGACAGTGCAACATATAAGAAGAACTCCAATACATTTGTTTGGATTATTGTATTGCCGTTTATTTCAACGCAATACAATACATAAACGATAAATTAGGCATGGGATCACATATCTTATATGCTTAAAGAAAGATACAGGTGGTTTTCCTGTTTGGCACGTGCAACACACTCCCAAAAAAGTTGGGACAGCACGGCGTTTACCACGGTGTGGCGTCACCTCTCCTCTTGATGACACACTGTAATCTTCTGGGCATCGATGTCACCAATCTTTCTAACACCGTAACCGGAATTCTGTCCCATTCCTGTTGGATATAGGTTTTCAGCTGTTCAACTGTCCGGGGTCGTCGCTGTCGTAGTTTTCGTTTAATAATACGCCAAACGTTTACTATAGGCGACAGATCCGGGCTGCAAGGGGGCCAATCCAACATACGAATGCGCTGCCGACGTAGCCATGCAGAAGTTATGCGCGCTGCATGCGGTCTGGCGTTGTCTTGTTGAAATATACACTGACGGCGTCCAAACAGGCGCCTCTTAGATGGCACCATAGCTTGTTCCAGGATCTGTATATACGCTTCAGCATTGACGGTGCCATTGCAGATGTGCAAGTCTCCCATTCCATGGCCACTAATACAGCCCCAGACCATGACAGACGGTGGTTTCTGTACCGAACGCCTGTAGCACGCGGGAATATCCTTTTCGTCTTTGGTCCGGAGTGTACGGCATCCATTATTTCCGTAAACAATCGTAAAGGTTGATTCATCGGACCACAATATGTTCTTCCAGCGTGCTTGGGACCAATTGCGATGGGCTCGAGCCCATATCAGACGGCGACGCTGCTGTCGTTTGTTGATGTATGGCTTCCGTTGTGCACAGTATAACTTAAGTTTGCATTTGTGGATGCACCGGCGTACAGTATTCAACGATAATGGCTTCCCGAAGAAATCGCGGGCCCACGTGGCTATGTCCGTAATCGCAGCATTCCTATGCGTGACGCAGTGACGTCGGAGGATCCGAAGAGCTCGAGCATTCAGAATAGGTTTTCTACCTTGGCCTTTCCGAACTGTGATCTCACCACTATCTCGGTAGCGCTTGATAATATTATGTACTGTAGATGATGACAGGTTAAATCTTCTGGCTATTGCACGCTGAGAAACGTTGTTTGTGAATTCTTGAATGATTCGAACACGAAGATCTTCGCTAACTGGCTTGCCTCGACCCATCGTTCCGAGTAAGTTACCTGAACGACGGATGGCGACTGTTATTTATACGGAATGTAGTACGACGTCATCATTCTAGATTATTCCCGAACAATTCGGAAGGTTCCACTACTAACGGCGCTTTCTACAACGTATGTCCCTACTATTTTGGAACGTGTTGCAACACCCCCATTCAAAATGAACGTTCCGGCCACGATACAAAATGTTTTGGTGCACACAGTATATTTATGTCATTTCATAAACGTATATGCTATTTTGTATTTGCGAGAAAGTTTTGTTGCATCATCCCTTTTTGTTTTTTCTATATATTTTGCACTGTCCCAACTTTTTTGAAATGAGTATTGTAATAATAATAATAATAATAATAATAATAATAATAATAATAATAATAATAAAATTAGTGGGGCTACAGATCTCATACGAGAAAACTAAATTCTTCTGTTCAAAGACAGATATCACGAGCCTGAGAACAAAATACGGTAAAATCGACAGGGTCCCATACTTTAAGTACCTCGGAGAATTCATCGAACCGAACAGGCCTGGAGAAGATCTCGCAGAAAAACCGTCTCCAGAAAGTCAAGAAAGCATTAGGGTTACTTCAAAACATCTATAACAAAAAATCCGTGTCAAGACAGACAAAACGTCGGCATTACAACACAGTTATAAAACCAATAGTCCTTTACGCAAGCGAAACACTGACACTTAACAGAAAACAAGAACTTGAAGATATCAAAAAAGAAGAGAGGAAGATCATCAGAAAAATCCTAGGAGCTAGATATACGCAAGACGGTTACAGGCTACAATCAATCGAAACAACACAGAAGTTTTCAAACATTGAAATTGACATTAAGAAAAGACGAATGAAGTTCTTTGGCCATCTCACTAGACTACCAGAAAATAGATTGACAAAGAGGATTCTAGATTATGTGTCCTCACTTAAGAATTCAACACCTTAGCTAGAAGAACTTAGAAAAGACCTAAAACATGCGAACATAAGTGCAGCAGACATTTTAGAAAGAGATATCTTCAGACATAAAACAAATAATTGGAAAGTTACATCAGAGCAACCAAAGCAAAAACAGTACAGACCGAAGTGGTCGGAAGAGCGTAGAACAAGCCTTCTCGGAAAGAATGAAAGCCTATTGGAAGAACAAGAAGAACACGAAGAAAACTTGATTGATTTTGTTTGCTTGACGTCTTCTAAATTGGGAGAATACGCTAATAATAATAATAATAATAATAATAAAATTAGAATAAAGCAGAGCCATTACTGTTGACAATGAAATGTTCCAAGAGTGGGACAAAATGTTTGATGTACTTTGGCCCTAGAAAGAAAATTGCTCACGTTGAGAGCCGATAACGGTTTAAGTAATGAACAGATTATACTGCTCATGGCATGTTTAAATACATTGTTGGCCAAAAAAATGCAACACCTAGAAGGAATGAGTCGATTTATTTGAAATTTTGCACACATGTAGCATCAGTGGCTTAAAAGAAGTGATTCATATTGTAAGACAATACGTCTAGGAGAACGTTCTACAGGGTGGCTCCCATGCCCCTCCTGGAGAAGAGTGGTTCCGACCAGATTTGCATGAAATCGTCACTTTGGGATCTGCATTTTATTGGAACAGTTGACTGTAAGTGTGATGACAACAACTGCAATGCCTCGCACACGTCGCCGCGCTCCTATGCAACAACGTATCACGGAGTTTGACAGAGGTCGGGTTGTGGGACTTCCAGAGGCTGGATGGTCTCATCGCTCGTAATGTTTCTGTGGTGGCTCGATGTTGTCAGCGGGGGTTTACGGAAGGAACGCACTCACGTAGATCTGGTTCTGGACGCTCACGCACTAGTGATGCACGCCAAGAACGTCGAATCGTATGAGAAGCTTGAGCAACTGTACGGCATTCACAGCAGAGATAAGGGCCAGAGTGGCACCAGCTTTGTCAGACGGACCATTGGTAACCGTTTGCTAACTGCAGGACTGCGGGCACGGATCCCTTTAATCAGACTCCCACCTCTGCAAGAACACCATGCTACGCGCTTGCAGTGGCGACGCGAAAGAGCCGAATCGAGAACCAAATATTGGTCTTTATTGATGACAGCAGGCTCTGCCTGTACTACCAGTGGTGTACGTGTGCGGCGAAGAGCAACAGAGCGCCATCTTCTATGGTAACAGGTCCAACCCCTGGGTTAATGGTCTGGGTGCGATCAGTTACAACTCGCAATCACCCTTAGTGTTTGTGGATGGAACATTGAACAGCATTCGGTACGTTCGGTAGATTGTGAAACCTGTTTGTCGGCCCTTCTTGCAACAGGAGGTAGCATGTTTTTCCAGCAGCGCTGCCCGTGTTAGCTTGCAGGCCTTACAGCATGAGTGGTCCTCACGATTTCCAGACTTGTCGTTAATTGAGCATGTGTGGGACATGATGAGGCGTAACGTTCATCGTCGCTGCACACCAGCTGCAACAATTCAACAAATGCGCAGCAACTTCAGGAGGTTAGGAACAACCTACTCCAAGACGATATCCAGTATCTTTATGACCGTATGCATGCAAGGGTCAAGGCCTACATTCAAGCTCGCGGTGATTATACGGCCTATTAACTTGGTCTATTGGGGCATGGGAACCACCCTGTACAACGTTCTTCTGAATGTATTGTCTTGCAATTTGAATCATTTCTTGTATGCCACCAATGCTGCATGTGTACAAATATTGCAATTTTTGCCAGCACTGTAGTTTACAGGACATGTTATTCCTTACATCAGACAACGTAGCATTTTAACATGATGGCGCGCCGCCACATATAAAAATCCCTGCAATGCATTTCTTGCTTTGTGGGGCCTCCTCTTTCCCCAAACTTTAATCCCTGTGACTATTGATTATGGGGATTCCTAAAAAGCAGGGTTTATCTTACCAGACTTGTGACCTGATAGACTGGAGAAGATAGATAGACAGTTCAGATCTCGCATCCAAAGTTGCAATCTGTGTTGCAATTTTGCCGTATTCAATGTTGTTAACTTCTTAAATTTGGTGATAGAAGAGAAAGGTAGCCATATACAGCAGGTTATCCAATGAAAAATGTAAATTCCTTATTTTCATATTTTATGATCTGAAGCTTTGCCGCATTTTGCCAATGAACATGTTAAACTATCATTATAATCTGTTTATTAATAAAACCGTTATTAGCTCTCAAAGTGAGTAAGCTTTTTGGGGCCACCCTGTACTTTGGTGTACTTTACTTGATCCTTTCTTAAAATCTTAGATTTGTTAATAACGATGTTCGAGTCTTGCTTCATAAGTAATAAAGAGATTTCTTGGCTATCCAATGATCTGAATCTTCAGATAGAGCACAGCGTATATTCAAAATACACAATCTTGCCAAAAGTTATGGGACACCATTAATTGAATGGAAGCACTTATAAATGTGGTAGTATCCAGCTTGTCCATCCAAAAGCGCCTTCCACAGTTCAGTGATAAACTTCGGGCGCTATAGTTGAGATCGGGGCTCTGAGCGGGCCAGTAAAGTTCTTGCACTTTCATTTCATCAAACCATCTGCCTACAAGCCTTGCTCTGTGGCAGTGTGCGTTATCGTTTTGAGAAAAGGGCCATTTCTAAAGCGCTGCCAGAGAACAGCGAGTGCGGCGTTGTCCAGGATGTCTTTGTAACGATGCGCGTTCAGATTACTAGCCACAGAAACGATTGGACCCAGACCAAACCATGAGAAGCATCCACACGCCTTCACTGACCCTCCCCCAAACTTCACTGTAGGCACTACACAGCTTGCTAGATAACTTTCTTCGGGCATTCGCCATACCCAAATCCTTCCATCCGATTGCCAGATGATGTATCGTGATGTAGTGTGTGTGTGAGCCGAAGCTCTGCCATGAAAATCTGCAGTTCCCTGCAAATAGTCTTGCTGCTTACAGTTGCCCCAGTGGACTCTGTGAAGGATCTTCTCAGTCCATCAACCGATGTTTGACGGTTTACAATGACCACCTAGCGAAGTGTCCTTAAGACTTTGGCTGACATAACCTTGTATCTTCCGATCCTGGGATGAACACTTGAGTCCGGTTGGCGTTTTGAACGGATGATTTGGGGATGTTTAACAGGGTTGACGTCTTTCTAACACTTTTGCGAGCAAGCTGGCACACAACATAAATTGTATCCCTCTCGAAGTCCGAAAGCTGCTTTCTTTTAGCCATTTGTAAAGAATGCAAGCGACCTCTGTTGTGTACTGTTGGGATGAACGACAACATTTAAATTTTTTGGGAATGCCTCATTTTATGTAAAATAGGAGTTTTCCCATGACGTTTGGCAAGGTAGTGTATTTTACCAAGTTTAATTTTATGAAAATTGATGGAAACAGAAAGGGGAAAAATCGGCGATTTGGATTCGAACTTTGTTCAAGTGCAAGTTCGTGATGAAGCTTCCGATTCGCTGAACTTTCAATTTGCGTTACCGCGGACACAGATTGCGCTGAGAATAAACGTCCAATTGCGCTACGTGTCCTTATGGCATAATCTTCATGGCTGAGAAGGCCCGGAACCGACAGCCGGGATCTTTCCTTTGTTATGTGGCTTCAAAATACGTTTACGAACTTTGAGGACGGGTGCCTCATTCCAAACCAAGGAACATCGTTCATATACTCGTACACTGGTGGCCAAAAGTTTGGACCAACCAGCGATGTCAAGAAAAACTGAATTTATATGAAAGCTGTTTTACACCTACAACTCTAAGTGAATATGAAACAATATTCAGGGAAGAAACAAATTTATTTCTGCGTTGTTAGTTTCTTGTTACCTAAAATCAAAATAAGACTGGCCAAAAGTTTGGACCACATTTGTGTAACATAAAGGGAACAAAGTATTACATATTAATTAATAAATTATTTTGATATTTGAGATCATTTTGACTCTACAAAATTTGACAAACGACCTGAAAAAGAATTAAATAAGCTTTTAATAACATTTGGCTTAACAGCTTTCTGAATGGCTGCTATTAGGTGTTCTCGAGATTTGTACTGAGTATTTTGGTAAATCTTTTGTTCCGTGATATGCCACACATTCTCGATAATATTGAGATATCGATTTCGAGCAGTCCAAGTAAAAGTGGAAATGTTGTTGCTCTCAAAATAGGCTTTCACAACTCGTGGAGTATACACTGCACGACTGTCCTGCTGCTAAATCCATAGTTTTTGCTTAAACTAGATCCTGCACAAGGGGATGAACACATTGTGAAGATCATCTTTATATTGAGCTGTTGTGCAATGTCCATCTAGAATGTGAATCTTCAACTTTCCGTTGCTTCCAATGGCACCCAGATTCATCACTCCACTACCACCCATTTGCCGCTTAATTCGCAGTGGAACAAGTGTTTCTTTATCACGATGCTGTTCATAAGAAGCTATATTATCAGGACCATCCAAACTGATTCTTTTTTCATCAGAAAACACAACCAATTTGAAGCCTGTGTTTTCACGTAGATGTGTCTTAGTAAACTCCAGTCTCTCCTGCATGTGTTTCTGTGTTATTGGCAACTTTTTGGGTATAATTTCATAGGCAAAGTTCTGAGCACGTAGTTCGCTGCGAATTGCTCTTGTGTGGTGTTGACTACATGCCCAGATGTAATATCATATCTAACATGTCTCTTAATTCTTGATTTGTCTCTTCGTGTCAGTGCACAAGGTCGTCCTATTTCCGTCCTGTTTTCCAATTAACATTTTTAACAATTCTGATAAAGATTTGTAGCTCACACGGGTGATTTCAGCGACTTTTTTGAAGTTTGTAAATTGCTTGTTAAAGTTTCTAATTCGCTCTCGTTGGCCTTCAGTTAACATTGTACAACCCTAGCGTCAATGAACTTCGGACACCTACAGAATTTTGGATAAGTACAACGAAACTAATTGTAAACAATTGAAAATGACTTTATTGAGTGCACAGAGCTTTAGTACAACTGTGATATAACATTTTAACATAAAAAAACGAGAAAATTAAATAAGCGACTTTTTTGTAATGTTCCGTTTTCAACACGTTGCAATGAACTTCGTACTGATTGGCGTCACCTTTCCGACGAATGACGCTCCGAAGTCGTTGAGGCATGCTGGACACTAACTTCTGCGTTTTTTCTACTGGAATTTTGTCCCACTCTTCGGAAATACACGCCCGCAACTGCTGCAGTGTTCGAGGCTTCCGCTGTCTGACTTTTCGCTTTAAAATGCGCCATACATTTTCAATTGGTGACAGATCTGGGCTGTAGGCAGGCCAGTCAAGCACCCTGAAACGCTGCTGTTGTAGCCAAGCCTTGGTGTTCCGAGCAGCATGAGGCTTCGCGTTGTCCTGCTGAAAGATGTTTGGTCTTCTATTGAATAACTTTTGGCGGGATGGACGCAGATGCTGTTGAAGAATGTTTATATAGGCAGCAGTGTTAATAGTGCCCTCGCAAAAGTGAAGCGATCCTGTCCCGGCTGCACTCATGCAGCCCCACACCATCAGCGATGCAGGCTTCTGAACTTTCCTCTGGTAATAGTCGGGATGATTATTTTCGTGCTTGGTCTTTAGCACCTTGCGACCGTTGTTGCCATACATCACTGCAAAGGTGGATTCGTCGGACCACAGAACACTATTCCACTGAGCAAGGGTCCACTTTAGATGGGTTCTGGCCCATGCTATCCGGCGACGCTTAGCTACAGTGCTCATAAATGGCTTCCTCTTTGTAGCGTATAAGTAATAGTTGCATCTTCTGATGTAACGGCGGACTGTGCTTTCGGATATGGGTATATGAAAATAATCTCGAGCTTGGGCATGCCTGTTTTTCACAATGTAACGTCGAAATACTCGTAGGTCCCTAACATTCAATAATCTCTGCTTGCCTGGTGCAGTCCCTGGTTCTGTTTTCCTGATTTCTCTGAAACGCTTGATGATCCCATTAACAGTAGAAAGAGAGTGGAACTGATAATTCATGGGCAATAGCTCGCTGGGATTTGTTATTCTGGAACTGCTGTATAATGTTTTGCCGTATACACGTTTCTACTGGCTTACCACGTCCCATGGTTCAAAACAACATGAATACTGTGCTCTGTCGCGTGGACGGTGCTTTTAAAGCCTGATGCAAAGAATTCTAGGCGTTTCTACAGCCTTCAGGAAAGTCCTATATGCTGGCGACCCCTTGTGTACGAAGTTCTTTGAAACCTGTTGACAACGCAATTTTACATAAATTTGAATAAATTATTTCACACCATTAAATCGATTCTAAATCGATGTTGATATTGTTCCATATACTCAGTAAATCTATTTTCATTAGCCTGCAATCCTCTGTAGGCACTTTTCACTGTGTTTTTAGCCAAATTACTTGGTGTCCGAAGTTTATTGACGCTAGATTTGTACAATACATAATATGGTTTTAGTGCTCACCACACAACATGATGACTTGTAGTATGCAAATTATTTGCATGTTTGTGATGTTGGTCCAAACTTTTGGCCAGTCTAATTTTGATTTCAGGCAATAAAAAAGCAACGACGTAGAAATAAATTTGTTTCTTCCCTGAATATTGTTTCATATTTACTTAGCGTTGTAGGTGTAAAGTATTTTTAGTATAAATTCATTTTTTCTTGATTTTGCTGGGTGGTCCAAACTTTTGGCCACCAGTGTATGTCCGAAAATTTTTAGATTTTGAGGTTTTAATATGAAGTGGAGCTTTTTCTTCCTATAAATATCTTCCCTTTTTATAAGTAAGAGGGACTTCAGTATGTTTACAGACATTCTGCTGAGTACAGTTTGTTTCCTATTTTAGTGGACAGTTAATAAAACCCTTTAGAAGCGCAAAACTCTGATAACTAACAATTTATAAGTCTTCAAACCAATGTAAATAGTGCTTCTTTACATTTTGACAGATTAAAAAGTGCATTTTGTTCTTATAAGGGTAAAAAAACTTGATGCATAGGAAATTACTTGTTTCCTATTTAGTGGACAGTTCCATTTTAAGAGTTAAGGTAACAGCACACAAGGCAGGAATATCATTCTTTGATTGTTTTAAGCTCATATGCAGTCATATTGAGAACTCCAGATTATTTCAATAATGGCAAGTCGAGAAAAGCTGTCTGATATTGAAAAAGGCAAAATCATGGCATTTCGAGAGAGTGGAAAGTCAATACGTGAAATTGCTGCTTTGCTGAACAAACCTAAGAGTACCATTGGTAGTTTTCTGACAGTGGGCAGTGCAAAATCGGCGCAGAAGAAACGTGGTCCGAAGCCAAAGTTGACAAATCGTGACAAACAACACATCATCCGTGAAGCAACTCAAACTGGCCACTCGTGTGCTCGAATATGTGCTGATCTGCAACTTCCAGTAAAGCGCAAGACTGTGTGGAAGATTTTGTCGTCTTCACCACACTTGACGTACACAAAAAAACAGGCCAAACCTCCATTAACTGCTGAGCATAAGAATCAACGTTTGCACTGGGCAAAGGAACATATGACGTGGGATGACAAATGGATGGAGGTGTTGTTTACAGGTGAAAAAAAATTCAATCTGGATGGTCCAGATGGGTTGCAGTCATACTGGCATGACATTCGCAAAGAGAAGCAGTTATTTTCTACAAGAGTTCATGGTGGCGGCTCAGTAATGATATGGGGCGGTTTTGGCTTTAATGGAACTACTCCTCTAGCATTCGTTACCACTAGAATGAATTCTGTGAAATATCAGGAGCTACTTGAAGAAGCTGCCTTACCTTATGGACAAGACATTTGTAGACCATCTTGGGTTCCGCAGCAAGACAACGCCCCGTGCCACAGTTCGATGTCAACAGAGAACTGGCTGAAATCTAAAAATGTCAACATGATGGTCTGGCCACCGAGAATTCCGGACATGAACCCTATCGAGAACTTATGGGGTATCATTGTGCGTAAAGTTTACGAAGATGGACATCAGTACAGCAGTGTTTCATCATTGAAAGAATCAATTGTTGAAGCATGGTATAACTTAGATCCTGAAGTCCTTCAAAAGCTTGTTAAATCAATGAAGGATCGTGTTTTCACACTTATTACACAGAATGGAGGGTCCACTAAATACTAAGGATAAATTCTCCTATTAGTATTGTTTATTTATATTGTCCACTAAATAGGAAATAAGTAGATTCTCATGAATCACCGTTTATGTTTTTGTTATGTAAAAGCTCTTTCTCAGAGTATTGAAAATGTAAAGAAGCACCATTTACATTGTATTAAAGACGTATAAATTGTTAGATATCAGGGTTTTGCGTTTCTAAAAGGTTTTATCAACTGTCCACTAAAATAGGAAACAGACTGTATATTATAGTATAGTGTACGAATAATGTCCAAATCTAATTCGACTGACACCTAGTAAAATCATTGTAAAATAAAAACCGATAAGGATCGGAAAGTACAGTGTAACCTGAAAGCGCTGAATGATATACTTTGGTTAAAAGAAAACTAAGAGGGGCATTTAAAACTTCTTTTTCATAAGCTGGGCTTGCTTGTCTGAGTGAAATGACGTAAGCTTAAATCTCGGTCTCGTTTCATTAGGAGAGGAATTAAAAGGGCCGTTCGCATGCAAGAGAGGGACCACCGATGCGAAAACACTGTAGTCTGGTTTTGCCAGTCCGCTTTCATAATGGGAATTTATAAGAGATTTTCCGAGGGTGTTTCAACTTCATTTCACAGCACAGACGTTTGGGTTTTCCATCGGGCGTCACAAGTCTTTCGCCGGCGGCCAATAAAAATTTCCTCCCGCACCGAGTCGCAATCAGCTCTTGACGTGTTGTAAATTCTAATTGCCCTAATTAATTCTGAGGCTTTTCGAATCCTCTCCTTTTGCGACGGAAAAAAATAAAAATGGAAGTTGCATAGAAAGTAAGCGGGTTTTCTACATTTGCTACCGAATGGACGTATTCACTGGTGGCAATGGCCGCTTTTGCTAACACGCACTGTCAAGCTGCCTACCATGTCGATAACTTTTAATTAAATTTTTACAGCTTTTCCCTCGACAAATCGGACGTTATACTTAATGCTTTAAATGGCCTGTTCTGAAGGAAAAATCAATGGAGCTTGATAAAGAACTCTTTTCAAAGCGCAATTTGATGTAATTGAGGGTCATTATATTTAGAAGCAACATTACAACGGTACATAAATAGTGGAAAACCTCCCTATAAGATTTAGCTTCAATGTTCCGTGGACAATAATCGATTAACTCTAATGGCGGAATTTGGTGTTAAAATTTTATATTAAATTTTTAATAACACAAATGAATTAAAGGAAATATTCTGTTTTAAAACACTTTATTCCAGTCTGTCCTGAAATAGTGTTTACTTAAATAGCGTCATTCCATCTCTGTATGACTTCTGGTTCAAAGGGTCACATATAACGCAGGGGACCACGTTTTTAACTATATAATTCCATGTATAAATGGCCTATGCATTGATCAATGCATTCCTCTCTTACGAGGGGAGATCAAAAAGTAAGTTGCACTAACTCGCCGCAGGAGCGCGCTGTGTGTCGCAATCTTGGGCAAAAGCGGAGAAAGGGACATTAACTGCGCAGACGTCGGATAAGACGGTTGCTGTGGTTTCCCGTCGTGTTTTGTGTGACTAGCGGGCTAAAAGCAATGGCGCGTCAACTGGATGTCCACTCCAAACTTGAGGTGCGAGCAGCAATCCGATTTCGATGGGCCAAATGGGTGAATTGCACGGACATTCATCGTGAAATCACTGCTGTATATGGAAATTGAGCGCCGGTGTGATTTTGTTGCACGATAACGCAACACCTCACAAGGTCCGCCAAACGTGCGAACTGCTGCAGCGATTCAAGTGGAAGGTTTGGCAACATCCTCCATACAGTCCTGACTTAGCGCCATGCGACTTTCATCTTTTCGGTAAGCTCAAAACGGAAATCGGCGGACAACGATTTCGAAACGATGAGGTGGTGAAAGCGGCTGTCACCGTGTGGTTACAAAACGCTGGAGTGGAATCGAAAAGTTGGTTGATCGTTCGGATAAATGTTTAAGGTCCCTTGGGGACTATGTGGAAAAGTGAACCTACATTATATGCTGCTATAGCAGTGTTGCTTTTTTTATAGATGGTGTATTAAATGGCCATACCGTGGAAGTGCAACTTACTTTTTGATATCCCCTCGTAGCTATTCGATAGCTAAGGCAGAGAGAAGGCTCGTGAATGAAGTAAAGACACGAGATGGCCTTCCTTAGTGGTACCATTATGGTACCATTGGAAACCTTCAATGCTAAGATATGGCATGTAATATATCAAACAGCTTGGAATGATGTGTCATGAATGTATATGACGTAATATTAAAGCTACTCAAAATTGGAACAATGGTTTATGTAGTAAAAGTATCAATTTGGTACTATCGGAAAATTTCAATGCTAAGATACGGCAATTAATATACATTACCCTATCAAAGGTCATGGGACAACCCTGATTTGCATGAAAATGGGACATTCCTTTGCAATTTCACTGTTCTTCCCAGAGATGATGCTTGCGTGAAACCTGTAAGAATGTCTCAAAGAAAAGAGCTTTCATCAAATCTCACATGAACACCAGAAACGCAGCGAGGAGATTGCAATGGTGCAAAAAGCAACAACATTGGACTCTGGATCAATGGCGAATGGTTGAATGGAGTGATGAATCCCGCTACACCATCTGCCAATCGGATGGACGGGTTTGGTATGGCGAACTCGCGGCGACCGTTATCTGCCAAGCTGTGTTGTGTTGTGACGGTGAAGTTTGGCGGAAGATCGCTGATGGTGTGGGAGTGCTTTTCAAGGTATGGGTTGGGTGCAGTCGTTTCTGTGAACTGATATCTAAGCGCAGAGAGTTAACAAGACATTCTGGACAACGCAGCACTCCCATCTCTCTGGCAGCACTTTGGCAGTGGCCCTTTTCTGTTTCAGCACGATAACGCACCGTGCCATAAAGCAAGGGCTGTAGGCACATGGTTTGGTGAAAAGGGGGTACGAGAACTTGACTGGCCTGCACAGAGCCCCGATCTGAACTCCATCGAACAACTGTGAGACGTGTTGGAACGTCGATTGCGCGCTTGTGCGGAACGCCCGAAATCCGTGACCGAACTGTTCAAGACACTTATGGCAGAAGGGCGAAAATTACTTGTCGAAACGTATCAAAAACTTGTGGACCGTATGCCCCAGAGAGTAGAAGCTGTGATAGCACCAAAAGGTGGACCAACAAGATACTTAAATATGTATATTTTTTAGTGTTTCTATTAAAGTGATGGTGTCCCATGACTTTTGATAGGGTAGTGTATTAAACAATTTGAAATGATTTATCATGAATGAACATAACGTAGAAATAATGATTGCCAATATTGGTTCACTTGCACACGTTTTAATGAATTGTGGCATGTAATTATTTACTCCTTACATTATCAGTTGCTAATTTCTGTTAGGCAAATTGCTGTCAGTAGTTAGTAACTAATCGCTCTCTTTCAACAGTACATGCTTACATAGAAATGCTTTAGCAATAGACGACGAAGAAAAAAGAAAGGTATAAGAAAGGTAGCGTAAGCCTTGAGTTCATCTATTTTTACTCCTTCATCTGCGCAGTATTAAACCCCCCCCCCCCCCCCAATTTTTTTTTTATCAAAAATTTATTTTCTCGAAAGTACTATTTAGTACATATAAGGTGTTTTTGAATTGAGTACAGATTTTTTAGGAGATGATAGAAGAGGTCCTTAGAAGTATTTTTTGTCATATGAACATGGGGTCCCCGCAGCTCCGTTTACTTACAATACTGCATTGAACAATCAAATGACACTGCATTGGGGACGCAGTGTGCGTTGTTAGGACTAGATTATTTTATTTTTAACAATTAACACAAGCAATCTACTGTATGACTTTTGCAGTAATTGTTCGAAATGACCGCCATTTGCTTCATAGCACAATTCGCAACGCCTTATGATGGATTGATGTACGCGTGGAAACAGTTGATTTGCACGGTCGCTGATATCACCTGCTGCCGCGACAACACGAGCCGCCAATTCTTCTTCGATATCTACGGGTTCGGAGTACACCATTGATTTTATGCTTCCCCATAAAAAAAATCTATCGGTGTGAGATCTGGCGATTTCGGTGGCCAAGCAACTGGTCCGCCACGACAAATTCAATGCAGTATTGTAAGTAAACGGAGCTGCGGGGATCCCATGTTCATATGACAAAAAATACTTCTAAGGACCTCTTCTATCATCTCCCAAAAATCTGTACTCAATTCAAAAACACCCTGTATAAAAGAACCCTATCTTCTTTTCTTGATCATCATTTTCAAACGAATGATATGCCTTATGTTGCCAGAGTTCTAAAGAGCAAGTTACTGCGACCCCACAATTCCGACTCCACCGGGACAATTTGGCTCAAACTTCATAGTAATGTAGATTTTGCCTAGACGAATTTGCATTATCGAATTTCACCCTGTACATATCTAAATACCAAATCGACCACTTGGTCCCCTCTAACTCCCACCTCTGTAATTCAGACTCCAGTAGGCCAATCAAAACCAAACTAAATAGTGAAGCTGGACATACCCATATTATGCTACATTCCGAATTTCTACCTTCTACTTCAAAAAATGCAGAAATTATAAAGGGGACAGAAATTATAAATGATGTTCATTTAACCTTTTAGGTATTTTTGTTCATTTTGAACTACACATTTCCGTTAGAATACGCGCTTGCATTAGTAACCAGAGGCTTCCTTAGCAACCATATCTAGCTCTATCTTTGGCTTCTTTAGGAAACAAATGCTTTCATTTTTATCCTGGAATTTCTTAAAATTCTATCGGTCCTGGGCATTTCGCTTGCTTGTTATTAATAACACTGTTCTGCATCAAAATCCTTCCATTTATGAAAATGTGATTTCTTTATGCTTTATTTGTGCTGAACACGAAACTGAAACCCAAAAATTTCTGTCACTTACAGGGTTAAAGTGTGCGGAGTTAAAGTACTCAATACGTTTCGGGCTAATGGGCGCTTGTTTATTCGGGTCAGAACAGAATATCATCAAGCTGATGGTGACGAAGCATGGAAGGAATCAACCTTGCTTAGGCAATCCTACGAAATTCGAGATACACTTCGGCATTTATGGTCCCTTCTGCATAACATGGCACAAAGATTTCCATGTTAGCCTGTGGCTTGTCAGATTAAGTGCATCTTCAAAAATTTAGATGGTAATTTGTCACGGAATTTTAATGATTCCGTGGGCATAGGTGATCGTCTGCGCTCCAGAGTATTTATCAATTCGCAACGAAAGCGAAATCGTCCTCGACCACGTCATGAAGAGCATCATGACGCACCAGCCAATGAGGGAGCAGCAGGCCTTTCTTCTGCGAGCTCGTCGAGAGGTCAACGACGGAGCGAGAGAAGGAATTTGGCGGCTACCGAGCGAGGACGGAGCAAAAAGAGACTCCGGGATGCGAACGACGGAAGACTTCGAGACGGTCTGGTTTTGTCTTCGCCGGAGGAGAAGGCTCGTTCTCGAGTGATTGCTACGCAGACGGCTACGGAGGCGGCGAGTGCCTCGCCGTGTGACTCCGCGCTGTGCCGAGAAGCCACGTTGGCGGAGAAAGCGTGTGCAACGAATTGCGTCCCTCCGCAGCTAAATAGGCGTCGTACGACGACGTTCGACGTGGTCCCACGGGCGCTGGATATTACGGCCGTCTACCAGCTATACTCATTGGTGAGTGTTTCATTTTCGATATGCCTTGCGGCCGATATCGTCCGAAAATCCTTCCCTGAACTAAGTCGCCGTAACTTGCAGTTTAGTACGCAAGTGTGCAGTTTTTGGCCCGGAGGCATGCAGGCGTACTTCGGGAGCGACTTGGGCTTCGCCTTTATAAGATTATAAGAGAAATGTTTCTCTTGTGACCTCAAGAATTCATTTGTGAAAAGATTATCACATAACTTGTAACTTGCCTGTAATCCTTTTTTTTTTAATTGTTACTTTTTATTATTGGACTTCTCCCGGACTTGGAACTTTACTTTTTGAGACTTTTTCACAAAATTTATCTGTCATATTTCTTTTCCCGTTTTATGGACAGTAAATTTTTGCAAGTGCGCCGTTCCGAGCTTTCGTTAGCTCTTGTGTTGGCCACGAAATTTGTGTGAACTGTTTCAGTAAACTTGTGCATTTGTTTTGAGCTTCAATACTTACATTTAGTGTTAAGCTTTAGCTTACTGTATTGTTATTCAGTATCTTTCTCGTTAGCTGGGAGGTTCGACCTTAGGTAATTGTTTTTAAGGCCGACCCAGTTAACTTGCTGTATACCATTTTAGCTTATAGCCAATGTTTTGTTTTAAGCTATAAAACTTTTCAGCTATTAGACTTTAGCTCTTAAGTTTAGCAGCTCGGCTGCCTGATATTTATTATATTGCATTTGTCATTTGAGTCATTTATTCTTGTAGCTTTGTGTGCTTTAGTTTAGCTCTTAAGCTTTGTTTTAGGTTAACTGACTTTATGATAATTGTAAAGGCTACGTTAGAGCCTTTGTAGTAAATTACTTTTAGCTGATTTTGGTAATTACTGTTTCGACATTGATTGTCGTATTCAATTGTTTAGCTTGTGAGCTTTGGTTGGGTTACAAGTTTAATTGTAATTGTAAAGGCTTACGTTAGAGCCTTTGATGTAATTTACTTTTGGGTGAATTTAGTAATTACAGTTTTTGAACATTAAGACATTAATTGTCGTATGCATTTGTTTAGCTTGTAAGCTTTAGTTAGGTTACTAGCTGAATCGTAACTTATGGACCTACGTTTAGGCCTATGACGTAATTTATTGGTAGGATAAGTGTACCTTGAAGCATAGGCTTAAATTGTAAGCTGGTTCGTTAAGCTTAGGTTATTTTGCACTGAGGTGCACGTAAGATTTATTTTAATTGTATTCACATTAATCATTTATTTTTTTGCATTTTTGTGATTCGTTTTTCATAATTTCGTTCTTGCTTAGAGGTTCCCATTTGGTTCCTCACTGCTTTGGCAATTTTATGTTATAATAATAAACTTTATTCTTTTATTTAATCTAATCTTGTGTGCTGTTGCATGATATTAAAATTCCACTGCGCTACTCATAATTTGCTCATTAATACATGTGACATAATTGAACTATTGGTAAAAATGTCTTGGTACTTGTGTTGGATCATACGGAAGGTGTGCCTCATCATCAATTACCAAAATTTTATTTGGTTTTTTTTTGGTAGAGATTGCGAAGAGCTGTTTTTGAACGTTGCTTTTGGTATTCCGTGTACTTAGGGACGATTCTCTTAACCCTGGCTGGAATGCCCAACTTACGGACTTTTAGGTTACTCACAGTCGCTTTCTTCATACTAACTTGTCAGGCTTGAATATGAAGACTCAAGTTATTGAAATCTAGCAAACATTCCAAAATCTAGCGACATTTTTCTTCTTCTTATCGCCGTTGTAATGTTAGAAAATCTTTTTCCTGTTTCGCAGAGTTATTTGCACGAGGTGCGTGCTAAACAGTTAGCGCTTGTGCACATGGCCAAACGATATTATTGTTTAGCAATGAAATTTTATTATTTATTTCCGCGTCGGCATCATCATAGACGAACAGCGTGCCCTGATCCTTTTTTGTTTTACTAGGAGAGGAAG
Organism: Rhysida immarginata; assembly: GCA_023313115.1. NCBI lineage: Eukaryota > Metazoa > Arthropoda > Chilopoda > Scolopendromorpha > Scolopendridae > Rhysida > Rhysida immarginata. The sequence continues at coordinate 557,298 of JAHWFO010111119.1, read as the reverse complement.
TCCATCGAAGACTTAGAGAACAATATCGGGGAAATTTTTTTTACCACGGCGAAGTGTAAACGGATGGATCGAGAAATTCATGGCACGTTGCTCATTCTTGATGCAAACGGGGAGTATCACATCCATTTTTATCACAGCGCAAAAGCAAAAACCCTTCCGCTGCACCTTGATTTTGGGAAAACTAAACTGTGTAATGAAGCTGATTCTTTTCACAAGCGGGAAAAACAGTATCGTCAACCAACAAAATATTAAAACGTGTATACGGATATATACTGATATTTTTAACGTAAATAACTTTAGTAAAGACTGCAAGTGAAGAAAATTTTTGGGCATTAGATTCGTGTTCAGCTTTCATAAAACCTTCAAGAAATAACACTTTTTATTAACAGGAGGAATTTGATGCAGAACAGTATTATTATCGCTGATTACAGTGGCGTGGGTTATTTGCAAAGCAAGGTGATCCAAAAATACCTTCCGGATCATTTCTGTTGTATTTCAAAGAAACCGCAACAAGGAAAATGGCATAGCCAAGTACCGAGAGGCCAAATTAGTCCCTTCACATAAACTATTGGAAGCATATTACCAAATTTTTTAATCATTTTTGAAAACCTTTAAACATGTTCCACTGAATCAAATTCTATCATCTTCGAACTTATTAACTACTTTTATATATTCGTTCAAGACATGTCGTTACAATTTGTTTGATATATTATATGCCATATCTTAGTATTGAAAATTCCAACGGTACCATAATGATATCATTAGAAGAGGTATCAATCCACATCATCGAACTTTGTTTATCGATTGTCAAAAACGTACTTAATAGCTTTATATTCACCCATAGCTCGTCGTTACGAGTAGTTTGATGTATTACTTATTATATCTTCGCCTGGAAAATTTTAAAGATATCATTATGGTACTTTAGGCACGTGACATTGTATTGGTTTCAACCATCTTCGTGCGCTGAACTATATTTTACGATTGGTGGAAGCAATAATTAATAATGTTATATTCGCTCTTAACTTGTCGTTAAGAATTGTTTTATGTATTCTTACTACACTGTCATATATATCACTGAATTATGACCACCCGCTTAGTAATGGGAGTTTCATTACTTCCCCGCTATAACTGCTAGGCGTCGTGGCATGGACGCAAGAAGTGCGCGATATGTGTACGATGGTACGGCAATCCATTCCGCTTGAAGCGTTGTCCACAGGGCTTCGAGAGTCATAGGTGGAGAGTCCAGCTGCCGTACATGGCGATCAAGGTGCTCCCACAGATGTCCGATTGGATTGACTTTCGATTAGGGTGCACTCGAAAGTCAGTAGAGTGTTCCTCGAACCAATCCAGAAGGAACACACCATCGCATTGGGAGAACACCGTGAGCATGTACGGATGCACCTGCTCTGCTACGATTGACAGATAGCCACAGGCATTCAAATTGCCCTCTAGACAAATCACTGGACCTAACTGCTCTCAACAGAAAATTCCCCACACATGCACAGTACCTCCACCAGCCTGTTTCTGGTCCGCAATAGCCTCCTGCAGTCTCTTTTCATGGCGTTCACGACGCACTCGCCATCGCCCATCAATCTTATAGAACAAAAACCTTGACTCGTCGGAGAAGGCGACCTTAGCCCACTCTTCTGTGGTCCAATGGCGGTGCTCACGTGCAAAGTCCAGGCGTCGTTGACGATGACCCCTGGTCAACATGGGTACAGCAACCATTCGTCGAGTGTTCAGGTCCATCCGTAGCAGGGTGCGTTCAACGGTAATGTCAGATACACGTCTGTTGACACCACTTTTGAATCTGGTAGTCAGTTGATGGACTGTGGCTCTCCTGTCACCTTTTAAGAGTCGTCGTAGGCGCCGCTCACCCCGTTGGTCGATGGCTCATGACCCTTTACAGTGTGATGGCTCATGACCCTTTACTACAACGGACCGTGAACAGATCATGAATCGCGCTGTTTCGGAGATGGTACCACCCTTGCTGCGATAGCCTATTATCATCCCTTTTTGGTTGTCTGTTAAATCCGGACGTTTACCCATCTTGAGGCTCGTGCACCTGCCGTTTGATGCACCAGCTTTAAAGCTTTCTCAGCCTGTTGTGCAAATTTTGCAATGTGTAATCGTTGTTGGGGCGAACCATGCGTGTGCCTTGAAGGGGTGCTGGTCATAATTCATTGATATGACAGTGTATACCTTCGCCTTGAAAATTTTAAAGGTAATCATTATGGTACTATTAGAGCATGTGACATTGTATTGGTTTCAACCATCTTCGTGCGCTGAACCATATTTTACGATTGGTGGAAGCAATACTTAATAACGATATATTTGCTCTAAACTTGTAGTTAAGAGTTGTTTTATGTAATTTTACTGTAATATAGCATTGAAAATCTGTAGGGGGTACTAGAATTATACCAATAGAGCACGTACTAATGTTCCAATTTCGACTATCTTCGAAACGATTCGTGCGATGAACCATATTTATCGACTGGTGAAAAAAGATTGTGAAAATCTTCCATACCCTTCGAGAAAATCTTTCGGTACTTAATAAAACTGTGTTTATTAAACCTTCCATTAAGTTAACATCCCAAATTATCATAGGCTTTTCATCAAGCCATTAACAATTTAGGAAACATCTTCAGAGGATGGTTATCTATGAAGACAAACCACTATGCAAGAAGTTCAATTTAGAGGAAGAAAGAGCCCACCATCTACTTTTTTTGCTTTAGAACACATACGACACTCGAGCTTTGGTCTCGACTTTACCCTTGAGGCAATTCACCTGAAACCTGTCAAGGGCTTAACTTGCTTCCTTAGAGAAGCCGCTCTTAATGCATATGGAATGGATGCTTGTGGGTAGGCGCAATATAACCCAGAGGAATAAATGCCAAAATGATTCTTCAGGTCTCTGATCCTCATTTAAGAAGATTATATGTAGACACATGACATATACGGAGATTATCTTAGAATTGTGAGACTTAATAGACCTTGAAGTTGACAATTTCTGTCAAAAAAACGCGTGGTCTTGGGCGTGGTTAATAATAAAACAGATCAGTAAGTGCTATTTATGGACAGAGTGGAATCTATCTCTTAAAAAGGATTATGATCTAAAATTTTAACCCCTTAGGGTTATTGAAAATTTAATATGCGAGGGTCACTCCAAAAGTAATGCACAATATTTTTTTAATTTGTTTTTTATTCTACCTCCTTACAACTTATGGAGGTCATAGATACATCCTTTAGGAACAGCATGTCATTTTTCCACATAATCCCTGTCCCTTTCAACTGCCTAGGAGGGCGCGTATACCTCCACGGTAAAAGTCTCGAACAACAACACGTTTGAGCCACTGTTTAGCAAACAGACAGTGGAGACAAAGAGACAAAGAGATAGACAATGGAGTGGCATCATGCAAATTCACCGAAGAAAAAAAAATCAAAACTGTGCCTTCGGCGGGAAAAGTTATTGCAACTGTGTTTTTCGATTCAGAAGGTCCCTTGCTTGTGAACATCATGTCGCACAGAACCACCATTAATTCTGCCGTGTATGTGACAACCTTCAAGAAACTGCAAGGTCGACTGAGTCGTGTTCGGCCACTGCGGGAGAAACAGGATGTTCTGCTACTGCACGACAACGCACGGCCACTTGTCAGTCACAAAACCACAGAGGAGATCAGAAAACTTGGATGGAGAACACTGAACACCCGCCTTACAGTCCTGACCTGGCACCATGCGACTACCATCTCTGGTAAACTGAAGCAATCTCTTCGCGGAACGAAGTTTGAAGATGACGACTCCCTCGTGCACGCTATTAAACAGTGGCCCACACATGCTGGTCGAGACTTTTACCGTCCAGGTATAAACACCCTCGTTCCAAGGTGGCGTAAGGCAAGTAAAAGGGACGGGTATTATGTGGAAACATAAGTTGTTCCTGAAGAATGTATCTATGATCTCCATAAATTGTAAGGGTGAAAACAACGAACTTAGAAGGACAATTAATTTACATGGTGGGCCAAAAGCCTGTTACCACCCATAAAATTTTTCTCGATCTGTAACGGTTGCAAAGTTGCAAGGTGCAAGATGCGAGGTCAAAGATCAAATTTGACACCAACATTGTTTAGCTCTTTCCTAACGTCCTGTATGTTGCCTGCGAGAGATTTGTTGTATCTCCACTCGTTTTGAACTTGAAAAGGTAACTAACTTTTGGCCCACCCTGTAAAACATGAAAAAGGAAAGGTTAAATTCTGTGACCTAATTTCAAAGCAAGGATCTCGATTATCTACATCGTCGTCTCTGTCAACTGGGTTGCTGCAAACACTGATACAACAAGGACTGTCTCAAAGTGCTCAAAAGACTGCTGAGTAGTCAAAGTGGAAACCCAGTGATAGAAACATCTGTATAATATTTCATTGAATCTCATTTGGCCCGAATTACAGAGGGTGATTCCTTAATTTTGCACCAACTTCAAAAGTATAAACTCTAGATTCCAAATTTAAAAAAAAAATGCGCATGCACATGCTCTTTTCGCGTGTCACATGCTGGAATTAAAGTGGCGACGTTATGCAAGGAAGCGAGTGAACTACGCATAAAACTGCTTTCCGAATAAAGAAAATCATCTCGTTTGATTATAAAAGAATTAAAACTGAAAGAAACATCGGTTTCCTATAACATAGTCCTTCGCGTAATTGGATCTAAAACAAAGTAAAGACTAGCAAAAGCAATCGGAACCCCAAGTCAGTTTTCAAGCGAGTAAGAACAGTCCGTACTACAGAGGTACAAAGTGAAAAAATGATTAAAAAAGAAAATCCCCCAAGCCAAAGGTCGATGGCAAAGCTGTTAAGGACTTCCCATAACATTATCCATCAAGACTTGAGAGCAAAAATTAGAAAAAAGACACAGGTTCACACGTTGAGTTATGTCCACAAGAAGATTCGTAATACCAACTCAAGGAAACTGTATTGGAATATGTGATCATATTGGACGAGGCATATTTCTATCTTGAAAATATAATGGTGACAGAATGATTCTGTACGTCCAGCTGGGTTAGAAGTGCCAGATGAATGGTTGGTGAAATGTCATGAAAGTTGGCCTACTGGATTCATGGTCATTGGTGAAATTACGCCGGGAACCCTTCCGTTCATCCGAGTACAAACTAAAGTGAAAATAAATGGCCAGTATTATATCCATTACGCTTTGAAAGTTCACCTGGAGCAACAGTTTCCAAAGGTATGCAGATGAGGTGGACAAACTGAACGTACACCATGATTTGGCGTTAAAGATAAGTTAGGAACCCAACACATGCCCAAAGAGGCCATCCCTACCAAAGGACCAGACGTTAGTCCAATTGATTTTTTTGCCTTTGGTTACCAAAACAACGCCTGTGTCTACAAAAAGCCTGGACCATTGAAGGTCTTTGGAGAGTCCTCCAAGATGAGCGGTCGACTGTGACCCCTGAAATATGCTACCCAGTGTTCGATTCGTCGTGGAAACGCCAATGCAGAGCAGTTAACAAGAACTTATTGAGGAAACTAAGACCATACATCGACAAGCACGTAGAGTCCAAAATTTGGACACAAACTGGTTCAAAATTATGGGAGCACGCTCTGTACAGCATGTATGCGGATCTGCATAGATTCCATTAAGTTTGAAGCACTTGTAAGTCTTCAGAAGTCTTCGACGCATTCACAATGCGTTCTTTCAGTTTTCGCAGATGTGTTGGATACAATCTTGTTGTATTGCAGAACATAAGTGAGGTTCTTCTATCAGTAAACCTATTTTAGCATAGTAAAAGAAGCCCCATACCATGACTTGACTGATAAGGAATGCTGGTTCCATTACTTCATCGGGTTTCACCAAAGTCTCTGCCTACCGTCGCGACGGTACAACACAGCGTGTATTGTGATTCGCCAGTTCACATAACCTTCTCCCAGTCTTCACTTGTTCAGTCCCGCTACAGAATAAATTTCCTGCTCTCTTTTTCCAAGATTTGATTATCGCAATTTGCGAGAATACAATCAGCAGCCTCGTTTTATGATAAAACTTGCCCACCTCCTTCTTAAGTAGATGATAAGTACACGCTTGAATCCAGATATTGCGTTTATGTGTGATAATCTAGTATTCTAGGTATTTGTCTCTAAATTGTTTACTGGAATAGGAAACGGGTCAAGAGTGACTTGGTTGTTTTTGTTTTATCGAGTAAGCTATTTTCATGCGTTTATTGATCACGAAGCGCAGCGTCACGACCATTAAAAAAAAAAATTTGCGACGCGCTGGAAATTCAAATGAACTTGAAACTAATTAAAAGCCGCATTTTTCGAATCCTTTCTCAATCATACTCCATTCGTTATCGCGCATTTTATCTGGGCTATCCTAAAGCGCCACTTTATAAGTTTTATGAGTTTGTTGTGTTTTTTCTCTGACAAATGGGGGAACCAAGCGTTGCTACCTGCCGTTATGATGAACTGTGTAATTCCCGGTTCCGATTAACATTTCCTCTTTCAGGCAGGTTTCATGATGATTACGCTGACATGAATCGCACTGGTGCCGTGTTTACGGTGCTGAAAAACGGCTCGCTGCTCCTGCCATCGGTGACCGAAGCGGACGAAGGTTATTACCTCTGTCACGTGACCAACGGCATCGGCATGGGACTCAGCAAGGTTGTGTACGTCACTGTACAAGGTAAATTTCTCTTCTTAAATTTATTACAAGTTATTTTTAATTAATTATTTAGATTGTAATATTTAATTCTCAAGTGCACTATTGATCTAAATCGACACTATTCCTATATCACTTTAATAAGAATGTGGAAGGTTGTTTCATGTTAAAGGTGGCGATTATTAAAACGTAGTCGAATGGTTTGAAATGCATAAAGCTCGTGAAATTTTACTCGTGAGTTCCGTAACCATAAAAACTTATCATTCGGTTATTTTTTTCATGTTTGCTACCAAAATGCCCTCAAAAATTGAATCGTTCTGGGAGTACTGCGATTAGCACCGATACTGGTTACTCTTAGTCCAGAATAATAGAACAGTGCAAGGGAAAATATTTCTTTATTTCCAAGAAAGGTTCGCGTATAACAAAAGTGAAAAATAGCAAAGAAAATTCCACGGCCTGGACTCGAGCAAGACACCTTCGGGATCCCTCCTCGATGTGATACCCATTTAGCCACCGTGGACATGTAAGCTGTCACGCCGGAGGTATAGCGTGTAAAAACCCTCCCAGTCATATTTTCCAATTTAAATTTAATACACTACTGTTTATAAAAATCGCAACACCCTGATGGAATGGTCTAATCCATATGCAATTTGCAATATTTGCATACAATGGGTCAGAGTATAAATGATTAGATTTTCAGAGTAATTGCTTGAAAGAACACCATGCCTCGACGACGACGAAGGGTACCATATCAACAGCTGACAGACTTTGAAAGAGGACGCATAATTGGTCTGCGTGACATTGCTGCTCGTGTAGGACGTAATGCAACGACAATTATGCGTGCATGGAGGCAGTGGAGCGAAGAGAACAGGGCACACCGAAGACCAGGCTCAGGAAGACCCAGCACGACGACACCGCGAGATGACAGACACCTCTATCGCATGTGTGTAGCAGATCGTACAGCCACTTCCACAGTGTTAGCACAACAGTGGGGTGCTACAGTAGGCAGGACAATGTCTGCTAGCACTGTACGACGCCGTTTGATTTCCAGAGGATTGATGGCACGAGTACCATTGTTGCGGATTCCTTTGACTCAAAACCACCGGCGCCTCAGGTTGCAATGGGCCCATCAACACCAACAGTGGCAAGCTGAATGGCAACAAGTTGTGTTTTCGGATGAGTCAAGGTTGAACTTGCAGCACCATGACGGCAGGATACGAGTCAGAAGACATCGTGGCGAGCGCGACCTTCCAGAATGCATCCTGCAGCGTCATTCAGGACAAACGCCAGGGGTGATGGTGTGGGGTGCAATCAGTTACCATGGCCGTTCCCGTCTGATCAGAATCCATGGCAATCTGAACAGTGACCGGTACATCAGGGAAGTTGTGCAACCCGAAGTCATCCCCTTCCTGCAGAACCTTCCAGGGGCTGTATTCCAACAGGACAATGCCCGACCGCATGTGGCCAGAAATGTCCTCGCCTTTTTCCAAGCACATCAGACACCCTTGTTCCCCTGGCCTGCTCGTTCACCAGACATGTTCCCAATCAAACATGTGTGGAACAGGGTTGCTCATCGATTGGCTCGTCAGACTCCTGCAGCAGCAACTGTGGATGAACTGTATACCCGTGTAGACAGAGCATGGCAGGACATTCCCCAGGCCCTTATTCAGAGCTTGTTTGACTCAATGCCACGACGTTTAGAGGCTGTAATTGCATCCCACGGTGGTTTCACCCGATACTAATGTGACAATAAAACGCATTGTATTGACCTGAAAATCTAATGGTTTCTTTTCTGACCCATGATATGCAAATGTTCCAAATTTAATGCAGATTGGGCTATTCCATCAGGGTGTTGCGATTTTTATAAACAGTAGTGTATTATTCGCCTTTCATAGTAAAGACAGTCCTGGCTTACGAACAAGGAGCCGTGCTCTAACCTATGCACATAGGACATATTTGATAGGGACAGCTTCTAAGGTCCGTCTCAAAAGTATAGAGACTTTCGTAAATTAAAGAAAACTTTCCATACGAGGATGTCACATGCAAACAAAAAATATACACATTTTATTCGCAAACTAAATAACATAATCCTAGAATTTCAGGAGAAATATATTTTTCGTTCATTGAAAAAAAAATCAATATTTTATTTCAAAAAAGGTGTCTCAAAAGTATAGAGACTTGCCAAGAAAACTTGCTTTTAAAACTAAATACTGTTCCCATTCCACTGCATTAGTTTAAATACACGATCTTTCATCGATGTGATTAGGTGTTGAAGCAGATCTGGTGATAGATTGTACCAGCATGTCTCCATTGCATCCTGCAACTCCACAACAGTCGAAAACTGTCGCCCATTTGCATAAACAGTGCGTGTTATGATGCCTCATAGATTTTCTATTGGGTTTAAATCGGGGCTTCTCGCTGGCCAGTTCATGACGGTTAAATTGTTTGCATCGAACCATTCCTTTGTTGCAACCAGATTCTGCAGCAATGGCAACAAATGACAACTTAAAGTCTCTTGATATTTCAGAGAATTTTGTCTTCCTGAAAGAATCGCTAAACTCGTAGTACCATTGAACGCAAAGCCTTCCCAAACCATCACACCTCCACCTCCTTGTTATCTGCTGTAAAATGCCTCCGGTTCTCGTCTCATATCATGCCAGTAGTAAGCATTACCGTCCGGCCCATCTAAATTCCACTTTTTTTCAACGGAAAAAGTCACTTGAAGCAATTCATCAGTCCAGGACATATGCTTCTTGGCCCACTGCAATCGTGCAATCTTGTGCTGGTGTGTCAGCGGTGGTCGTTTCTGTTTTTTAGAGAACACTAAGTTGCCACCAGCTTTTATCCGTCGGTGAACAGTGTCTTTGGATACATTGCACACAAGTTCATGTGATATCTCTCTCAGTGACAGTTTTCCAGCGGTAGCCAGGCGAATGATCCTGCGATCATCTCGATCGCTGGTCGCTTTTGGTCGTCCTGTCCTCTTCTGCGCTGTAGATATACGTTGTTCTGAAATTACTTTGTGGACCACAGACTTGGATCTTCCAATTTTCTTACATATTTGTTAAACTGTGCTGCTTGAGGCCTTCAGCAGCCAAATTTCACTGATCTCATCTTGAGTGAGGTCTCTTCCACGTGGCATTTTTAAAATTGACAATTTCATTCATTCACATACAGTTTAAATAACCGATTTAATGTAAAACTTTAACATTTGCTTTAAAACATTTGCATATTGGTCCCTACCGACTCTTTCGAGGGGAGTCACCTTTTTTGTAATAAAATGTTGGTTTGTTTTTTTATTCAATGAACGAAAAATAAATTTCTCCTGAAATTCTAGGATTATGTTATTTAGTATGCGAATAATGTGTGTATATTTTTTGTTTTCATGTGACATCCTCGTATGGAAAGTTTTCTTTAATTTACGAAAGTCTCTATACTTTTGAGGCGGACCTTATGTCCACGGTGGCTTAGTGGTTTTAGCTTCGGGACGGTAACACGAAGGTCCCTTGTTCGAGCCCAGGTCGGTAATTTTCTTTGGTATTTTTCCACTATTCATTTATTAATATCTGGAGGTATGGCGTGAAAAGCCCTCCTAGACCTATTTTCCGAATATAACAAAAGTTATCAAACGCAGAAGACATATGGATCAGATCGACAGTGCAGCGAACGAAAAGCGCACCCTCCCTCCCCCGTTCTTCCCGTACTAACGCTAACATTCGAACAGTGAAGAGGCTACTCGTTATGGAAAATCTTCCAAGATTACAAGCAAGGTTGGAACCTCTAATACATCGGTAAACCATATAATACGTTAAAGGAACGTTCTCAGGAACCAAGTTTTATTCACCGTTTATACAGGGTGATTCAGAAAGGTAGGTCAAGAATGAAATACCATGTACAGTTTGTAGCGGGGTACAATATTTTTCCTATAAACATGGGTTCGGAAATGCATCCTTACAGAGATAATGCAACTTGTACGAGGTAGGAATGGATGTGCGTTACCCGGACGGCAATGGTAGGGTCCATTTAAATTAGGATCTAAATATGTAAATTGTTCGGTCCTCTCCTTTAAAAGAGAGGAAACGAAACATGTACCTCCATTGTCGTACAATGGATCGCTTGACTAATGCGGAACTGGCGGACATGCATCTCGCCTACGGCGAGGCACGGGGTAAAGCTACGTTCACAAAGACGCGGTACATGCGGAAGCAAGCAGCTGCGATGCGATGCGTTCCATCCCTCTCCTGTTCACAAACACGCGGCAATTCAAGCTTTCCGCATGCCGTTTCAAAATACTGCCACTAGGGGCAGTGCGTGCACAGAACAATACTTCCTGTTAAAAGTAAACAATCGGTCTCCATTACTGGCAAATGATGGACGTGTTTGTTGTTTTATTAGGGGTGTGTCTAAAAAGTCCGACCGCGTCGATCGGACATAGTCAAAATTTTGAGTCTGTCACTGGTGGCTCTAAACTGAGCTTTGTGACGGGGTTTGACTGGTCGTGACCGGTCGGACTTTTTAGACATGCCCTAGGTGTCGGAATGTTTCTGTCAAATATTATTTCATCGGATGTAGATGAAGATATACTTCTATTAGCTTTATTTTAGCGTCAGAGCACTTCCCACTCCTTCCAATGCTTCCATTTTGGCGCTCTCAAGAAGATAACCGCTGATTGGTAGAAAGAATTCACGTGACAACCTTGCCGCTCTCGCCGCATGTACCGCATAGGAAAAAGTTGACTACAAACGATCTCAGATCCGGCTTATAAGTGGCAGACGCGGAACGAATCTGATTGGCTACCGCTCTGCCGCTTCTGCACGTATCCGCGTGTACCGCGTCTTTGTGAACGTACCTTAATGCTACTGAAGCGGAAAGGATTTACCAACAGCGTTTTCCAGACCGTGATCACTCACGTCGCCGGGTGTTTCAAACACTAGACTAATTTACATGTTTAGATCCTAATTTGCATGGACCCTACCATTGCCGTCCGGGTGACGCATGTCCATTCCTATAAATAGAGTTTATAGAATTTTTAGCAGTGATGAGGCATCCGCCATTTGCTTTCAAGTTGAAACTTGTCTTGAGACTTATGACCTTCAGTTAACTGTTAAGTTCGCTTTCAACTGGTCACGCCACGCGTGCATGTGATTTTAGTTAAAAATAAAAATTTAACTTCAACAGCAGTTCATCAAATTTTCTTCAGACATTTCTATATCCTTCTTTATCATCTAATGCTAATTCATTCAGCAAAGTTTCTGATTTTTCATGTAAGAAGTGGTCTGACCTCCTCTCTTCTTTTACGCAGCAAGTATCCACAGTTGCAAAAAAGGTGTTTTTATTTTACTTTTTAGGATCTCTGATGCTCCCAATCGATTTCTAATTAAAATCCATTGCCTCACCTAAACATGAGTTACTATTGATCAACTATAGTTACTAATGTTCATCAGTTACTATTGATGAACTATAATTGGTGAATTACCTTGATTCGTGAGAACGCACCTTAAGAATTGGACTTAAAATGCCGTCATAAGGCCAAATACATTGCAGAGATGCGAACCAACAGCAAATACTGTATGAACGCTATTTGACAGGCGACAAATGGAAGAACATGGTTACCTTGGATTTATCGAGCAATTTTTGGAAAGACGCGGGCAATTTTTATCGACAACAGGGGAGCTACTACAGTCCGTCCCAAAAGTTTATAGACATCAATACAATGCATGTATCAAAGGAACAAAGAGAAATACGACTGTGTTCAAATAGGTTTATTATTAATCACATACAACTTGTATTTAACCAAAACAGAAATAACAATAAACTTACATTAGGGTATTGTTATAGCAAATAAATGAAAAGAGCACTGTCCCCAAAATACAAGTCAAAATCAAAAATCTGTGGACAACATTATTTTTAAGTTAATGTTTTTCTTTATTGAGCTGTAGATGAATAATTATCAGACCTACAACCATGAAATACATAAGACGGATTGTTTATTCAAACAACATGCTTGATATAAAAAATCAAAAAATATATTAAACAAAACTTAAAATAAAAGGCACAAAATAATCAAAGCTTGTGTCAAAATACTGTGGACACAAAAAAACAAAAATCATAATACTGTTGACAATGCTATTTTTAATATAAAATTTATTCTCTATGAGGTAATTTGCATAAGGATCAGTTTACTATCGAATTATAGGTATAAGGTTTATACTTTTACATTAAGAAAATTATGCTTAATTAAGAAAATGGCTTCAACAAAAGCAATACCACTCGAAATTCGTGAACGCATTATTGAATGCCATAAACACAAAGAATCAATCAGAAAAATTGCTATAAAATTTAAACTATCAAAAAGTGCAGTTCACAAAATAGTGAACCAGTTTAAAACAGTCGGCAATGTTGAAATTAAGAAGCCAACAGGGCGAACTAAAACAACTTCTAGTCGTGATGATAGAATGCTTCATTCTGTCATCAAGAAAAATAGATTTGCTAAAGGACCAGAACTGAATCAACAGTGGTCAGCCAGCATCGGGAAAACTGTATCAGTATCAACCACATGTCGCCGTAATCATCAACTTGGGTATAAATTTTATACTCCTAAAAAAAAACCATTTCTCACAAAGGTGCAAAAGTATGAATGTGTGAAGTGGGCAAAAGAGCGAGGTGATTGGTCTATCGAACAATGGAACAAAGTGGTATTTAGTGATGAATCCACATTTCAACTTTCCGTGGGTAACCAAAGTGAGAAAAAAGAATGAGGCTAATAATTCTAATTGTATAAAAAGAAGCGTTAAGTTTCCAGCATCATGCATGGTCTGGGGTTGTGTAAGTGCCAAAGGGACTGGAAAATTACATTTCATTGATGGATCTATGAATGCTGAGAAATATGTAAGTGTTTTGGCAACCAGCCTTCTTCCATCAATCGCCTCATTTCACCTTGGTCGTACCAGCATCTTTCAGCAGGATGGAGCATCCTGCCACACAGCCAAGTCAACCAAGAAATGGCTTGCAAGAAAACGAGTGAATGTTATGGAATGGCCTGCGAATTCTCCAGACATGAACCCTATAGAGAATATTTGGGGAATTTTGAAAAGTGAAGTAAAGAAAGCTGGACCAACAACAATGGATGAATTAAGAGTTCAGGTGCAGGATGCATGGAATAAAATACGAGGCTCGTCCAGAAAGTAAGTTCCGTTCGGTAACAAAAACAAAACTACTACATATATATTCAAAATTTTTTCTTTACCAGATTCTATGTACCTTTAACTATTTTTCCACATAGTTTCCAAGTTTATTTAAGCACTTGTCATAGCGCTCAATGTACTTCCCCATGATCACTTCGTAGAAGCTGCCGCCGGTGAAGAAAGTCACGCAGTTTTCACTTGTTCATCGTTGTTGAAATGCATGCTGCATTTAGATGATCTCCTTTAGATCCCGGAACTGGTGGTAGCCACTGGATGCGAGGTCCGGACTGTAAGGCGGGTGGTCAAGTTGTTCCCAAACAAAAGATCTGATTAGTTGGGAACAACTTGACCATCCGCCTTACAGTCCGGACCTCGCGTCCAGTGACTACCACCTGTTTCGGGAGCTAAAGGAGTTCGTCGGCAGCATGCATTTCAGCGACGAAGAACAGTGAAAAATGCGTGACTTTCTTCACCGGCGGCAGCTTCTACTAAATGATCATGGGGAAGTACATTGAGCGCTATGACAAGTGCTTAAATAAACTTGGAAACTATGTGGAAAAATAGTTAAAGGTACATAGAATCTGGTAAAGAAAAATTTTTGAATATGTATGTAGTAGTTTTGTTTTTATTACCGAACGGAACTTACTTTCTGGACGAGCCTCGTAACACCAGAAACATACAGCAAGCTGATATCTTCCATGCCACGAAGAATAACTGCACTTCTTAAGGCACATGGAGATGCCATTAAATACTGAGTGTGCTTTGTGCAGCTAAAATATCATTGTCCACAGTATTATGATTTTTCTTTTTTTGTGTACACAGTATTTTGACACAAGCTTTGATTATTTTGTGCCTTTTATTTTAAATTGTGTTTAATATATATTTTTTATTTTTTATATCAAGCATGTTATTTGAATAAACAATCCGTCTTGGTTTGTATTTCATGGTTGTAGGTCTGATAATTATTCATTTGCAGCTCAATAAAGAAAACCATTAACTTAAAAATAATGTTGTCCACAGATTTTTGATTTTGACTTGTATATAGAATGCATGGGAATCTCAAATTTACAAGAAAATTACTTGGTTCTCAAAAGCATACGGTATCGATTTTCCGTTGTTTCGTATGATATCATATACACGATTTTTCATAGAAAGAATCAAAGTTTGTAATGTATTAGTATCTAAATTGTACCAAGCATACTCAATTGATGTCTTGGGTTCATTGATAGACGAATATTGACGTCAATTGGCATAAACTTCCCGAGATAAAATGCCCCACACGTTCTCAATGGGATTCAGGTCAGGACTCATCGGTGGCCAGTCAAGAACAGATACATTTTTTCTGTTTAGATAGTGTTTTGTAGCATTATGGATGCACTATGGATGGATGCGTTATCGTGCTGAAAAATCCAATTCTTTCCTCCCAAAATTTCACCGAACGGAATCAAATGCCTTTGTAATGTCTCTATATACTTTTCTGAGTTTTGTCGTCCATCTAAAAATGCTAAGGACGCTTGAACATTATATGAAAAGGCCGCCCATATCATCACCGATCCACCACCTTGTTGTCTGCTAAAAAATGTTCGGGGCTCTTTCCTTAAATCATGCCAGTAGCTTGCATATCCATCAGGACCATCCAGATTCCATTTCTTTTCATCACTGAACAGCACACTCAGCCATTAATCACCACATGACATGTGCTGACGAGCCCACTGCGACCTCTACTTTTGGTGAAGCTTAGTGAGTGGCGGTTTACGTCTCATTTTCTTGTGAATAAGGTAACCAGCTTCTTTAATACGTCTGTGAACTGTATTCTTTGATATATGCAAATGTGAACTAACAGTGATGTTACGTATGGACATTTTCTGGGAGGAAGCCATTCTCAGTATCCGTCTCTCATCACGAGAGCTTGTCACACGTGGTCTTCCTGAACGATGTTTTGGTTGGTGTGGCTCTTTACGAGCTAGAACTCGGTAAATTATACTTTTAGAACGGTTTAACGCATTGGAAATGTCATGAACAGAATATTCTGGCAACCTCATCAGCTGTTAGCTGGGAAGCTCTAGGCATTTCGTTGATGAGTAAAATGTCGCTCTTGAGCCATTTCACAGCATATTTATGCACCCCAAACCTTGCATCATGACTAAATATTTACATATTGCATAAAATTATGTTGTTCTATAAACTTTTGGGACACAGCATTTTCAATGGTTTATCATAGACATTTTCAATGCTTTTGTGAAAAGTAAAACTTTTTATCATGTTTGCGTATTATCAACTTGCACATGCTTTCATTCAAAACCCAAAAACTTTCCATGACATCATTGACGTCATAGTGACGTAATCAGCAAAACATTGATGTCTATAAACTTTTGGGACGGGCTGTAGATCTGATTGGGTGCATCAATGCAATGAGGATTACTGTACATCAAGCCGGGATCTAAATGTTGTTTACTATCAGGAACACACATACCGTAACGATATCTTACAGTTATATGGCCCTAGAGCGTAACCACTTGTAAGGATTTGTACATCACCATTAAATGCCTTTTTCAATGATTTTTGGGGATTAGGTCTCCTTCAAAGAGCTCTTCATGTGAGAAGTCCGAGAATACTTCTGGATTATGGAAAGACTGTCAAGAAGAGTGGAACAGAACTGCTCTCGCTGTTCTCCATAGAAGCATTTTATAGTTGAAACTAAGATGTCAAGCGACTGCTAGTGTAAAGGGCCATCACATAAAGCAAATAGGAAATGAAGAAATGTTAGACCTACAGTAATTGTATTCTCGTCATCATAAACATGAAAACAACCCTCTGTATGAGCGTTAGACGAGAGATGGCGTTTCTATTTGTTGCTAGTACTCTTAAAAATACCATTTTACGGTTAGAGTACAATTTATAACAGTTTCAGTTTGGTGTGAGCGATCTATGTTTATATAGTTTAAGGTTTGTAAATACACGGGAATGACATGGAAATTTTTTAACTTATTTAAATTGTAATATATTGTGACATTGAGGTTTTAAAAGCGTTTTCAGCTTAGTCAGAGATTCTTGTTAATTATTCACACTTACCAAAGAGGATTTTAATTAACTGAAAAAGTTGCTTTAAGCTATTAATTACGAAGGTAAACAAATTAAAAGGAAGGGAAATTAATAATTGAATGTATGAAAGACTTTTCGACTTAAAGATAGAAGAACACTTGCATATAAGGAAAATCGATAGAAAGTCACCTAATGGAAGGCGGGTGTTCTTTATGAAGATCTGAATTAATTGTTTAAAAAATTATATTTGTTATATTATTAGAAAATGTAAACTTTAAATGTACTAGTAGTCATTAATAATGTAGCCGTGGACATAATCTTATGGAAGGTTTATTTTTCCTCTCATGAAAGAAAAAAATTGTTTCCTGTTCCAGAAAACTTAAGGTTGAACTCTTAATCCAATGCCGCCTTATCGATTTTTAAAGCATATAGAACAGGAAACGGAACTGCTGCCTGAGCTCTGTGGCTAATGACAGTGTTTGGATTTATATGGAAGTGATTTTGGTTAATCCATCTTGTAGTAATGATGTCATTAGCGGTTGGATTTTAAAATTGGACCAGTTATAATTTATGTGTATAGTGTTAACATAAATGTTCTGATTTCCGTATCCGGATATCTGTATTTTGTGGAAAAGACTTTTCACAGAGCATCCCACAAAGGGCTTCTTGATTTTAAGAACAAATGTCTCGGAAATAAAGATCGATAGAAGAATGAAACAAAAATCTGATACGGAATTTCAAAATTAGTTACAAATGTTGCCGACAGGTGGAGTTGTATGTAGCGTACTGAAGGAAGTGGGGTTGTGTGTAGCGTACTTATCACACAGATGGGACAATCATTGTTAAAGTAGTGGAAACAGCATGGCTTTTTGTTTTGACGTCATCGACTGTTGCAAAGAGTGCGCTGTTTCGAAACAATGTCTTTCACGTGTTTTTTATGTTTAATAAAGAATAGAGAAGTTGCATAAAAATTTTAAATTGTTTTCTATAGTATTCGTTATCCATATCAAGGAATAGTAATTCGTTTGTGTAAAAAATTTATAGTTATTTAAAAAAAAAAAATATTAAAGTTGACACCACAAGAAAACGATACGTCATAGGCTCTGAGTCGAGGCCAACGAGAAAGACAGGCCTCGAAGCGGAAAAGTCACCTGATCATCTGGGTCCGAACAACAATCCAACCTTCATTGTTTCCAACAAATGAAAAAATACTGATTGTTAAAATCCAAGATGGAGACAATGAAGATTGGAATGTTGTTCGGACCCAGTTGGTCAGGTGACTTTGCCGCTTCGAGGCCTGTCTTTCTCGTTGGCTTCGCTCCGAGTTCAAAGCCGACTAAAAAAACAGGCCGGGGCATTAAAAAGTCACATGACCAAAGTAGATCCAGCAACAATTCAATCTTCATTGTTTCCAATAAACGAAAAAAACAATTCGACTTCTAGATGACCGTATAAGTTTATCAGGATATCTTTAGTTTATTCTGGTGTTTATCTGAGGAATTATTCTATCTGAGGATGGTAGAACACCGTTTTGACTTATCTGAGCTTTATTCTAGTACTTATTCTATCTATAGATGGCTATAATTAGAACGTGTTACTATAAGAGGAACTATCTTTAACAGACCGCGTGGGTATATTCAATATTTACCTTTATTTATTTTATTTGCTTTTTATTTTTTAATTTTTAACTTTTATTGTATTCCAGGGTTTTTGTGTCTCGTCCTTCTCTCATCCATCCGAGTATCAATGTAACCTTCATTGTTTCCAACAAGCAAAAAAATTGCTGATTATTAAAATCCAAGATGGAAACAATGAAAGTTACGTTGTTATTCGGACCACGGTCTATAGATATTCATGGTCATCGAGCTTCGGCCATTTTCCATTGTTTCGAGAGCTAAGGAAAACAGATCGCACCAGGTGCCGCATAGATCGCACTAAGGCCGACCGCAACCTACGGTAGAGATTTTCATTGAAACTGAATATGGAAGTAAATTTTCTATCTGCCAATAGGGCGGCGCTGCAGGCGCAGTTGGCCGATTGTATATGTAGCACCACTGTTCGATAGAGTTGCCGCCCTACCGGGAGCTAGAAACTTTAGCTTCATTTTAACAATGGAGCTCGATGACCATGAATATCTATAGATCGTGATTCGGACTAAGATGATCAGGTGACTTTTCCGCGCCAGGGCCTGCCTTTCTCATGGGCTATGCTCTGAGTCGAGGTCCACGAGATTACAAGACCTGTAAGCGAAAAAGTCACCTGACCAACTGGGTGCTAGCAACCCAACCTGGTCAGCCCAAACTGACCTTGAGTGACTCTTTCTCGCCCATTTTCTCAAAATCTTTCAAGGGGAAGGGTGTGATTAAAATTTGTTTTTAGACTAATGTGGTGTTGCTCTACAGGGTAGCAGTTAGAAACTTTTCTCTAGCTTTAATAGTTTTCGAGTTAGCAAATGGATGACCTTGTATAAGAAAGAAACAAACACACAAACCCATAAACAAACACTCTCCTTTATAGCTGGCTCTAGTACGTTCAAAGTCGATTTCTTTTCATAGTTCATCATAAAACCCTTTTGCCAATTCTGATGCTCCCAAGAATTTTTTACAAAGTACCATTTCTCTTACATTTACATATGACATAAGTAATATTTGCCTTATGACTTCTTGACTTGACTGAGTTATCTCCAGTGTTGGGAACTCTAGGGATTTTACCCTAGATCTAGGGTATTTGGTGAGAAACTGGGGATTTATCGATAGAAGGTACTCTGAACGACTTTTGTCACACGACTTCTTAACAATAGGAGGATTATAGGGGCGGTTGATTCAAGGTTAAGAAGTCGCGTGAAGGCCTCTCTCTATACGAAGCCCTCGCGTGAAGTCTATACGACGCCCTCTCTCTAACAACCTTGGGGCGGATTAGATACAGCTCTATAGGGGTGGATTAGATAAAGCTGTATATATAAAGCTTTAGAATTAGAGGCTAATGAACATCAAATAACCCCTTCTGTATCTCAGGCTAGACATCTGCATGTGGCCGCTGTCGCTCGGCAGGTCGAGCTACAGCCATGACATTTACTTTTTATTTACTTTTATTTCATTTTTGATTTTTAATACTAACATTTAATCGTTTCAAATAAGACCGCTTCTAGAGGGCGCCAAAATCTGGATGGTGGATAGAGGTTTAGGTGCAAATGGGGGACCCTTTGAATTTTTATTACAGGATTATCTAAGGTTTTTCTCACCAGGTGTCTAGGGTAAAAATAGTAAACATGGTTCCCACCACTGGTTATCTCATGTAATAAGCTGTTTATCTGGCATCTTGTTACAATTCCACGCTTGATGCTTCTAATAACTTATTCTGCTGAGTAGAAACCAGATTCATTACTAATGGATGAGAGGCTGAATGTTTATTTTAGGAATGTGTACGTAATATACAATTTTGTGCATACATAATACACTTTCATATCCACACGTCTTCGGTGTAACTGGCAGCTGTTTAATGATTTGCTGTAAAAATGAACGAACGAAACTTATTAAGAGATCACTTGCTTCGCGCGAATATGGCCTATCTCATTAAAATAAATGGCCGCATCAGTAATCCTTCACGGATATCAATATTGCATAATTTTAAACGTATATTGAGAATAAATAGTGGTTCTGCATTATATAATCCTGCAGGGAGTTAATCCTGCCTCTCATGACTATGCAACGAATTCTCGGTAATATTTGCATTTAACGGAATTTTGTCGGAAACTCGGCATGATGTAGATGCTGGTAAATAAAGGAAATAGAAAATGGTCAGTGAGCATGTACCGATGCATGTGTGAAGCATTGAAAGAAAATGGGTATTATTAGAAAGTGGAACAACTTTAACTAAAGAGATAATAACCAGACCGAGGAACTGTGGATAATCGTAACCTAATAACTGTTTGTCTTTCTGGACCTCGTGATCATCAGTTCTAGGAATAATCTGGAATACAATATTATCGTAAACCCTCACATACTGACATCTTTATCCATCGTATTTCCAACCATTGTTGGAGCCAGAAGTTGTCAGCTTTTTACTTCATGTTGGGCAGGGCACTGAATGAGTTCAAAGAAGACTTGGTGGACGACCTCTTGAGGAAACGCAAATACAAAAAACTGATTAAGGATTCAACTAGTTTGGCAACCATCGAAGATCATACCCCTTTCCTACAACTCTAATCTCATCAAAGGATTGTTAGATATTATCAGGAATTACGACTTAACATTGGCTTATAAAAAAAACAACTCCCATAGAAATATTTTGGGGAATCCGAAAGACAGGACCCCTCCCACACTACAATCGGGAATCTACGAGATTCCTTGCAACAATTGTGACCTGGTTTATAGGGGAGCTTCTAAACGACGAATAGAGACCAGATTCAAAGAACATTTGACACGTGCCAGATTCGGCTGTCCTGATAAGTCACCGGTAGACAAGCATTTATTACAGACCGGACACAACATACATAAGGAGAAACTGAAACTACGTCAGGTCGGCAGTTATTAGATGCATACGAAACACAAGAAATCAAGAAGACGGATTCATATTTATTGTTTAAATGGAGATAACGGGCCCTTCGGAGACTTAAGAGCCAAAACATTATGACCACCTACTCAATAACGCCTTGCGCCACCTTTGGCCTGCAAAACAGCTGCAACTCGTCTTATCGTGGATATCACAAGTTCTTGGTAGATGACTTGAGACAGGTTATACCAAATGTCTAGGCAGCGGTCACGCAAAGTCGAGATATTCCGACATGATGATGTTTGAGCTCTAACGGATTAAGAGCCGACGAGTTAGGTAGCGAGAAAATTAATTGGAATTCATCCTTATGCTCCTCGAACCACTCCAACACAATTCGAGCCTTGTGACTTGGAGCGTTGTCCTGCTGGAAGATTCCATTTCTAGTTGGGAAGACAGACGCCTTGTAAGGGTGCAACTGGTCCGCAATGCTGTTCAGATAGTCCGCAGCTTTCATGGTCCGTGCTACCATAACTACGGGTCCCAGAGTCGTTCAACCTAACCTAGCCGTTCAACTTTATGATGGTTTGGAGTGGAGAAATTCTTGATCTGCGGGCCAGGTTCCCGTCTTCCATTGGGCTTTCAACCGTGACAACTTGGTTGTCTTTAAGACACCTTGAGACAGCTTGGCTGTCCGTGGTGTCTGCGATAGCCCAATTGGTAGAGGCGTCGGCCATGATAGTCGAGGTTCCTGGTTCGAATCCGGGTCGCAGAATTTTTCCATCCATTTTTCAACTGAAAAATCATTACCTATGCGTGGAGAGCATCTCCAGTTTATAATTGCTATTATTTACTTGAGAGATACCTGGTTGAATCGAGGATAATGAAGCCAGAAATTATTGAAACCGTGGACAATTCGTTACAGAAAATTATCAATATCACAATAAGAGTCAGAAGCCTCCAAAATAAGATAATGTGGTGCAGCAGTGATTGCGAGGACAAGAAAAAAACGTTTACTCTGCCGGGATTAGTTACCTTAGTATTAAAAAGTCTACATTGAAGAGCCAAAACACTATGACTATCCCCACATTGGTGTATGAACTCGTCTAGATCACGTGAAGGGCACGTAATTAAGTAGGAATGATATTTTACTGCTACTGGAGAAGGTAAGAAATCAGTCTTGCACTTAATTTTCGAGTGATGGGAAAGGCTATTGATCTAAGCGAATTTAATAGAGGGCAGATTGTAATGGCCCGAAGACCCGGAACAAATATCTCCGAAACTGCACGACTGGTAAGTTGTTCACGATCTGTCTTTGGTAGTATTCATGCAAAGTGGATAAATGACGGTGAAAGCAGCAGTAGACACCAAGGTGTTGGACGCCGACGCGTCATCAAAGAAAAAGGACGTCGGAGACTGTCCCGCTTGGTAAAGCAAGATCGGCGCAGACACTGGCTCAGCTGACAGCCCAATACAATGCAGGTCCAAATGCAAGTGTTTCAAAACACACCTTTCAGCGGACACTGTTGGATATGGGACTGCGCAGCAGATGTCCCACTCGTGTGCCTCTGTTGACCAACCGTCATTGTAAACTATGCCTACAGTGGGCCCGGGAACATCGAGACTGGACCATGGATAAGTGGAAGAGAGTTGCCTGGTCGGATGAATCACGATTTCTTATTCAGGGTACGCCGACTTCCAGGCGAACAGTTGCTGCCCCCCCCCCCCCACCCTGTCCAGCAGGCCATACACAGGCTGGTGGTGGCGTTATTATGTTTTGGAGGACGTTCTTATAGGCGGCTCTGGGACCCGTAGTTATGGTAGAACGGACCATGAAAGCTGCGGACTATCTGAACAGCATTGCGGACCAATTGCACCCTTACAAGGCGTCTGTCTTCCCAACTAGAAATGGAATCTTCCAGCAGGACAACGCTCCAAGTCACAAGGCTCGAATTGTGTTGGAGTGGTTCGAGGAGCATAAGGATGAATTCCAATTAATTTTCTCGCTCATTTAGTATTGTCAATGCCTTTCTCGAATTCTTCAAGCCAGTCGTAAACTCTTATACAGCCTTCATCATATATCCCTGATATCTGACTATGGATTTCCATGGGGTTCTCATCTCTAATTTGTGAGAAACTAAAGAGTTTCCAACTGACCCGTCCATTATTACTTCAGCAAATGGCTATCAGGGTTAAAAGCAATCTACACTGAGTGGCTAGTTTATTAGGAACACCCGCCCTTATATGTGTTGCGCCACCCCTAGCAACTGCAATAGCAGGAATTCGCCGTGCATGGATTCAGTTAGCCGCTGGAAGCATTGCTCCGTGATGTTTGTCTATGCGGAGGCAACAGCTGCTCACAGTTGAAGCTTATTGGATAGTGGTGGATCCATGCCTCGAATAACCCGTTCCAGCTCATTCCAAAGATGTTCGATTTGGTTCAAATCCGGGAACTGTGGTTGCCAGAAGTGCAAGTTGAATTCATCATCTTGCGCCTGGAACCATTCCATGAAGATATGAGCCTTGTGACACGGAGCATTATTCTACTGGAAATATCCTTCCGATGGGGGACAGTAGCCATGAAGGGATGACGATAGTCGGCAAAAATGTTCAGGTGGCCCGACCATTAAGGCGTTGTTCTACAGGTATCAGTGGACCAAGAGTATACCAGGAAAACATTCCCTAGACCATTACAGAGCCTCCACCAGCCTGGACAGTGGAAACCAGACAAGAGGGGTCCATCGCATCGTGCTATTGTCTCCAAACTCTGCGTCGGCCATCTGCATGGTGCAATAGGAAACGGGATTCATCCAGCAGACCTTCGTTCAGTCGTCGATGGTCTAGTGTTGGTGATCACGGACGAATTGGAGGCGTTTTTTGCGGTTTTGCTTGGAAATCAAAGGTACCCGGACTGGCCGTCGGATGTTGTAGCCCATCCTTGCTAAGGTATAGCGTGTCACGCGTTCAGAGTTTTGTCATTCTGCGATCCAGTGTTGTACTCCAGGGTTAGTTGACGAGTCGTGACGTTTATATTCGGACGAGCAAGCATTCCCATCCTACTTTCACCCCTGGGATCGACGAGTCGTTTGCGACCACAGGCTTGTCTGTGGGTGCTCGATTTTCGGTTCTTTGATCAGTCCTGGTAAACCCTTGAAATGGTTGTTCCGGAAAAGCCTGGAGAATGTGCGGTTCGGAAATACTCAGTCCACTTCGCCAGGCACCAACTATTATCCCGTGCTCGAATTTACTCAGTTCCTTTGTTTAACCCATGGTGACGGTCAAACCACTTGCAGTTGATAGATGTGCTCTCGCTTTATCTTGGTACCGACTCTCACGTGACCAACTGAGACGTAGTATTTGCTATGCCAATGGATTTGCATAGTCATGGGTGTTCCTAATAAACTGGCCACTCAGTTTATGTTCAAATACTTGTAATTGGTCTGTAATAGTCGCATCCTGTAATTGGACCTAAAGGAATTTCAGTTCGCTGTCATTCAAGAATGCAGGGTGCCGCAAAATCTGGAATCGTAAGGACTTTTGTACTTCAATATTAGTTTCCATGGTTAGGTTACAGATGAAGTGTTGAGAGCGATAGTTTACGCTGAGAAGATATTTGAACTGCACCAGTTTGTTTCCAGAACCAGGAACACTTCTCAGCAGATTGCTTTTCAAATGTCCATACTTAGTAGGTTGCCGATAAAGTCTTCACTGGCCCCCCGCTTAGTCCAGATTGCCATATTCTGTAGTTGGATCGACTAATTGTGAATAGAGAAAATCGCCTATCCTTAAGCAAATCCTTTGAAACTCCTAATGCGGATAATTGTCATTTCGCAGTCGCCAACCTTTTCCTTAGGAGCTAGTTCCTCTATTGCAGACCCCTATCGATTTTATTCTAATCAGTTCTCCCTGTTCGGTTCCCACCAGACTATGAAATATTCAAGAGAAACTAGGATGAGAGGCAACCGTTTGCAGTTTAAGTTATTAGAGGAAATAAAGAGTGGGTGGAGCTGTTGCATCGTCTATGTCGTTGTTGAAAACCTGGGTCCCAAAGGCTTTAACAACCTGTGCCAACTGGGGGGATGAGAGGAGCGATTTTCAATTGAAATGTTTGCGCGACAAGTGTGATTAATTTGTCTCCGGGTGGAATGGCGCCTTGGGAAAACGTTTCTACTTTCACCCTCTTTACCTCGTGAAAACAGGACCTTATGCTGAGTGTGGAAATCCAATGGAAATCGTATAATTGTTCAGGGGGGGGTGTTTGTGAAGTTTGCTGCGATTCGGCCTGAATACAGATTAATGTCGAGCTGTTTTTTTTTAGCTTTACAATAAAAAAGCACATTATTGGTTGTGCTCGAAATGGGGATTAATAGGAAGTGGGCACTGAAGTGTAATTAAAGTACTTTAGCCAGAAGTTATTTAACTCTTGAACATGCCTCCCATTCATAATAGGGAGAAAAAATGAGACAGAAATTTTCTTCTTTGAAGAAAACGATCACACATGCTAATGAAGTAGAAATTTTGAAGCAAATTAACCAGTTAGCCCCTGTAGATACATAAAAAATACACGCTGAGTGGCAAGTTTGGTAATATTACTTCCACAGTACTTCGACTGGACACTTTTTGCCTTTAATATAGCTTTGCTACTTTACAGCATGGACTCCATGAGCTATGAGATGTTTACGTTGTGGAATCTGAGACCATGCCTCATGGTTATGTATCGAGCTGCCTGGACTTTATTTTTTGTAAAAACTTAACATTCATTGTTGAGATGGCAGCTACCACCTGTCATGAAAACGCAGCACCACTCATCCGCTTGCCATGACATCCGATTGTTTGTTTAAACAAACCTGCGGACAGATGTGTCCACCAAAGTGGAACAACGAATTATCATCAAGTTTCTCCACAACGTTTGTGTGAAAGCATCTGAAATTCATCACAGACTTCAAAGACATTTCACCGAGTCATGCTTGTCTCGATCATCCGCCTTGGCGCCAAAAGTTTGAAGGAGGGCGAGGATCCACCGGCAATGAACCTCATAAGGCCAGGCTGGCAATGATGCCATCATCGCATGGACAAGCGAATTCATGTCCGAAAATTGGCTTCAGTATAGAATATCAGCACTGGCAGTGTGGAGACCATCATCCACCACGATAAGCTGAAATTGAACAAGATCTGTGCCAGATGGGTCTCTAAGCAACCCTCCGAGAATCGCAAAACCACCCGGGTGAAAATCTCGTTCCATGCTGCTGCAGCGATAGCACAGGGAAGGTGACAGCTTCCTAAGGAGTGTTGTGAGCACAGTATCCTGAAAGCAGGCGTATGAGCATGGAGTGGCGACACACTCAGCACCAACCAAGAAATTCAAGATGACACCGTCGGCAACGAAAGTGATGGCGACTGTATTCTGGGACATTAAGTGTATCATTCATGTTGATTTTCTGGAAGAACAACGAACCATAAATTCACTCTACAACTCTCATTTTTTGAGGACGTCCCTGAACCCGACTCTAAGGAAAAAGCGACAAGGACTCCTTACCAGTGGCGTTTGTTTTCTGCAAGACAATGTCAGACCACACACAGTCAAACTGACTATGGACACACTGACGGAACTCAAATGGGACATCTTACCACATCCTCCAAACAGCCGGATCTCTCCCTTTGCAACTGTCACCTTTTTGGACAATTGAAAGTGTTCTTGGGAGGGCAGAGGTTCGGCTCCAATGAGGTAGTGAAAAAGGCTGTTCTGACCTGATTTCTACAGAACCAGTATCCAGATGCTCCTAGAAGGCTGGAAAAAATGTGTAGAGAAGCAAGGAGAATTCTTTGAGAAATACAGGGTCGGGACACATTAATATGACCAGCTGATACTATCCGGAATAGTCGTCGTGTAAAAGAGTCAACAAGTCCTCGGAAGGTGGTTGCAGGTTTCTGGGACCATTCGGCGATCAGTGCATCCAGTAATTCCATCACCGTGCTTGGTGGAGGGTCCAGCTTGCGGACATGGCGATCGAGATAGTCCCATAAATGTTCAATGGGGTTGAGGTCCCGGGAGTTTGGTGGCTATGGGAGTAGCTTGAATTCATCCTCATGCTCCTCGAACCAGTTGTGGACAATTTTGGCAGTATGGCAAGGTGCATTGTCCTGTAGAAAAAACACTGTCTTCATGGAGGAGTATACCTGGTCTGCGACGATCGTCAGGTAACGAACAGCATTCAGTGTACCCTCTAGCGATATCAGTGGACTCAGATCATACCACGAAAACATCCCCCAAAAAGTCACACCTCCCCCATCAGCCTGTCTTCTGCCAACGATGGTGTCGGGATTCCTGTTCTCAGATGCTTCCCGGCGAATTCTCCATCGTCCGTCCACTCTGTTCACCAGAAACCGCGACTCGTGAGAGAAAGCAACCTTTGCCACTCGGCCGAGGTCCAAAATGGCGAGAGTCCATTGCGAACGAAGGCATTTTCGGCGATGCACAGGCGTCAACATGGATGCTGTTACCATACGCCTGCTCCGGAGCCCCAACCTCAAGAGGGATCGTTGCACTGTCTTGGTGCTGACACGCATATTGGCCCCACTGTTCATTTGCTGTGTCAGTTGCTCAACAGTGGCACGCCGATTGGTCTTGGCCAGGCGTCGTAACCGACACTCGCCTCTAATCGATGGCCCTTTTGCTCGAAACTGTCTGGTTCGTCCAGTCGCGATACATCTTCACAACGGCAGCCCTAGAGCAGTTCACAAAGGTGGCGTTTCTGAAATTCCATACACGAACTATTTTCCCCCATTTTATGAGTTTTATGCTCTACAACTTTGTAATTGCAGCTTTTTCTCTGACTATCATGGTTCAAAAGTTAGTTTTCGTAAATTTTCAGCGATTATACCAGGGGCGCTGGAAATACCTTTATTCAATCGAGCACGGCCACTTTACCTATAGGGAGAAATATCAAAACATAAACATTGAATATCCGCCATCTTTTGAGGGCATCGAGACCCATGGCTGCCATGGCTCTGAACTTATCCCATTGTTATACAATACATCCAAACACGCAACAACTCGTTACCATCGTTATACAATAACAAGTCGGGCAAAAACGGCGCACTTCGATAAGTAGCAGTATAGGATTGCCTTCCTCTTGCCCTCAAAAAAGAGCAACTGTACCCATCATTCAATGCGAAGATATTTTCCCCTATACCTACACCTGACTTTTATGGCTTTAGCATCTTTTGTTCTAAAGTTATTGGACTGGATCGGGAATGTCCTCTACAAAATTGGGATGTGGGTATATAAAGTGCCTATAAAATCTTTGAATATGAATCTTGGCACGTAATTTTTATAATTGATATATTATTGAATATACAGGGTGTTTTTGAATTAAGTACAGATTTTTGGGGAGATGATAGAAGAGGTCCTTAGAAGTATTTTTTGTCATATGAACATGGGGTCCCCGCAGCTCCGTTTACTTACAATACTGCATTGAACAATCAAATGACACCGGGACGCAGTGTGCGTTGGTAGGCCTAGATTATTTTATTTTTAACAATTAACACAAGCAATCTACTGTAATAACTTTTAAAGTAATTGTTTGCAAAGAAATTTCAAGGTGCACGTGCTTGTTCATAAGGCGTACATCAACTGTTTCCACGCGTACATCAATCCATCATAAAGCTAAGTTTCCATGCATGCATTTTTGACGTATTTATAACTGCGTCTCGACGCAGAAAGCAAATGTGCATCTGGACGCACCTAGACGCATATTGCAACAGCTTTTGACGCATTTAATTTAAAATATCATTATTAATTTCTGGTGTCCGAGCACAGATTCCATCAAATGAAGAAAAGGAATTGATGGAAGGATTCCTCTGCTTTCTTACCGTAGCATGTACATGCAAACCTAAATAAAAGAAAACATCGGTACTGGGTTCTAATAAAAATATTTTTATATCTAAATTTCAATTCATTTGTTTTTTCCAATATATCTTTACACTTTTAATTCATCTTTACACAAATGTAAATAGTACAGTGGAAATGTTGGCAATTTCATTTATTTTATTTTCTCGTCATTTCGGTAATTCTTTGGTCATTTTATATTGTTATTGTCTTTTATGTTTACATTGTTTTCATTTCATGTTAAATAAAATAACCGATTGCAACATTTTTTTAAAAGGTACACTCTTGAAAATTTATATTTTGCAATAGCGTATCTAGGAAATACACGCGACCTTTCGCGTTCGTTTAGAGGGTTAACAAAGCAGGTGCGCTTGCGCAAAACAATCATGTGATCTAGAAAGATTTGAGACGCATTTACAAGTGCGTCAAGAAGTAGAAAGCCTATCTACTTCACTTTTCTGCGTCCAGACGCATGAACTCCAGACGCACATCAACCAAGATTCGGAGACGCAGATATCTGTTTCTATGATACGTGCGTCAAGACGCACCAATTTATGCGTCTAGACGCAGAGACGCAGTTAAAAACGCATGTATGGAAATTAAGCTTAAGGCGTTGCGAATTGTGGTATGAAGCAAATGGCGGTCATTTCGAACAATTACTGTAAAAGTCATACAGTAGATTGCTTGTGTTAATTGTTGAAAATAAAATAATGTAGGCCTACCAACGCACAGTGCGTCCCGGTGTCATTTGATTGTTCAATGCAGTATTGTAAGTAAACGGAACTGCGGGGACCCCATGTTCATATGACAAAAAATACTTCTAAGGACCTCTTCTATCATCTCCAAAAAAATCTGTACTCAATTCAAAAACACCCTGTAGATGTTACTTTTATTAATTTCGGTTTGGAATTTTATTATCACTCCGTTATGTTCCATAGTGAGTATTTGTAGTACAAGGAGATTGGGAGGATCGCTTATTGTGAAGTTTCTAGCGACTGAGGTGTAGAATACCGATTTTTTTTACCCACTCCATCTGGGAATGGCGTGATGGATTGACTGATTGGGTTCTATTAATATCAATATGCGCCGCGATGTCTTTACTGAAATTTCACACGTCGACATTAACCTCCTCATATCATATTTTTGTTTCAATCTTTTCTTGCCAACAGAGCCTCTAGCCATTTTATAAGATGGACAAGTGCATCTTCAAAGGTCCTTAAGCTGATGCTAACAATAAATAGTTGATGGCAAAATTAAAGGCAAGCTGCTCGTAAAGTTAAAAGCTTCGATGTAATTGTAATAAAATATTAAAAGTCTTAATGAACCCTGTTAAAAATTAAAAAAAAATCCACTGGCTTAGCATTGACCTGCTGGCCATTTAACACTTAGAATTTAAAACGAATTCCCATTGGGAAATACTTTTTCCTTATTTTTCCTTCCTGGAATAACCTTCGGCAGGAGTGGAACTCATTAAGAAGGAAACCCTTTAAGGAGCAGTGCTTTTAATTTTCCACAAATTGCACGGCCAATTAAATGAAAATTTTGTAGCCTTTGTTTAGCGCTTATGATGTCACATTCGAAGGACCGTTGAACTAGATTTCCTCCTTGCAAGGCTTCCATTATGGTCAACCAGTATGAAGGAAGGAATTATCAATTTTCATGGAGAACTTAAAGGATTCG
This sequence comes from Rhysida immarginata, assembly GCA_023313115.1. Classification (NCBI taxonomy): domain Eukaryota; kingdom Metazoa; phylum Arthropoda; class Chilopoda; order Scolopendromorpha; family Scolopendridae; genus Rhysida; species Rhysida immarginata. Next base: position 526,359 of record JAHWFO010111119.1, on the reverse strand, counting down.
CGACGTCTTTCTTACTAAGAAGTTGAACATGAAATGCTCTTTGTTTATCCTGATTTGGTTTCAGTGTAGTGGAAACACAATTGTTTATTTATTTTATGTACTCCCTTACAACAGAGAATTGAGGCAGTTCAAATTGACCGACAGTTTCCATTGTCATATGTTGCTGCATACTTTCTTCCACAATTTTCATAGGCCTCTTGGCTTTGTAGTTCCAGGGTTTTCGAGATCACTATTAAGAAGTCCAATGCCACAGAAGTCTCAGGACCAAAGCATGTCGCCTTTTTTCCGATTGCTGTTATTTTTTCTGCAGTGTAGGCTTGTGAAGAAAGTTAGGTGTGGCTCGACGCCTTATCCATGTGGATAGGTACCCGATGGGAGCCTATACTGTACGGATGGAGAATAACTTGATAGTATGAGGGGCGTTCAAATTTGGCCTGGATTTTAGTTTTAATAAAATCAGGAAACTACAAAAAATTTCTCACACCAGTTAACTCTCAAAGAACTCTCCTTGCTTCTGTTCACATTTATTCCACCGTTTTGGGAGCATCTGGATACCGGTTCTGTAGAAATCTTCAAGCTGATGTCGAAATCATACCAGGACAGCCTTTTTCACTTCCTCATTGAAGCCGAACCTCTGCCAGGAACTCTTTCAATGCTCCAAAAGAGGTGATAGTAGCAAGGGGAGAGAACCAGGCTGTATGGAAGATGCAATGATATCTAAAACAACTGGATCGCTGACTCTATCCGCAGTCGGCATTGAGAAGTGAAGCCAAAATACGTCATAAATTTTCCTTTCAGGTCATTGACTAGTAGCGTCAGGTGGCTTAAAAAGCAAGGATAAATCCCTCATAAACGCTCATAAATTGACTAGTGGGTTAAATCCCTCAAAAACAATAATTCCTCATAAACGCTCATAAGGTTAAATCCATGAAAAATGCTCATTTCTCATAAACGATCCCTTCAGGTCATTGACTAGTAGCTTCAGGAGGCCTAGAATTACGGCCTCAGTTCTCTCCCAGTGAGTCAGCGATCCAGTTGTTTTAGATATCATTGGGAAGATGTGATAAGATGTCCCATTTGAGTTTTGTCCGTGTGTCCATAGTCAGCCTGGCTGTGTGTGGTCAGGGATTGTCTTAAGGAGTCCTGGTCGCTTTTTCTTTAGTGCCGGCTTCAGGGACATTTTTCCTGAAAATCGACAAGAATGAAATCCTTAATGTCCCAGAATATAGTCGCTATTACTTTCGTTACCGACGGTGTCATCTTGAATTTCTTGAGGCGTGGTGAGTCAGTGTGTTGTCACTTCATGCTCGCATGCTTGCTTACAGTAGTATGGTGATGAGTCCATGTCTCGTCGGTGGTTAGATTAGGTTAGGTTAGGAAGCATCATTGACAGCAGTTGCTGGCCTTGCCTTATGAGGTTCACTGCCGGTGGATTCTGGCCCTCCTTCAAACTTTTGGCACCAATCAAAGACGGATGATCGAGACAAACATGACTCGGTGAACTGTCTTTGAAGTCTCTTATGAATTTCAGATGCTTTCACACCTTTGTTGTGAAGAAACTTGATGACTATTCGTTCTTCCATTTCAGTCGACACATCGCTGTCCGCCATTTTGTTTAAACAAACAATAGATTGTCATGGCAACCGAATGAGTGGTGCTGTATTTGCATGATGGACGGTAGTTTCCATCCCAACAATGAAAGTTTAGATTTTTTACAACAATGAAATTTACAAAAATTAAAGTCCACGTCAAATTTCAACGCCTTTTGTAAATTACATCCATTACTTCAGGTAGAAGACTTGACTTTAACGTTATTAGCAACATTTGCTTACAGTATGGACAATATGCAGCTGCAACCTTAAACTTTGCCATCTTTGTAATGTAATAGCTCGCCCGTAATATGGGTCATCTTAAAGATCTAGTTCCATTTGCCATTGGAACCTCCACAAGTTGACAGCATAATTAAGAAAAGCTTCTGAACGTAACGACACATTAAAGGTCCGTCAACTCTATCAGAAATTTAGTTTAGATGAATTTAACATTGTTGTCTATGGCAGGAAGTGCTTTTTTGCGATTTGCTGTTATTTGCCGGAAGGTGGACGCTTTCGGACGCAAACCGCTTGACTTTTTTTTTTATAAAACATTTAAGTGCACATCTAATGACATTAGAGCGGTTTTACGGAAATTTGCGGAACATCTCCGAAATTTGAATTGAAAAAACATCAATATTGTTCCACGTTGTGGCGATCTCATCGATTTTCCAAAAAAATGAATTAATTTCGATCCCAATTTCGCAGGTGTTCCGCAAAGTTCCGCAAAACCGCTATAGTGCCATTAGATGTGCACATTAGATGACTCCGAAGGAAAGTCCAGCAGTTATGGGACAATTTTTTCTGTTACCGCCTCTACATAGTAGAAATACTCTGATGGAACCTTTCTCCATGTTCATCACTAATGTCACCAAGGTTTGCAGGAATAAAGTCCAGATAGGAATGCAGCATATTAATCTTTAGTAATATATTGCGTCCAAGTTCATAAAATACTTCCAGAAGCTCTTCAACAAGTTCGGCGTAGTTGGCTTCCTTGCTCTGTCTCAAGAACCCGTGTGCTACAGCCTTCAGATATAGTTTCAATGCAGTCTGTTGGTTCCGCTGTGTTCTATGCGGTTTCAAACACATTATCAGCCATTAGCTCCCTGATTTGAGGGCAGACAAAAACGCTTTCCTTTATTTTCTCTTTTAGATGCTGGAATCCCGCACCCTGCCTCTCCATTGCCTTCTATAAAGTTTATCATTAAACTCAGTTTGATATGAAGTGGAGGCAGTCGGATATTCTTGATTTCAACTAGTTGTTTATTTCGAACTTCAAATCTCCACAACTATGTCATTTGTACCTGCTAATACCGAATTTCAATTCGCTTTATCTCAAAAACTGTGCATGCTAGAGAGGTATTAAAAATTATATTCGTAGTCAGCAGAAACAATACTACTAATGTCACCCACTTTCATTCCGTGCACAAGAAAGATCTTATTGACAGTATTTTTTTCTTATACTTGAACTTAGAAATAACCCAGCTATTAACTTAATTAATTCAATTACCCAATATTTAATTTATTAAAGTAGTGTTTTTTGTAGTTATTCATATTCCTATCGAAGCCATTAGAAAGCCGTGAAATAATTACTTTCCCAACGCCTATTGTCTACTCCACTTTGTTCCCAATCTTTTGTATTCACTCTCTCCTCGTTTTTCCTCTTACTGTTTGCACTCCTTCCATTTATGTGTTCACTGTTCCCCTCGGTTGACTTCTTATTCTCCGTATCCAACGAGTCGTCATCTCGCTCCCGGAACAGAGGAGAGAAAAGTGGTGGTGGTGGTGATGCGGGGGTAGAAGTTGACAGCCTGCTCTTTCTCCTCCGACACCAATCTCATCGGCTTTCTAAACGGCTCCCCATCTCCTTTGTGCTGAATTTTTGTTTGCCTGAGCTCAATGTGGTTTTTTTTTTTTTTTTTTACCCTTCTCCTTTTTCTTTTCACAGCGGCTGCTTCCTTTGAAGAGAAGTCGAAAAACGAGACTGTGAGACGAGGCGACACGGTGCGACTCGAGTGCAAAGCGACCGGAGACTCTCCCATCACTATAACGTGGCAGAGCAGCGTCCGGGAGTTTTCGCCTGCAAACGATGCCAGGTAAGAGGGGAAAAAAGAAGCGAACGACTTCGTGGAATAGAAAGAACTTGTCCCTGTAGAGAGACTTAAAGTCAGAGGGCTTACGTTCCTTTCTGCTCCTTTGGCTTGAAATGAGCAATAGTTTATGTAGTTTTTTTTTTTCGTGTAATTTCTTTCACGAATATTTCAGGAATGTGACCTAGTTGATAAAGACTAATATGAGTCAATCATGTGGAAATTTAAGGCTGTTGCCTAAAGGTGATATCACTATTACCCAAGAAAGCTGGAATGCATGGTTAGGCATTTTACGTCAGAGACATAGCTAATTCATCGACAGTCACGAACAATTATTGACAGAGCCGTTTCATCGGCCAAGTGATATAATCGACAAAAAACTTAAATATACGAGTAACAGCCGGGTGCGGGGCACCACCCTGCATGCAACAACCAGGGAATATGTTTCATGAACTGTAGTCGGGTGAGATGACACCAGCCCCAAGAACCATTATTCTTAATTACCGTATTTTCGCGTCAATAACCCGCGGAGTTTACATTATGGAAAGAGGGGTGCGGGTTTTAATTTTTTTTTTTTTTACAATGACGGCGGATTCTTTATATACTTTTCCGACCGCTCTAGCCGCCATGATAGAATATATTGATCAAACTTGGCACCAGAGGGAGTTCAAGTGACTAGTAATCTCGAGCTTTAAAGGGATTTTAAAGGGTGACGAGAAGTTCAAATAAATGAGTTAATGTACTGTATAATGAATTATACATTGCATGTAATGTACAGATAAAATACTGTGTTGTGTATTATACGCTAATTTCACGGGGAATACAAGGGTGCGGGTTTTTCTCGTACGCGGGTTATTGACGTGAAAATACGGTATAGTTAATAAATGGGTCTTACCTGTTTTGTCCAATTTCATTTTACGACTATTGAAAGTGAAACTTGTTTCCTGCTTGCGTAGATCAGGAAATGAAACTGCCTGTTATGCCTATTATCACTTGGTCGATAAGTCATGTCTGTCGATGAAGTGAATGTGAATGAATTAGCTAACAAGGAAACTATTTCATTTTGTCACTGGCAGATGGTACTCAAATTTTGTGGATAGATGTAAGAAGGGAAGGTGTCTGTACATGCGCAGTTTGAGCGCCAGCTACTGTTGTCAACAAAAAGTTACAGTCATTTTTATTTCGACCATTGAAGGCGAGGTAAGCGCCTGTTTATTGTAAATAAACCATTAAGAAATGACATAACTAAGTACCGAAAGGCTAAACTAATAGCCGGCACATAAACTATTTGAAACACAATTCAAAAATTTTTGAATTGCTTTTGAAAACCTTAAAACAGGTTTCATTGATTCAAATTCGATAATCTACGAGTTTTATAACTATTCTTATGTATTCATTCATGGCATGTTGTTACTTGTTGTTTGATATGTTGCATGCCCTATCTTAGCATTGAAAATTTCCAGTGGCACAAAAGTGGTATCAATAGCATAGGTACCCCTGAAAAAATATCGACCATCTTCGAACGTTGTAATTATTCTTATACAGGGTGTTTGTGAATTGAGTACAGATATTTTGGGAGTAGAAGAGGTCCTTAGAAGTATTTTTTGTCATATGAACATGGGGTCCCCGCAACTCCGTTTACTTACAATACTGCATTTAACAATCAAATGACAACAGGACGCGAGAGTGAATATTCAATAGCTACAATAGTCATCTGTGGTCTCATGTCAACACTTGTTAACAGTTTTCAGCATTGTTTTTCGTTGAATATTTGGGCTGGCATTATTCACAATGTCCTGATTAGGCCATATCTCCGACCATGCCGTCTTACCTTGGTTTCCTGAAGGAGGAGCTCTCTGGTCTTCTTGAAGATGTTCCACTAATGACCAGACATTTGATGTGGTTTCAACAGTACGGCGCACCTTCGCATTACACAAGAGCAGTTAGAGATTACCTAAATGAGACATATCCTGGTCGTTGGATTGGTCGTGGCGGACCAGTTGCTTGGCCACCGACATCGCCAGACCCCACACCGATGGATTTTTTTATGGGGAAGCATAAAATCAATGGTGTACTCCGAACCCGTACATACCGAAGAAGAATTGGCGGCTCGTGTTGTCGCGGCAGCAGGTGACATCAGCGACCGTGCAAATCAACTGTTTCCACGCGTACATCAATCCATCATAAGGCGTTGCGAATTGTGCTACGAAGCAAATGGCGGTCATTTGGAACAATTACTGTAAAAGTCATACAGTAGATTGCTTGTGTTAATTGTTAAAAATAAAATAATCTAGGCCTACCAACGCACACTGCGTCCCGGTGTCATTTGATTGTTCAATGCAGTATTGTAAGTAAACGGAGCTGCGGGGACCCCATGTTCATATGACAAAAAATACTTCTAAGGACCTCTTCTATCATCTCCCAAAAAAATCTGTACTCAATTCAAAAACACCCTGTATATTCGCTTATTACAGGTCGTTCCGAGAAGTTTGATATATTACATTCCATATCTTACCATTGAAAATTTCCAGTGGTAACCCTGAAGAAATATCGACCGTCTTCGAACGTTGTAATTATTCTTTTATATTCGTTCACAATAGTTCTTTCCGAGTCGTTTGGTATATTACATGCTATATCTTAGCAGTAAAAATTTCCCGTGGTAACCCTGAAGAAATATCGTCTATCTTCGAACTTTCTAATTTATTCTTACATATTCGCCCACAATAGGTCGTTCCGGGTAGTTTGATATTTTACATGCTATATTTAAGCAATGAAAGTTTCCAGTGGTACAATAGCGGTATCATTAGCACAGGTACCCTTGAATAAATATCAGCCATCTTCAAACTTTGTAATTATTCTTATATATTTGTCCATAACAGGTCGTTCTGAGTCGTTTAATATATTACATGCCATATCTTAGCAGTGAAAATTTCCAGTGATCATTAGCACAGGTACCCTTGAATAAATATCGACCATCTTCGAACTTTGTAATTATTTTTATATATTCTCTCATGACAAGGCGTTTCGGGTTGTTTAATATACTACTTGCTATATGTTATTAAAAATTTAGAAGATGTCATAAGGGGTTGGCCAGTGGGATCTCTGAATATGAACTCGATTGAGCATCTAGGTGAGAAAACGTAAATAATAACGTTTTATTCGCTCTTATTTCATCATTTCGTGTTGTTTGATATGGTACTTGCTATATCTTACCATTGAAAATTTCACAAGGTGCCATAAGGGGTGGCTAGCAAGATCTCCGAATTTGAACTCGATTGAGCATGTAAAGAAGAAAACTTACATAATAATGTTATATTCAATCTTATTTTATCATCTCTAATTGTTTGATATACTACTTCCTATATCTGGTCATTGAAAATTTTTGAAGGTGTCATAAGGGTACCATTAGAGCACGTGCCACTGTATCGATTTCGACCATTTTTAAAATGGTCCATTCGCGGAACCATATTTATCAATTCAGCTTTTATCCCGTCGTTGGGATTTGTTTGATGTATTACTTAATATATCTTCCCATTGAAACTTGCTAGGTGGGTTCATGTAAGTACCATTTGTGCTCGTACTATTGAACCGATTTAGATAATATTTGTGAATAGTTCGTGCCATGAACCATTATCATCGAATGACGAAAACCGATTTAAAATCTTTCATAGCTCTGGAGGAGTTAGAGTTACAGACACGTTTCTCCACACTGGTAGTATAAAACACCTTTCGGTATTTAATAATAGATTATCATCTCATTTGATCTGGAATTGGGTGAGCACAAGCACTCTAGAGCTGGGTAGAGCTTCTTCGTGGTCTCACCAATACGAGGGGTGTAATAGCAGCCGAAATTTAGGCATTCTGATTATTAATTTTTAAAATGAATTTCGCACTACAAAACATCAGTTGCACCTCACATATTTGTGGTTGATTCCCTTGATGTGCTTTACTAATGTACCAAATTTCATTATCATCCGCCTTTCTCAAGGACTCATATTCTCTTAAAAATCGATGAAGTGTCTGTCAATAAAGTGGCAGGACCGATTACAGTAATATACTCATTAGAAAATGAACTCAGTAATGATTATTGCTGTAAAAAACGCAAACGGTATCCTAATCTAACGGTTTCAGCCTATTTTAGGGGGTGATTCCTAACAAGAAAAGTAATAAAAATGTTCATATCAATATACAGGGTGGACCATAAGTCTGTCCCCCCCCCCCCTTTTTATTTTTTGAACCGAAGCAGATATGTCAATTTTGATGAATCCAATGAATAGGAAGTTGTGGGTGGCCTATCCCATGGTGCACTTTTCATCATCCCAAATATGCAAATTAGGACACATTCAAAATTTATCTCAAAAACCGTAAGGGATAGAGAAAAAAACCCAATTGCAAACTTGTTCAGCATAAAAAAAACAAACAAAACAAAAAAAAATCATCCAAATCGGACCAACCAATCACCCACAATCACGTGTAGCTTTTGACCGTTTCCGGAACAGTGTAGCTTGTCATCTTGGAATTGTTCTATCTTCTGTGTGCTGAAACATGCCTTTCATTTGCTTTTCCGCAAGAAAGTGAATGTGAGTATGGTAATTTATGTTAATTTTTTGATTTGCATGCTTTACATGGTGGAAATATCAGCATTGTTTTCCTTGTGCAGTGTGACTGTTTGTAAGCTACAAACAGTTCACCACGTGATTGTGGGTGATTGGTTGGCCCGATTTGGATGATTTTTTTCGTTTTGTTTTTTTTTTTATGCTGAACAAGTTTGCAATTGGGTTTTTTTCTCTATCCCTTACGGTTTTTGAGATAAATTTTGACTGTGTCCTAATTTGCATATTTGGGATGATGAAAAGTGCACCATGGGATAGGTTACCCACAACTTCCTATTCATTGGATTCATCAAAATTGACATATCTGCTTCGGTTCAAAAAATAAAAGGGGGGGGGGACAGACTTATGGACCACCCTGTATACTGAGTGGCCAAAAAATTAGAGATACCCTGTAATAACGAGTTGGTTTACCTTTAGCTCTGATCACAGCCGTTATATTTCTTGGCAAGGACTCAACAAGATGCTGATACTGTTGCTGAAGAATGTTAGCCCTTTCTGACATAATGGCAGCTCTAAGTTGGGTCGGATTAGACGTTGGCGTTTCCAAGCTTTGAAGTGATCTTTCGACTTCGTCCCACAAATGCTCAATAGGATTGAGGTCAGGGCACTGAGCTGCCCATGAAAGCAGACTAAACTTTGATTGATGATCTGCATTTTCCTGCTGAAAGAGACCATCTCCAGAAGGGAACATAATAGCAAAGATGTTGGGGTAAGCTGTGCTGTTCAGAGTTGTGTCCACTGATCAACGGTACTCCAGGAAAACATTCCCCACACAATAATTCCACCGTCACCAGCCAGAAGAGTTGTCATTTGACAGGAGGCGTCCATGAACTCGTACTGTTTGCGCCATAATCTGATCCTACCATCTGTATTATAGGAAACGAGATTCATCGAACCAGGCTACTTTTTTCCACTCCTCAAGTGACCAATTACATCGTTCTTGGGCCCACAACAGGCGCCTTTTCTTATTGTTCTGTTATACCAAAGGCACCCTTGATGGTCTTCTGCAGCTAAAGCCTATTCTTTGCAAAGTCTGTCTTTGTTGTGTGTTGGGATATGCTTTGTGATGAACCTGCATTGATTGGTCGTGTTGTTGCCCTTCTTTTGCTGCGGACTACGCGTGGTGCTCGCCTTTCACCTCTCTCGTTCACCAGCCTTGTTCGACCAGAATAGTTCTTTTCGCATGCAGTTTTTTTTAACCTCAACTGCCACTCTCTAAACATCCGGGATACTACTGGGCGAAAAAATCCTCCTCTTTCAAACTCACTTAAATCTTACGTCTTACTCATTTTGACATTAGCTTCCGTAATAACTACGTCGTCCGAAGATGATTGTTCCTTATAAGTATAAGTATTTCTGCATTGATACTTGTCACTCTACTTCCATTCGGACTGGTTTGATTCCAAATAAGGGGTGTCCCCATTTTTGTGTCCCTTAAGATCTTAATGACGATCTGCAACTGAACACGCATTTGTGCACAAACACCTGAGTTTATGTAGATTGTATGCACCACATACTCACAACGACCAGCAGAGCAAAGTCCGCTTGGGCTTGTCATTAGATCATCCAACATGTAAGTTTTCGCTAGGTAATGACTTTCTGAATTGTATTAGATAGGGATACGTTTTTGAATAATGGGGGAGAAGTAATTGCAACAATAAAAATCTGTATTCCAGTGTCTTGACTTTTGATGGTTATTTATTGAATAATCCTTATACTTCACTTTGCACGAAAAATATTGATTCCATCGGAGCAAGTAATTCTTCAGATTTAACGGAATGACCTCTTTTCCGATGTATCACATGTTTGTTTGTTACAATGCAAACGCACCACTAACTTCATTTATATTCTCTTCGCAGTTTCTTATTTTACATTCTGCTTGGCATTTTAGGTTGACGTGGCAAAAAAAATAACTCTTGAAAGGAATCCATTTACTTTGAGTGCCATGATATTATTTAATGAAGCATTAAGCTCTCACCGCTTTTCCTTTGCCACCACTTCTGATACGTTTAAAATTATCATCATCAAGTGTGACTCATTGCTTAATGCATTTTTAAAAAGACCCGCCAACAATACATAAAAATATTTTTTCTGCTACTGAACTTGTTCCGTCCCATTAGGTTCATTTCGAGCTCATTAATTTTATCTTCTGGCGAGGGAAATGGAGAGAAGGAGCAAGAAAGATTTTTCTCCTTTGTCAACAGTAACTTGAGTGAAAGAACGCTCTGAAAGTGTCCCCCTCTTTTATTTTTACCCTCCTTCCATTTCCAGTCGAAGGTCCATTGTGAGGGGGCTCTACTCACCACCCGATGATAACAGAGCGTGATAGAGTGCACACGTTCTAATTTAATTCTTGGGGACGTGCAATGAATGTGCCACTCTTTCCTAATGTTATTGTGAGCTCTGAGGAGGGGATGAGGAAAAGAGGGGTCTGGATGAAAAGATGGGGGTGTTTGGGGTAATTTGGTTTGGCCCCTCCGAAATCATCAGTCACTCCACCACAGGAAATGGAAGGAATTTTCTGGGGATTCTTTTTTTTTCACTGGTATATTTTTGAAAGGGTTTTGTGGAATCTTCAGACAAAACATGCTTCGCTGATGGAGAGGAGAGAAATATCTAAGAAGTAAACTTTTTTTCTTGCAATGAGCGGAAAACTTTTATTTTAAAATTAGCATTTTGTGAAATCAGGTCTTTATACACTGAGCTGCCACTTTATTAGGTACAGCTCACATAATATGCAAATTAAGTGATGCCTGATTTGCATGTCACATGATCACAAATCAAGGTGTAAACTGTCAAGCCATAGCAAAAATGGAGAAAACCAGTAATCTGCCGTGGTGGTAGGTATAAGACGTAGGAACCACAGTTTCAACGGTTTATCGAGAATGGGTCAAAAAACAAAAAAACAAGCATGAGGGGATTGAATGCCAGCTTTGGATCCTCTTCTGCAGCACGATAACGCCCGTCCGCACACGATCGCCACACATCAGAGGGGGTTGCAGAGCCTACAGTTCAAAGATAAAAAACTGCTGTTCAAAAATGAAAGACTTTGCACCTTGCGACTTTCACCACTTCCCAAAGAGGAAAGAGCACCTTAAGGGGCATGAGTTGCGTTCTGACGACGAGGTGAAACCTGCCGTTCGGTCTTGGTGTCGACAACAACCCCTGAATTCCCCTCCGACGGGTTCACCCGACTAGTCACGCGTTGATACAATGCGTGGAAAAGGATGGGGACTATGTCGAAAAGTGAATAGTGCATTACATAGAGGAGAAATGTGAGTATCAGATACAAAAAGAATTTTGAAAATCGGTTAAAAAATAAAAAAAGTTACAGCCATGGAGGCATTACTTTTCAGCCGACCCTCGTACTAGCAGAAAAAACAAGAAAGCGCGCCTCCTGTGGGCACAGCAGCACAAGGATTGGACCATTGAAAATTGGAAAAAGGTCACCTGGTCAGAAGAATCAAGGTTCATGTTGATGGAAGGTTTACACCTGAAAGACAAAAAAATGGAATATTTGATTTGTTATGACTGCAGCACTTAAAACCTTAGGAATTGCATTCAGTAGAAAAACGGATAATAACTTAGTTTACATGTCTATGAAAGAGCAAATCCTAAGCTTTATTTTCATAATTGTAACTTCGTTGCATTTACATATGTTAATTTTTGGGAATTTTTTTTTCATTCCGACAAAAAAAATGGAATACTGGTTCACCATCGACATAAAATGGAATAGTCTCAGTATAGTAAAAAAACATTCCGTTATGCTAATGACTGAACAAAAAGATGGGTATTTACTGTAAGCTCTTGATAAAATAACTGTAGTAAGGTTCTGTAGAACAACTTGTACCACTGTTTACTTCATATGAGAGGAAGGAAAGATATTTCCTGTTCCACAGGAAAGAAGCAATCTGAAATTTCACATATTGTTAAATGTGCGCAATCAACTGTGATCAAAGTGTTCATGATAAACAAACAAGGCATGGGATCAGAAACGTTCAGATACAAGCGCGACAGAAAACGAAAGACGTCGACCAAAGATGGGACGGATGGTGGAGAAGCATCCATTTCGGTCATCCAAACAGCATCATCAAGAGTGGTCTCAAACCATCAACGTGTCACAACGAACTACTCTTCGACGAATTCGTGAACTGCAGTTTAAAAGCCGCGTCCCCAAAGTGAAACCCATCATCACGTCAAAGCAGAGAGCAAAGCGAGTGAAATTGTACAGGGTGAGTCAGTCAATTTCTGACCATTTCACTCGAACGACGTGCATTAGGGATAAACAATTGAAGAATATGAGCGCCATATCGAATTTCTAAATAGTTGGAGTTTGTAGTGTTGCAACGGCGCTGCATGAAAATCGTATTGTTGAAAAATGGCGCCCGCTTTATCAACAGAGCAGAAATGCAAGGTTGTCGAATGGTATTTCGAGACAAAATCACCTGGAACCGTGCAAAGAAAGTTCCGGAAGGAGTATAAGTGTCGAGACGCACCAGGCAGGCAAGCAATCATGGATTTTGTCAAGCAATTTCGTGCCACTGGATGTGTTAAAGGCAAGAAAAAAGGCGGGAGCAAAGCTCGTGTTCGAACGGCCGATGTTGTCGAAAATGTTCGCACAAAGTTGGTCGATTCCCCTACCAAAAAATCTGTTCGCCGCCTATTCATTGAAGAAGGGCTGTCGTATACCACGACGTGGCGAATTTTGAGAAAGGATTTACACCTGTTCCCGTATAAGATCCATGTTTATCGGGAGTTAACAGACACTGGAAGACAGAAGCGACAACAATTTGCGATGGAGTTTGGAGCAGAAATGGAAGCCAATCAGGACATTGTGGGCAACCTGTTGGTGTCAGATGAGCCTTCTTCCATCTGTCAGGTGACGTTAATAAACACAACGTTCGTTTTTGGGGTTCCCAGCACCCTCATGAGATCCATTAGTCACCTCTTCATCCACGATAGGTTATGGCTTGGTGCGCGATTTCCAAAAGAGGCATCATTGGTCCGTTCTTTTTTGAGGGCACCGTAACGTCACAGGCTTAGCTTAACATGTTGGAAACCTTCTTCATCCCCGAGCTTCGAAGGAGGCGTATACCGCTTCGACATCAATGGTTTCAACAGGATGGGGCTAGGCCTCACACCACTAATGAAGTGCTAGACTTTCTCAATCAGAAATTCGGAAATCGTGACATTTCAAACAGGTTTCCAGATCGATTCGGGGGTGGCTTTCTTTGGCCCCCTATGAGTCCTGACTAAACCCATGTGATTTTTATCTCTGGGGGTTCCTTAAAGACAGTGTGTTCACTACGGCACCAAGAACCCTAGACCAGTTGCGACAAAACATCGTCGAATGCTGCACCCTTGTGGATGCAGAAATCCTGGATAGAGTTATGAACAGCTTCACCATTCGGCTGCGAGCAGTTCAAAACGTTCGTGGTGGCCACATGGTGCATATCATCAAGACTTTTCCACGGGAATAAAAACTCCGAACTGTCTAAAATATCATACTGAAATGCTAAGTTTGTAAACATTAATGGGTCAATAAATCATAGTACTGAAATGGTCAGAAATTTACTGAATCACCCTGTATAAGCAATACATGAACTTGGCATCAGAAGAGTTGTCAGAAGTAGTGTTTAGTGATGACACGAGGTTCTGCATATTCTACGGTGACCAAGGATGTCGTGTATGTCAGAAAAAAGGGGAAGAGTACAGAGAGACGAAGTTGATAAAAAGAGTAAAGTTTCCAGGAAGCGTGATGGTTTGCCGATGCTTTTCAGTCAGAGGCGTTGGATCCTTTGCATTTGTGAACGGATCCATTAACGCTTCAGTGTATCAAGAAATCCTCGATTATTTCCTTGTTCCATCATTAGAGATTCAATTTGGAGATGAAGATGTGATATTTCAGCATGATTTGGCCCCATCGCAAGTGGAAAAAACAACACAAGATCAGTTTCACCATATTCTGTACGCGTTCTTGAATGCCTAGCTAAGTTTCCGGATCTTAATCCGATCGAGAATTTGTGGCATATAATGAAGAAAAGGTTAAATGAATATCCCGCAAGAGACAAGTACGATTTGAAAAAGACCATGGCCAACATTTAGAATGCAATAACAGCTGAGGAGTGTAAGCTTTTGATTTCTTAAATGCCAAGACGAATACGAGCATTTCTTGATGCTAAAGGTTATCCGACAGTGTACTGACTTGTTGCTTTTTCTGTACATTCAATTAAATTATTTTTTAAGTGTACAATTTTATTTTTTTTCCGCAAAGTTGCAATATTCCATTTTTGTCACTGATGAAACCTTATTCCATTTTTTGTCGTAATGAAAAAAAATTACAAAAAAAAAAATGACGGAGGCTCTGGTGACTGCCAAAGCCGCGGGTTTTTAAGGCGTAGAACTACAACTGCCTGTATGTTATTATTGGTTACCGTTAGTGTGTATTTCTTGGCGAAAAAAAGAACAACATCAAAAAAAAAAAGTTACTATATTCAATTACATTACAATTTTGTGAAGAATGGGTCTGTAAGTAACAAAAGTAACAAAAGTAAGAAAAGTAACAAACAGATGACAAAAATTTCGGAGTTATATTTCTAGTAAATGACAGATCAATGTAAGTATTTCCCAATGTACTTGGATAGTTAGTCGGGACTATGTCTAAATTGAAATGATGCTCCTTCATAAATTCAAATGCTCCTTCGTTTCGTTTGGCATCCATATTAAAATCGCCCATCAATATCATAGTCATATCCGCATCCACCTCAAACTCTTCATCTATTTGCTTGCAGCTGTCGGTGTATTTCTTTAATCCAGAAAACAATAACATTTTTAAATCTAAACGTGAAGTATTTGGATGTACATATATCGAGCCCAATATAAATTTTGAAGAACCATTTAAGGTAACGTCCACTAAACATAAATCGCCAACTCCATAGTCAATCATTCTCAGTCTTACATTTATGTGATGCTCGACAGGTTTACAGTCTGCTACACCATTTAAATTTCTATAAATTCCAAACCACTCGCTTTACGCTGCCGATTTGCTGTCTTAGATCGAAGAATATTGTTCATGAATGCTTTTAATTCGAACCCTCGTATCTGAATCAGTCCTGAAGAAAGCCACGGCTGAAACGCGTCGACTCTATGTCGTAAAATCACTGTTGTTTTAAAGACCCATATATTTATATTTTTACAAACAACTAAGACCAACATGTTTGAAAACATATTATTTTAGTCAGATTTATTGTTTTGTTTTAAGAAAAACAAAACTTCAAAGTTCATTTCTTAAAATAATTAATCTGCTTAAAATAATATATATTTTATTATTTTACAACACATTTTTAATAGAAAACTAGAAGCGAACCCACCCATTTGTATAATCGGGAAATAACCCATTGTTAGATAACTCATTGTTAGATTTTTTCTTTGTTGTGACAACGTCCACCGTCGCTGATTTTATATAAATGATGATGTACTGATTTCGCCGGCAGATGACAGGATTTCATGATATTATCTTAAAACGCTCGTGTTTCCATGTTTTTATACCTAATGCACAGGCCTTCTTTATATTAACTGCACAGGCCTTTTCTCGTAGGCCATGGTTAGCTCCAATTAGTTCCAATACACGCCGCACACGTATATGCTGCAGCAGCGCCACTCCGCTATTACGATGGCGAGCATAAAATTCACTTAACTTTAACTTGCTGTAACTTTTGACCCAGTGGGTCATTTGGTGAAATTTTTGCTTATTATTCAAGACTCAACCTTCCTCTTTCCAACGAGATAATGACCACAGTTGTAGGATATAGTGATAGAAAGATATAGCCTGAGACATGTACATCACTTTTTGAACGAAAAATCGCGTCTGAATTTTTCCTCGGCTGCACCCCTGATAGACGTAGTTCTACGTCAAAATTAACATATATAAATGCAACCAAGTTTCAATTATGAAAATAAAGCTTAGGATTTGCTCTTTCATACACATGCAACCTAAGTTTTTATCCGTTTTTCTAATGAGTGCAATTTCTAAAGTTTTTAGTGCTGCAGTCATAACAAATCGTATATTCTATTTTTTTGTCCCTCAGTTGTAGTACAGAGGGTTGATTCAGATAAAATGAGATGAATTTGCAGTTCTGTTACTATGGTGTAATACCATGGCACCACCATCGGTTGTGCTCGATGTGAGAGCCACGTTGTTGGACTATCGCCCGGCACCGTAATTTCCACTGAAGTAGGCTGAGTTTGAGGGACTCCATGGGAAGTTCGTTCCACAGATTAAGGACTGGTACAACCGGTCGGCCATCAGCATGCCGAAATGACCAGGTCATTGCTAAAGTGAACGCTGTGGTGATGCGGGACCGTCCTGTTGCGGAAGAGGTGGGCATCAGTACGTTTTCGGCACATTCTATTCTGACCGAAGATTTGGCCATGAAGAGAGTGGCGGCAAAATTCGTGCCGAAGCTGCTGACGGCAGAGCAAAAGCAGCGACCTCGTGTTGACGTCTCACAGGACATGCTGGCCTCCGCAAACAGTGACCCCGACTTACAGGGAGTATCTGAAACCCTGTCACAAACCTTTAGAGGAGGTAGTATGGATGATTCTAAGGGGGTGGCCGTGGCCTGGTTGTCTCGTCGGTTGGCTTGCCAATCGATGGAGTTCAGCAACTTCAGGCGCGGTCAGCTGCTGGTTGGGTGACGGCCTGGGCTTGAGGGCCACCGCTGGCGGGACAGCTATTTGGGGCGCGGCTGTTGGGGGACTTTGGTCTGACCCATTTGCCGATTGACCATAGCTGGTGTTCCAGCAGTTGGTGACAGCCTCTGGTTCGTTTATCCCCAGCAGCTTTTCCATCATGAAACCCCCCGTGCTTCGGAGGGCACGTTAAGCCGTCGGTCCCGACTGCTACTGTCATCTCGTAGCAGTCGTTATTAATGGGATGGCGCAAAACTCCCTCGTAGGAGTAGGTGCCGCAGATTATCGCAAGCGATAATCTACCCTCTGTACCAGATAAGATAAGATAAGATAAGACCCCGACTTCATGAACACCATAATCACTGGTGACGAGTCCTGGGTGTACGGGTACGACCATAGCATCGTCACCGAAAGCCTCCAAATCAAAAACCGACGAGAGCACAACACGCTACCTCCCTCTAATGCTGATTGCCAGCAACTGACGCTATTGAGAGGCGGGAAAAAATTCACGCATACGCACAAAGGTTCAAGGTCGGCTCATGCAAGCAAGCGCGATCCAAATCCATCAGGTTTTCGCAAAAAAAATAAGGTCGGATACTTTTCTCACAGGCCTCGTATTTTGGTTTTTTGATCCGATGTGAATTTTTCCAGATATTCTACTGTTACACTTTATATCAAACAACCTGTATGTAGATTCACACCATAGTTCCTTCTTATATTTTTATTGTTCAATTCTGGCCAGCATTATTTATGCTGGATATTACTATGATATTGGCCATTTCATTAGCAACTACTATCAGCTGATAAGTAATACACTCATACAACTTTAAAGACAAAGTTTCTCAGTTTTATGTTTTCTAAACAAAATTAATTTATTTTTAGCTTTTAGTGCGAAGTTTACTTTTGGATCCCACCACGCAACTTCATCGCTCTCTGGTTTCCGCTATTTAAGTTTTTTCATCTCCTCTCTAGCAATAGTATGTTCAAAATGAGATAAAAGCCCCTTTTTGGCTAAGTTACTGAGAAAAAGGTTTTCCCTTTTATTTCAATCTTCATCTGTGGGTGTGTTTTCCTTCCTTGTCAATGGCAGAACATTTGGCATCTGTAGGCGGCTTCGAGAACAGTCTTGTCATTCGCTTTTTTTTGTTTGGCTTCTCCCAGGAGAAAAAATATGAAGTTAAAATCCAGAAGATTTCGAAGAAATTGAAAGGTAAAATAAAAAGTTTAGGGGTGCTCAATGTGGAGAAATTTCTTTTATTGTGGATATTTTACAAGGAAATCATGTCAAATGGCGCTTTTTTTGGTTATGTATAATTTAGGAGTGGAAAGTAAGTTATTGATTTCCTCAGTCACTCAGTGTTCTTCTTAGAAATTTTTGAAAGAAAACTTTAAGTGCCCTTAAAGTGAAAAATAATAAAAACTCCGGTTTAAATGAGAAATAAATTGGAACCAGCAATTTTAAATTGAGTTAAAAATATCACGCAATAGAGATAAGAGTTCTGGAAATTACCATTTCATAACTCTTGAGATTTTTACTGCAGCAACGTGACACCTGGCATTGTCATCTTGGAAGGAACAGGGATCCATTCAACAGGGTCAATCAAAAGTCACTTTACATAGCTGTATTCCGGAAACTGTGCGTAAAGTGAACGAAGTGACCATGCTAACAGGAAATAGGACATATGCTGTAATTTTTGGCGAGTTTTGGAGTTCGGTCACCATCTTGAAAGTTTGTTTTCTTAAATGGGAAGGAGGTTATGTGGCATACCAAATAACACAAGTTTTTTTTTTTTCTCAGGAGTTCATTCCTGCAATCGGATTTCAGTTATCTGTTGTGGCTCAAAAGTTTAATGAAATAAATGATAATAAAAAATGGGTTGCACCACTAAAGAATGCGTTCAAGTTTGTTGACTCTGCTAATAGAAACAGAGCTCAGAGCGCTTTATTCATTCATTATACACGCGCACAAGAACGTCGGGGGTAATGCAGTCGTGGATCTGTAGGATGCGCTGCTGAAGCTATGGATTTACACAGCATATGCATGTTGTTTCAAGTTATCCCACAGCACAGTGCGGCCGATTACCAAAAAGCTGGCCAAAATTCGAAAATTCAAGTAATTCACTCCAAAATAGAATCTTAGGGGTTTTTGGGGTCGCTGATTACAAATTTTATGACAAATGTACGGGGTAACTCCGTTCAGTCGACTCTCAATCGGTCGACTCGCATTCGGTCAACTCGCATTCGGTCGAATCCCAATCGGTCGACTCGCAATCGGTCGACTGTCAATTAGTTGTCAATGGGCCGATAGGGTTGGTTTGTCAGCATTACTTCCCCCATTTCATGAATGACCTCACCCGAACCCACCTACCCCTTTTTGGTCTGGAACTCCACCTTTCTTGGAAAACTTAGAACTAATAAAAAACTCTTTCACCACAACGATTATAGATTGAAAAAATACAACCTGATACTGGAAGTACTTTTCGGAAGCAATTGCTTCCATCATTCAGCCATTGTTCTTTTAAATCGAGTTGCACATAATAATGTTCTTTCATTTTATTAAATATTGAATAAAACTGTTTTACATTGTTATCGGTCTATTATTTATGTGAGTTTATTTTTACATTTTAATTTTTTAGGAATTTATAACGTAATATATTATTAAATAAAGTGAAATGGCGGAATGCTACATTCGCACAGTCCTACGCTTGGCCATGAAATGGATTCAAAATTGAACTTTTTTTTCCATTTTTGGGGATAGTTTTTAATACCTTAACCGTTCAAAAAATGGCTCATCGCAGCCAAACAATTTCTTTATAAAAAATGTTTGTCTCAATAAGAGTAAACTGGTCGTGTTTTTAATGTGTTTGGGTCGCTAAAATGAATGTTTCTACCATATCTTCATTTAAAAAAATTAATGTCTCTAAAAAGGCGTAGCCCATTTTCATGAAAAGCACAATGCATTGTTTAAGGAATCCTCTCTTTTAATTTTTTTATAATTTTTTTTGTCGGGGAGGGGGGGGGGGTAATGACTCCAAAGTGGCTCATCAAGCCAAGTAAGTTACTTACAAAAAATATTCGCCTTAATAAGAGTAGTCTCCACATGCCAAGTTTTTTCAGTTTGGTTCGCTTGTATGAACATTATAGTCATTTTTTCATTTTTAGAAAATTATCTCTAACTAGGCTTAACCATTTATCATAAAAATACGTCAAGGCACAGTTTATGATACCCTCTAAGTATGTATTAATTTCATTTGATTCTGCTTGTTGCCGTTTCGGAGGAGATAGCTACACAAAATTGGTCTTATACGCACAAAATTTTTCAAAATTTCAACATATCTTTTCGAATCATGGGCTTTCGATTCAGATAAGAAAGGTGGGTGTTGGGGGAGGTTATTCACGAAAGGGGGGAATTAATGCCGACAAACTAACCCTATCGGACCATTGAAAGTCGACCGATTGCGCGTCGACCGAATGGGAGTCGACCGATTGCGAGTCGACCGAATGCGAGTCGACCGAATGGAGTATAACCAAATGTACGGAAATTCACCCCCTTCACCCCTAATCGACCACCCCCTGGGGTATAATATCATGTATTATTTATCATAATCAAGTTACATATCGTTTTTGAGGGTTTTGGGGTCGCTGATTACGAATTTTCTGTCAATTATAAAATTCGAAATGGCAAATACAAGATGGCGTCACCCAGGGCGTTTTAAACCCCAAGCGAGCCAACCTCACATAAGTCAGAGCCTTGAACTCGAAACAATGAAATCGAAAATAATAATTTTCAAATTATAAGTCGCATTTTGGTTTTCAGACAAAAATTTTTCGATCCTTCCATAAATCACGTTGATATCATCCTTCAAAATATCTTTTATTACTTGGAATAATTGTAACCTTGGTAAATCAACAGTAGTGGACATACTGGAACCTAAAAATAAGATTATTTTTATAGTTGAGAGAAAATTCTGAAAAAAATCATATGGGTTTTTTGAAAAATTAACGCATTCGATTTGTTTAAAGAAAAATAATAGCTTATCGCAAAAATTGTTGAATAATTATTTTTTTTAACAATTTATTAATAACTTTTGGGCAACATTGTTATTGATAATTGTTGTTTAAGCATGCCAAATGTTGCTGAATTTTTTCAGATTTTTATTGCATCATGAATTACGGAAATTTCAATAAGATTAAATTTTTGACTGGGAGGTTTGGGCAAAGCATCCTTAGAAAAAAAAACCATAACAATTCAAGTGGCAGGAGGTGGCAGCTGAATTTTGGCTTAATCGATAGTTAATACTTTTCCAAGTAACCTCCAAAAGGTTAGAAGACAGCATTCGACAGCGTTTTATTGTCATTTGATTTGAAAACTCAAATTTTATTGGAAAAAAACGAAAAAAAGTACCCGTATTATTGTGCTGCTAAAAATTTTCTGTCAAAGAAATGACATTTACAAAATTTTTTACGTATTTTACTAACCTTCAAACGTACATTCCATTTGGTTTTATTAGATTTTCTTTGCTGCACGCGCTTTCACACGTTTAAAGGTTTTGCCGAATAACTACACCAATAGTGCGCTTGAAAAAAGGCCAAACTCCAACTGAAAATAAAGAAAGAATTTGGGGTATAGGACGTTACTCTTAACCATTTTTAGTTCTTATAGGATCCCTCTAGCCAACTGCATGCTAAAAAAATCTTATCTAGACACTTTTATTTTTCGAGTTTTGGCCAGCTGTTTGGCAATCGGCCGCACTGTGCATAGGTAAAATCTTGGGGTGGGAAACGTGGTGGCTACTCGCACAGGATCCAGGCCAATCCAATGACCAGGGGTTTCCTTATATAGCCATTGACGAACAGGAATTGTGGTGGCAGCCGACCTGGCCTAATTCGGCCAATAAGAGCTGTCAGTTCCAAATTACACACATCAGAAAATTTAAATGCATGCAACTGAAATTCTACTACAGATAAATTGCTAATTATTTTCAGATGCACTTCATTACTAATATATTCCTTGAAATTTTAAAACTAAATGAAAAAAAATAAAATCATGTAAACATTCCAAGGAGGAGCTTTAGCAGGGAAGCAGAAATGCACTTACACATTTATTATAAAGAAATTACCCCCCCCCCCCCCACGAGTAGGTTAATGCAAGTAGTCATCTATTTTTACCCTTTTATCTGCACGTTTTACCTCTCTCAAAGTTTTTTGATCAAAAAATTAATTTTCTCGAACTTAATATGTAGAATATGTAAAAAAAAGCTCGTATTTTCTTTCCTTTCTCATCATTTCCGAACGTATGATATATCACATGCCATATCTTGCCATAGTTCTAAAGACCAAGTGACTGCCACCCCCGCCAATCCGACCCCAATGGAACAACTGGGCCTAAACTTCATAGTAATGTAGATCTTGCCTAGAGGAATCTGGATACTGAAATTCACGCCTTTACGTACCTAAATAGCACATGGATATGTTGTCCTCTCTGAATCCCACCCCCACAATTCCGACCCCAGTGTACCAATCAAAACCAAACTAAAGAGTGCAGACGGACATGGCCATAGGAAGTTACATTCCGAATTTTAACGTTCAACCTCAAAAAATGTAGAAATTATGAAAGGGACAGACTGACATTATAAAACCAATAAGTAGCTCCATTATTCCGCTACTTAACAAAAAATTAATCCTCCCGAGTAGCGGAAGCGCTGAGGTCATCTATTTTTACCCTTTCATCTGCATTTCCCCCCCCCCCCCATTTTTAATCGAAAAAATCGTAGTATTTAGAAAATGAAAACGAGCTCTATCTTCTTTTGTTTCTCATCACATTTCCGTTCGAATGATATATGACTTGCCATATGTTGCCGTAGTTCTAAAGACCAAGTGACTGCCACAACTCCGACCCTATTGGGACAATTTGGCCCAAACTTCACATTAATGTTGACATTGCTTAGAGAAATCTGCATACCGAATTTCACTCCTTTATATGCATAAATACGTGTAGGCCTTTTGGTGCTCTCTAATTTCCGTCCCCGAAACTCCGACCTCACTGGGCCAATCTAAACCAAACTTAAATAGTGAAGATGCACATGCCCATAGTAAGCTATCTTCCAAATTTCAACCTTCTACCTCAAAAATCGCGGAAATTATGAAGGGAACGACGGACATACAGACGGGCATTGTGAAAACAGAAAGATTATGAGCACTTGAGCAATCGTGCGTCGACAAAGCGATTTCACGTGCGCGCGCCGATGTCAGTATTGCTTAAAAGATGAACAGAAAGTAACAATGTATTCCTTCTTGACAAATCTATTGTTATATGACATACCGTTATCTTGGTATTCTTTACACTCACTGTTTTAGCACGTGAATTCGACTTGAAGGGGTCCACGAAAAATTCTGAAAAGTTGATACGGCCGAGCTAAGACTTTGCTGGTCATATTCCTGAAAATAGAATTTGAAAATGTTAATCCTTTTACAAGTTATCGTGCAAACGGCGGACGGCCTGATAAACGTACAGACCAAGGGCGCATTCTTATGCTAAAGCTCTAATAAACATCTTATGGAGGTCAACTGTCTTACGCCACCTTTGAACGAGGGCGTGTATGTCTGCACGGTAAAAGTCTCGACCAGCATATTTGAGCCACTGTTTAGCAGCGTGCACGAGGGGGTTGTAGTCTTCAAACTTTGTTCCGCGAAGGGATTCCTTCAGTTTACCAAAGAGATAGTAGCCGCAGTGTGCCAGGTCAGGACTATAAGGCGGTTAGTTCAGTGTTCTCCATCCAAGTTTTCTGATCCCTACTGTGGTTTTCTGACTGACATGTGGCCGTGCGTTTTCGTGCAGTAGCAGAACATCCTGTTCTCCCGAAGTGGTCGAACACGACTCAGTCGAGCTTGGAAGTTCTTGAGGGTTGCCACATACGCGGCAAAACTAATGATGGTATTCTATGTGGCATGATGTTCAAAGCAAGAGTCCTTCTTAATCGAAAAACACAGTTGCCATAATTTTTCCCGCCGAAGGCATAGTTTTGAATTATGTTTTTTCCATCGTCTGTCTCTTTGTCTCCATTGTCTGTTTGCTAAACAGTGGCTCAAGCGTGCTGGCCGAGGCTTTTACCGTGCAGGTATACACACCTTCATTCCAAGGTAGCGTAAGACAGTTGAAAGGGACGGGGATTTTGTGAAAAATGACATGTTGCTCCTAAAGGCTTCATCTATGACCTCCATAAGTTGTAAGGGGCTAGAATAAAAAATAAATAAAAAAATATTGGCCCGGATTCACAAAAGCGTCGTTAGCGACTTATCGACGATATTTCGTCGTTACGGCGTCTAACGACGTTTATTGCTATTCGCAAAACCTCTCGCAAACGAAAACGTCGTTAATTAGCGTCTTTAAATAACGACAGCTCAGAGCTGTCGCTATAGAATCGTTACAGAATGTTTAAAATGGCGGAAGGCTTGCACACGACGAAGAAAGACGTCGTATTCTGATGTTTTGATTATCGTGACTCAGCATTGATGAAATATCAGTAATCGAACATATTCGATACTGTGGATTTTCTAGGGATGTGATTTTTCAATCGATCGAGAGGCTCAGTCGATATATAAATGGAAGAGCAAATCGGCGAACTTATTCAATCGCTCCCCCCCTCCCGGCCTAAAGGTATTGAGTTTCAAATAAATTTCTCTCTATCAATTTCTCATTTCTTTTTTTTAGCACTTTATATTTCTAGAAAGAGTGCTTTTATTATTTTTTTTTCGTACTCAGCAACTGTAACTCCGAAGAAGTAAATTGTTGCTTTCACTTTCGAATTTTGTCCATTTTCCTTACTTCCGCTGTAGTCTGGATTCTTATTGGCTGTTTTCAAGCAGACGAAGACGTCATTTCCGTACTCTCGAAATCAGACTACTATTTTCTCGTCGTTATGTTTAAGAAGGCTAACGACGCATTTAAGACAAATCGTAAAATTGCAAAATTTACCGACATCGTTACTGTACGACGTCGTTAATGACGACATTTTTGTGAATCCGGGCCATTGTGCATTATTTTTGGAGTGACCCTCCAAATGATTCCATATGTTCCATATGTTCTTGTTTTAAAACTTCTTTTATAACTTATATTTTATTCTTAATTTATTTGCCAAAAATTAAAATCATTGCTGAAGAGATCGTTTCTTGATGCCGTCATTAGAAAATGATCTGTATCTGAAAATCAGGAAGTGCCACGATATCACCTTTATCAAACGATTGGGGAAGGGGAGGGGGGCTGAAATTCCTATTAAGTGACTTTCTAGCTATTCTCATGCAGGCGTGATCAGTTTACCATCAAATTACGGTTTATAGGCCTTTGCATATTCGTTATTTATAAAGATCGTTTAAAAAAGAACAGAGATATTGAAAAAATTTTTGCATTATTTAAAAAAAAGATTTCTTAAAAAATTAGTTAAGGCATCGTTATCCAACGATAAAAGGATTTTAGCATCAAAATGTTATGAGCAGTAGAGGCTCGTGACTGTAATAAGTGGAGGGGCACAAATACAAAATTTCAGGTTCTTAGGCCTTTTCGTACAAAAGTTATAACTTGATTTGTATTTGGACCCTCGTGGCCCCTGCCGAGGCCTCACAGGACTATATCAATTTTTGTGTGTAATAACTAAAATTTTAAGCAACACATTATAAATATAAAACATTTCAGGTTTCTGGACTTCTGGTTTTAAATTTATAGCTTGAATTGAGATTGAGGCCGCATGGCCCCTGCCAAGAGTCTTACATAATTATTAATATAGATTAGCTAAATTTTTAAATACCCACTATGATTAAACAAAATTTCAGGTCTCTAGGCCTTTCCGGACCTATGTTATAGCTTCAATTGCATTTGAGGCCGCCAGGGGTCCCGAAGCCTATACCAGTCTTATTGTATGTTGTCTATAATTTTTAAGTAGCGCATTGTGAAAATACAAAACTTCAAGTTCTTAGCCCATTTTATTATTCAAATGTAGACTGTGATGGCCAGAGGATTAAGTTGAATTAATTATCGTGCTCCTGGAACCATTCAATGACTATACGAGCCTTGTAACAAGGAGCATTGTCCTACTGGAAGTATCCTTCTGATGGGGGAAACACAGTAGATATGAAGGGATGCACGTGGTCGGCAACAACGTTAAGGTAGCCCTATTAAGAAGTTATCCTGTAGGTATCAGCGGACCAAATTTCAGGACCGTACGCCTTTCCTTTCAAATTCTATAGCTTCAATTGTATTTGAGGCCGCCAGGGGCCCCGAGGCCTATACTAGTCTCCTTGTATATTGCCTGTAATTTTTAAGATACGCACTGTAAAAATACAAAACTTTAAGTTCTTAGGCCTTGTTATTATTCAAATGTTAGAGCTTATTTTTGATTTGGGCTTCAGGGCCCCTGTCGAGACCCAAGAGCCTTATACCAGTCTTTCGTGTATATTAGCTAAATGTTTTAGTAAACTACTATAAGTATACAAATTTTCAAATTTGTAAGCCTTTTCGTTCAAACATTATAGCTCTGTTTGTGTTTAGGGCGCCTGTCAGGGCCCCAGAGGACTATATAAGTTTTAGTGTATACGAGCTAAAATTTTAAGTAACACACCATAAATATGCTAGAATTCAGATTTCAGGACTTCCGGTTTAAAAGTTATAGCTTGATTTGTGACTGGGGGCTCAGGGCCCCTATCGAGACCCAAGAGCTTTCTACTAGTTTTTAGTGTATATTCGCTAAATTTTTAAGTAATTTCCTATAAGTAAACAAAATTTCAGGTTCCTAGGCCTTTCCTTTCAAATGTTATAGCTTTAAATGTATTTGGTGCCTCGAGGCCCCTGGCGGGGTTCTAGAGGCTTATATCAACTTTCTTTCTAGATTGGCTTTATTTTTTAGTACCACACTAAAAATGTACAAAATTTCAAGTTGCTAGATCTTTCCGTTCAAAAGTTATAACTTGTATTTGAGGCCTCGGGGTGTTGCCGCAAATACAAATTTACGAAATTTCAGGATTTTTGCCGTCTTTTTTTAAAAAGATAAGAAAGGAACCATGAAATTCATACAAGTGGCCCCTGAGAGGCCCCGGGCCACCCTAGAGGATTCGCTATATTTTTCACACGTCCTCTGAATAGGGGTTACTTGTGTAGAAAATTTCAAGCCTCTAAGGCAATCCCTTCAAAAGTTATGACATCAAAATGTTACGAGCAGTAGCGGGAGGATTCGCTATACTTCAAATAGAGTTCTTTAACGCAGCCCACGTGAAAGACAGGCCCTGGTTTGGAAAAGTCACCTGACCATCTTAGTCCGAAAAACAGTGTAACCTTCGTTGTTTCCATCTTGAATTTTAATAATCAGCAATTTCTCGTTTGTTGGAAATTGTACCGTCGTTAATAGGTTCTTAGATGATGCTAAAACCCTAAAAAGGGAATGAAAACACAAACATTCCAAATAGAAAATCTTTATATATAAAAATTCAAGTTCAAATCTAAAAACTTTTGAACTACTTATCCGATTGTTTATTAGGTTCAGAGTAAGGTTTACATGTACCGAAAGGAGGAGGACGGGGGGGGGGGGGGGTAAATTAATGTAATTATATTTGAAATAGAATTGGTTTATGTTTGTTTACTCAAAAGATGGCGCCAGGGAAACACCAAACAACGCTGGGCGTATCATCTACGTATTATTATTATTATACAATTTAACGTATTGTTTAAAAAAACCATTACCATTAATCGATCTACAAAAATTACTAATCAGAAGCAGTATTATTTAACACGATAAAAATAAAATGCTAAAGCAAAATAACAGTTATTGAATTTTTAAAAAAATATTTTCTATCCCTGTGTAAGAAGTCATTTTCTCAAGAAAGTAGATGGCTGCAGATTTTTAAGTCTGGGGAACGTGGTGGCCACTCCACAGGCTCCCGGTCAATCTAATGACCAAGTAATTGCTTATTCAGCCATTGACGTACACCTTGTGCGGTGGTGCATCATCCTGCTAGAAAAAAATTGGGAAACTGCCGTCTTCAGTCAACATTCTGCAAAATTCGCAGGTACTCATCAGCATTTAGGGTACCATTTATGAAAAGTGGTCGAAATAAACGGGTACCCCATATTCCATATCACACCATAATTTTGACGTCACCAGTGAGGGTTCGTATCGCTCCAATATCTCAAGTTTTGACGGGTCACCTCACAATGGACATCAAAAATTGCCTCATCACTTTCCACAACGTTACGTGCAAATGAAGGAGCCAGTCGATATTTTTCCAGCGCTCAGGAACAGAACTCCTCACGCCTGTTCGGATCATCCTCGGACAGATTTTGTTCCATCTGAACTTTGAATGGATGCCACTTGTTGGTATGCAGAATCCGTGCTATGGATGATTGGCTGAGTCCAAACTTAGCTTCAAGCAGTATAGTTCTGCGTTGTGGAGTCTTTGCAAATGCTATCAACACCATTATTGAGGCTGCCTTATCAGTTGATAATTTTGGCCGGACTGTACGAGCGTTAGGTTCAAGAGTCTTTCTGTGCGCAGTTGGTTCTCTTTCGGGGTGCAGGGCATTGAAATCAACAGCGATGATACGTTATGATCTCCCCCTCTGTTTTAATGTCATCTCCAATTACCCGCAAAAAACAATATTACAGCATCAATAGTACAGTTTTTGTTAATAACCTGTGAACCATAAGAGATTACTGAAATCCGAATGCAGGAATAAACTCCTGAGAAAGAAACTGGTTTTATTTGACATGCCAGATGCCCCCTCCCCCCCTTCCCATGTAAACTTTGACCCAAAATGTCGGTTTTCAAGATGACGGCCAAACTCTCCCAAAAGATACGCCGCAACGAAACGTGTAGCCAGCTCGCATCCATACATGAATTCAATTTTACATTTATAGGACGTTTTGGAGATATCCCTACATCTACCATAAAGGAATATGTGGATGAAGCTCAACATCTCGCTAGAAGTCCTTGTGGAGTCTACCACATCGATTTACTGTTCGTCCTCAAGCCAGAGGGCTTCGACACGTTACTGAGCAACTATCAGATGACTTTTGGCCTTTTTATGTATAAACACTCACTGTAGATTTATTGATTTTGTGTAGGTAGGTTTAGTTGGAATGGATTTTTTTTTGGTTAAAAAATAGATTATACCCAGAGATCTCTAAGGATTAGTTGACTAACCGAATTTGAGAAGAATAATCTAAATATTGAGTTTTAATTTTATAAGAATTTCTTTTGTTGACACAAGTGAAATTAATTTCACACAAGACAAACTCCATTAAGTCCACTTCATAAAGCAAATATTTTATCCTGAGGTAATAATAAAATCATAAAAGGCTTGTAGTTAAAATTTTTAAGGAAAGACATCGCCTTAAGCAAGAATCCAGTTGGAGAGAATTCATTAGAAATGTAAATGATTCAGTTTTCCACATTATTATGACCACTCCCTACTTTGCCGTGACGTGATTTCTGATAACTACAAAAGGATCGTATGCTGCCATGATAAAAATGTACCATAATTTTACAGGCTGTATTTATACATTTGTAACTAACATTGTGGAGTGAATCCTGGGATCCCAATGAAGGTGTGTCCTATAAAGCGTTGTTACCGAGTTCCAGGTGTACGACATCAACGATTCGGAAGAGCGTATGAATAACGCCTGTATTGCTGCGTTCTATAGGACGCAGGTATCGTCTAGGCTGCTTCTCCAGTTCATCGCATGCATTGCTGCTCATGGAAGACATTTATAGCTTTTTCTGGTGTGGCCAAAGTACGAGGGGAAGTTTGTACTTAAGTTACAAATGGATAGATACTTTCGTTGCTTCGGAGAACCAACACAGACCAATCAATGCAATTGGCCTCCAGTGCCCATTGGCTTAGAGTTTAGCATCCTATACAAGAGCTTTGCACTTGGTATGATATAACTCACGATAATTAAGAATAGTAAAAAGGACATCACAAAGGGAATAAACAATACGAGGCCTTTCGGTCATTTTATTTTCAAAGACCTTCCTCAGGTATAAAAATCTTTTTGAAAGTTATAACTGAAAATCTTCTCTCAGTAAAAGATAAGAATATAAGTTTAAATACATTGTTGAGAGGTATTATTTCATCAGTTGATTGTTTACATCATTAGTTGATCATTTCAAATTGTTACAATCAGAGAATATTTGTACATTGTTATTTATAATTGATTAAAGGTATATTTACATATTTTTATATTAAACTGATTATGATTATATTTACAAAATATAGAAAAAGGAATATAATTAAACAAAATTTTTTTAATTAACAAGTGAAAATATAGTAATTTAAAAAGAATTATTATAAAGTTGTAATTAAAAAGATTTTTTATAAAGTTAAAATTTTTATTACAATATTTCCCATTTTTTATCTAATTTATATGATTGATGGGCTATACAATTTTTTGATTTGTTTATGTAGTAGCTTTCTTTAATTAATCTTTTTTGCCAATGTTCTTCAGTTCCTAAAATTTTTGTATTTTCCCAATCAATTTCATGATTTTTGTTTTTCTTATGTAGATATAATTGATTATTTTCATTACATTTTTTTAAATCATTTTTGTGTTCATCAATTCTTTTTTTCATAATTCTTTTTGTTTGTCCGATATAATGATCATTGCATTCTTTTCTTTAAAAAATGGGAAATATTGTAATAAAAATTTTAACTTTATAAAAAATCTTTTTAATTACAACTTTATAATAATTCTTTTTAAATTACTATATTTTCACTTGTTAATTAAAAAATTTTTGTTTAATTATATTCCTTTTTCTATATTTTGTAAATATAATCATAATCAGTTTAATATAAAAATATGTAAATATACCTTTAATCAATTATAAATAACAATGTACAAATATTCTCTGATTGTAACAATTTGAAATGATCAACTAATGATGTAAACAATCAACTGATGAAATAATACCTCTCAACAATGTATTTAAACTTATATTCTTATCTTTTACTGAGAGAAGATTTCAGTTATAACTTTCAAAAAGATTTTTATACCTGAGGAAGGTCTTTGAAAATAAAATGACCGAAAGGCCTCGTATTGTTTATTCCCTTTGTGATGTCCTTTTTACTATTCTTAACTATTATTACATCACTTATTTTCCTTCTTAACTCACGATAATGTGTATTGAATTTTGAATTAAGAACTGCGTATTTTTTATTTCGAGAGAGAAGAAATTTTCACGTAGAGCTAGGATTGTTTGCATCAAAATCGGAATATTATGCGCACTTTTGTATAATTCGCAATGGTGGTCTCTTTAAACTTTATTTTATAATGCGCGCATTATAATCCAAAGATTAAGGTAATTAAATGAGACAGTTTTTGTACATTAGATTGTCGTCCCGCAACTTCGCCATCCATTTTAATGAACATATGGCCTCTTACCAGAAGAAAGATAACAAATATCATTATGCGAACCACCTCGCCATTACTGGACACGCACCCAAGAAACATATCGGCCTCGGTGGCTCAGGGTTGCGTGATTGCCTCTGATGCCCGAGGACGCGGGTTCGACCCCGGCCGAGGACGACGAGGATTTTTTCAGGGGGAAAATCCTGAGATCACGCACTTCCTTCGGAAGGGAAGTAAAGCCGTTGGTCCCGTGTAGTCGTTTGCCGGCTGCACGTGAAAGAACCCTTGCGAGGCAAAATTTGCGGCTCCTATAACGCCGTCCTGAAATGACCATGGCCGTTCAAAAAGACGTAATAGCAAAAAAACCAAACCAACCCAAGAAACATGAAAAAGTTATGTCCCTTCTCCACTTTTGTAATGACCCTTTCAAGACCGCATTTCTGGAATCTATAGAAATTTTTAGAGCTGAGAAAGCCTCTACAAACCTCTTCCTTAACTGTTAAACTGATTTCGATATTTTTTTGTCTATTCTTAATTCTGTCTCAGATTTTACTTTAATACATTATTTTTTTTTAATTTGTATTTTCATTTTCTTGACACTTTTTATGTATCAACTACTTTTTATTCAATTCTCTTTTTTCATTTATAAATTTTGTTATTCTACATTAGTCAGTCATTTGTTATCCCGTCGTTGTGTTTTCTCCTTTCTTTCGGTTGTTTATTTTTACCTTTTTGATGTACCCAATCTCTTCTTTTCTATAACTTTATTCTTATCCGGTCGTTGTACACCTATGCTGTTTATTTTGCTATTTCTGCAATATTCATTTCCATAAAAGTTGGGACAACATGAAAAACGTAAATAAAACATGATTGACTAAATATACAGGGTGTAAAAGTTAAGTGTTACAAACTTACAGGGTCGGGACACATTAATATGACCACCTGCTAGTATCCTGAATATCCATCTTTGGCTGCAAGCACAGCAGCTAGTCGACGTAGCAGTGAGTCAATAAGTCCTCGGAAAGTGGTTGCAGGTATCTGGGACCATTCGGCGATCAGTGCATCCCGTAATTCCATCACATATGTTCAATGGGGTTGAGGTCCGAGGAGATTGTTGGCCATGGGAGTAGCTTGGATTCATCCTCATGCTTCTCGAACCAGTCGTGGACAATTTTGGCAGTATGGCAGGGAGCATTGTCCTGTTGAAAGGTGCCATCACCCTGAAGAAACACTGTCGACATGAAAGGGTGTATCTGGTCTGCGACGATCGTCAGATAACGAACAGCATTCAGTGTACCCTCCAGCGGTATCAGTGGACTCAGACCATACCACGAAAACATTCCCCAAACAGTCACACCTCCCCCACCAGCCTGTCGTCTGCCAACGATGGTGTCAGGATGCTTGTTCTCAGATGCTTCCCGGCGAAATCTCCATCGTCCGTCCATTCTGTTCACCAGAAACCGCGACTCGTCAGAGACAACAACCCTTTGCCACTCGGCCGAGCCAATGGCGATGGTCCATTGCGAATTGGAGGAGTTTTCGGCGATGCACAGGCGTCAACATGGGTGCTGTTACCAAACGCCTGCTCCGGAGCTCCAACCTCAAGAGGGATTGTTGCAGTGTCTTGGTGCTAACACGCTTAGTGGCCCCACTGTTCATTTGCTGTGTCAGTTGCTCAACAGTGGCATGCCGATTGGTCTTGGCGAGGCGTCGTATCCGTACGCCCGCCTCTAGGATCGAAGGCCCGTGGGGCCCCACAGTTACCTCTTTGTTTGCTCGAAACTGTCTGGTTCGTCCAGTCGTGGTACACCTTCACAACGGCAGCCCTAGAGCAGTTCACAAAGGTGGCCGTTTCTGAAATGCTGCCCCCCGATAGCCAATGATCTCCCCTTTTGGAGGTGCGACAGGTCATTTGTTCTGCCCATGACGGCGACAATTGCTGTGTTAACGGTTGCTACTACACGTCTGCTGTTGTCAGCTTTTAATGATATGCAATGATTTTTCATCTGCATACCATGGGACGTTCCAGCATGTTCGAGGAGAGGTAGTGATATTAATGTGTTCCGACCCTGTATAGTATTTATGTCCTATAAAATTTCTCCGGAAAGGCATAACTGAGGAGTTACAGAAGTGAACACATGCAGCCTTCACTGCAGTTACAGTAGCTGCTCAAACTGACGGCCTCCAACCTCCATGCAAGTTTGTCAACTGCGGTGTAAGTTGATGTGCACTCTGTCGAGCAGCGCTGGAGTGTCTTTTATGTCTTCAGCGGCTGCCACCAACCGTGCTACAAGATCCGCTTCTGACTCCACCGGGGTTTCATAAACGATTCCCTTTAAATGTCCCGACAAAAAGAAGTCCAGTGGGTTTAAATGCGGTTAACTTGGTGGCTGTGCCACTAGACCCTTTCGCTCAATCCATCGTTCACCAAATGTTTCGCCAAGATATCCCGGGCACTTGTATTTCGCCGTACACTAATACCATGTCGGTGTACTCACCAAACGTGTAGCCAGCCATAATCGCAGACACATACTAATGACCGATTGCACAGTTCACGTAGAAGTAATTGCACCTTTCACATATTAAAGTACACGATTGCTCACGTAGGTTGGGCCCATTCTTTCACAGGTGGAGTGAGTAACAGGAATTGATGGTGAGTACTGCGAATGAGCCACGTCCACTTCTGTCTATAGGACATAAAATGCTTATTATGATCACCTGTATAAGCAATATAAATTTGTAACACTTTGACTGTTACACACTGTATATTAGCTAAATTAAAAGTAAAAAATACGTTTGAAGTGACTGAAGTCAAATATGTACAATTTATAAACGCCGATCTCTTAATGGTTGTATATAATTTTTTAATGATATTGCCATTGGCAACATGCACCTTAATTGTTTAGAGGAAGCTAAAGAAGTGACATGAATATTCTCGAAGCTTCAGGAAAACAGTACGTTGTAACATCCCTCTTTAAATGCAAACTGCAATGTGGCCAATCGTTTACACGACAACATGGGTCGAGGCAAGTCAGTGGGTCAAGGTATTAGCAATAGATTAATCTAATGTTTTAGAAGCAACGAATCTCAGCGTGAAATAGCCAGAAATCTTGGACTTCCGTTAGTACAGTTCATAATACACTACATGATCAAAGGAGTTGGGACACCCCTGTGAACACCTGGCGTGTTTCTCCTGGACTCGACTGGGCCCGCTCATCAAGGTGGACGGAAACCTCAATGCTGATGGCTACAGGACCATTCTGGATAGCGGGGCACTTCCAGCGCTGTGAGAACAGTTCGGTGACGGTCCGTTCCTCTTCCACCACGACAATGCGCCTTGCCACAAAGCAAGATCCATATCCGACTGGTTTGTCGATATGCGGGTTGAAGAACTGAATTGGCCCGCCCAGAGTCCTGATCTCAACCCCATCGAACATCTTTGGGACGAATTGGAACGACGTGTGAGATCTAGGATGGTTCGCCCTACATCTGTCCAGGATCTGACCACGACATTTCTCGAGGAATGGAGGTCAATACCTGTGGACACATACCGTAAACTTGTGGACAGTATGCCATGTAGGGTGGAGGCAGTGATAGAAGCTCGGGGTGATCCTACACACTACTGACTGAAGCTTTTTGCGGCTTTACGGTAGAGCAACAGGTGTCCCAGCTCCTTTGATCATGTAGTGTATTACATGTATTATCGATACAGGACAAACGGAAATACCACGTTCGTAAAGAAAAAGGATGAAGACCAATTCTCACTGCTCGAGATTTTCGGGTTTTCAGACGTCAATTCATTAAAATTAGACATTCCACAATGATAAGTATTACTGTATGGGCTCGAGGATTCTCTCAAAAACCTTTATCGTTGAATACCATTCGCCGCTCCTTCACAAAATGTAAGTTAAAGGTCTATTATGCAAAACGAAAGATGTTTGTAAAGACACTGCAGAAACGTAGGCGACTGGCTTGGGCACGCATCCTTCTGAAGTGGACTTACGCTCAGTGCAACGTGTTTCGTGGTCTGATGAATCTGCATTTACGGTTGTTGTTGGCAAATATCGTCGGCGTGTGCAGTACTTAGAACCAAAGAGGAAAAGGGCAATCCTGCCTGTTACCGAGGTGATGGACAGAAGCCAGCTTCACTGATGGTCTGGGGCTGCACGAGTGCAATGTATTGGGAAACTTGCACATCTGCAACGGCGCCATTAATGGAATTTTAGAAGAACATACAGTAGCGCTCAAAAAATAGTACACTTTATGTTTTATCATTATAACTTCTAAAGTATTGAATTTTAATTAAAGAATTTGTAATAATATATAGACTGCATAAATATTTGAATATTGAAAGAAATTCAAACTCTTTAGAGTTAATTAGTATTTGAAGACTCATCCATTATTGATAGAGCTGAGTTCATAAAATAGTACACACTGAGTTTTATGTAGATTTTTCTCATATTCTCTATATTGATGTTGACATTTTGCTGTTGCTGACAATATTTAACATGTCGCTTCGAGTTCATCTGTCATCTTTAATAAAAAAGCACATTATAGATGCAATCAACAATGGCAACTCGTACACCTCAGTTTCGGAGCAATTTCAAGTTCCAAAGTCCACGGTGGCAAGAATTTTTCAGCGTTTTTGCACGCAAGGATATGTAACTCGTAAGCCAGGGTCGGCCGACCAAAATCAACAACTCCACGAGAAGATAAAGTCTTGATACGGCTGTCTAAGGCTGACCCGAAGAAAACTGCAGTTGACCTTAATAACGAAATGGAAACCTTCCATAATGTTAACGTTAGTGTGAGTATCACGAAAAGATGTCTGAGGGATGCAGATTTGTTTGGCAGATGTCCCGTGAAAAAACCTTTGATCTCCAAGAAGAACCGGATAGCCCACCTCAAATTTGCCATAGATCATTTGAAGTGGACATCCAAAAAATGGAATAAAGTGCTTTTTCGTGATGAATCGAAGTTTTTACTATTCGGATCTGATGGTATCCAGTACGTACGCCGTCCAGCAAACCATAGATTTGATCCAAAATACCAATTACCAACCGTTAAACATGGTGGAAGATAAACTATAGTATGGGGTTGTTTCAGTCATAAAGGGGTAGGCCTGCTGATAAAGATCGATGGAATAATGGACAAAATAGTATATAAGAATATCTTAGAGCAACATATGCTTCCTTTTGCCAAAGCAAATATGCCTCTGGATGGATTTATCAGCAAGACAATGATTCCAAACATACCGCTTGTGTGGTCAAAGACTGGTTCAAGTCAAAGAAGGTACGAAATCCTATTGAGCATACGTGGGAAGAATTAGACCGCAGCTGCAAGTCACAGAAAGCACGAAATTTACTGGAAAAATTTGAAATTTTACGAAAAGAATGGGAAAAAATTCCAATGGCCAAAATCACTAAACTAATTGATTCGATGCCAGCCCGCTACAAAGCTGTTATTGATGCAAAAGGTTTTGCAACAAAATATTGATCTGCTAACTCTTTTTTTTTTTCATTGTATTTACTTCATTTTTGGGATTTTTTTTGTGTGTGTGTGCTATTTTATGATTTTTGTATTTTGGCAGTTCAATGGTGTCCTCGCAAATACAAATAACAGTGACCTTATTTCTAGTTTTTCTTTTGTATATTTATATAGATAATATGTATACAAAGTTTAGTTATATGTTCTTAATTTTTGAAAGTATTATAGCAATAAACATGAAAGTGTACTATTTTTTGAACGCTACTGTATGTTGCCTTCTCGGCGACATCGTTTTGGAACCCTTCCCTTTCATATCAACAAGATAAAAAGCTAAACCTTACACCAGTCGCTTTACAGGACAGTGGCTACACAATTAACGAATTCGGGTGTTAAGTTGGCCTGCCTGCAGTCCTGATTTGTCACATAGTGAAGGTATGGCAAATTATTCAGAGGAAGTTACGTCAAAGACGATCCCGAACAGTTCAACAGCTGAAAATTTTCGCACAGCAAGAACGGCAAAAAATTTCCGTTGCAACGGTACAGAATTTGGCATCATCTGTTCCTCGATGGTCACAAAGCGTGATGAAAAGGAAGGGAGATGTCACCCAATGGTAATTCGCCCACTGTTCCAACATTTTTGCTTCCGAAATGTTTAATACTTACCCAATAAACTATCTTTTGAAATAAAATGAATTAATACATCAGTGTATCAATATTTTTGCTGCGTCGCATGTTTTCACCCTGTCTCAACTTTAATGGAAATGAGGTTTAGGAAACTTTTGATCAAGTATTGTACGTTTGCATACGGTTTGTTATTAATAATTTTGAATTTATCGTTATTTTCCAATATTCAGCGTTTAATATCGCTGCCTTATTTCTTCCGAGAGATTTTTAAAAGGTCTTTTCATTTATCAACTGAGTTCCATCACAAATGATGGATTTTCTTTCTCGACTGCTGAACACTTCTTGATATCCATCTGCTTGCTTTTTTTGAAAGATTGTCAGATTTGCTTATAAAAATTCTCCATCTGAATTTGACTGGAATCCTAAAAGAAAGGGAAAAGAACCGCAGATAAAAATTTCTAAAGCAAAAAGAAAACCATTTTCGGGGAGTTTTTTTTTTATTTTTTTTATTTCATTGGGATGCATTTCTGATCCCGCTGAGTGCTGAGATCTTTGATGACTTGTGTTTTTTTTAAACGTAGAGATAAAATGAAGGGAAATGTTTCTGAATTATGATTTTTTTTTTTGTGCCCCATCATTTTTTAGTTTCATATTTCAATCAATCATGCAAGCCACGCTCATTGAATAGCGCTTTGAATTCAATAAGACGGAGAGCATTGCTTCAAGTGAAATTGGTTTTACCGGAGATAGGATTGAGGAGATGAAAAATTTAATATTTATTAAAAATGAATTTTTTTTTCAATTATTCATTAATGAGATTTATACAGTTAAAGTAGCTTACTTTTAAAAATTTTTTCCCTAATAGGCAATACATAATAGAAGACTTCAACTTAAGTGATTAAAACGGAAATAACAGTCAAGTGAATATTGGAGTGGAATTGGTTGATGAAAAAATAGAACTCTCGTCCACAACTATTTTTTATTTATGTACATTTCGGTTACATGCAACAATCATTCAGCACAAAACAATATTAAGCAATCGACAATCGAAGAGCATGGGATGGGGGTAACCAAAAAAAATATACGGAAGTAGGAAAAAAAAAGCCAGATGAAACCTACTAAATCATTCAGAGGATAAAAAGGAGTTCTTTCCTACAGTTAGGTGCAAAATTATACGACCAGCATTTTTTTTTTTTTTTTAAATACAGGATGTCCCACTCGGGGCTGACCCTTTAAAAATACGAATTACTTTGCAACACTTGCATGAAACATCATGCAGCAATGCTCAAAATATTCCTTATTTAATGCAAATTGCTTTGGTACAGGGTTCCAGCTTCAGGTGGCGCAGACGACTGCCTAGATCCGATTGTCCATCCCTGCAAAGTGGCGAAAACAAGCATGCAGTATACCGTACCACAAAGTCTTCATTGTGAAGACCTACTGGATCACTGGGGCAGTTACACCTCGATCGCCCGATTTAACTCCGTCAGATTTCTTTTTATGGGGATATTCAAAGATCAAGGTTTATGCAAGCAAACCCGGGACCATTGAAGACCTCAAAGAAAACATCAAGTTTGACATTGCTGCCTTTGACAGTGACATGTTGCAAAGGACATTCGGGAATATGGAGCGTCTCGTTGCGTTGTGTGCGGACATTGCGGGAGGACATTTTCAACACCTTTTTTAATGTGAACATGTTTTCCATTAAATAAAGTTACACCTATACCTCGTTATACGTACTGATTGTTCCAAAAAATTGGTACGTAACTCTAATATCCGTAAAACAAATACGTACTTTTCAGGGTCAGTAGAATCGAGGCAATGAAAAAATGTGAGACGTTTTATTATGTAGCTCTAATCAGAGGACTCTACTGTACTTTTTAAAAAATAAATTTCCTTGATGACGCTTTGACAATACCCAACAATAATTTTGATACAA
This sequence comes from Rhysida immarginata, assembly GCA_023313115.1. Taxonomy (NCBI): domain Eukaryota; kingdom Metazoa; phylum Arthropoda; class Chilopoda; order Scolopendromorpha; family Scolopendridae; genus Rhysida; species Rhysida immarginata. The sequence continues at coordinate 486,936 of JAHWFO010111119.1, read as the reverse complement.
ACATATACAAATTAAATTGAATCTGTTTCAATTTTTTTTATGAAATAATACAGCACAGTAGAATATATTTTTTATAGTCTTTAGTTTATTATTTTTATTTCTTCATAAACGTAATAATATATAACGAAAATAGAGTCTAATTCATAGGCACTAACTATGCTGACAATTCAGCAATTAATTTCAACAAACAAAACAAGAACTTAATTAACAAGAAATTAATCCTCCCGAGAAAGGTATAGGGAAGTAGCGGAAGCGCTGAGGTCATATATTTTTACCCTTTTATCTGCACTTTTTAATTCGCCCCCCACCGTATTTTTTTTAATCGAAAAATTGATTTTCTCGAACGTATTATGTAGAAGATGAAAGAGAGCTCTATCTTCTTTCGTTTCTCATCATTTCCGATCGAATGATATATCACACGCCATATGCTGCCATAGTTCTAAAGACCTAGTGAATGCCACCCCCACAACTCCGACCCTATTGAGACCATTTGGCCCAAACTTCACAATAATGTTGATCTTGCTTAGAGGAATCTGCATTCCGAATTTCACTCCTTTATATGCATAAGTACGCATAGACCTTTTGGTCCCCTCTAACTTCCGCCCCCGAAACTCCGACCCTAGTTGGCCAATCAGAACCAAACTAAATAGTGAAGGTGCTCATACCCATAGTAAGCTACATTCCAAATTTAAACCTTCTACCTCAAAAAATGCGGAAATTATGAAGGGGACGGACGGAAGGACAGACAGACGGACATTGTGAAAACAACAAGTAGCTCTATTCTTCCGCTACTTAATAAAATCGGTCAAGAAAAAATTCTTGTTAGATTCTTACGAAAGCTTAGCTATAAATACAATATTGTAAAACGGATAAGCAGTTACTGTTAAATTCGGACAGGGGTCCCATTGATGAATTTGATCCAATGGGTGGCCCAGTTACCAAAACGGTGATCACGTTTTCGGGTTTTTTTTTTGTTTCTATTGGTTATTGTTCACCATATATATCTTGCTAATTCAATAAACAAGTCAAACGAAATATTTATTTCGTTTGTATTTTGTTTCTGACAATCGTCAATCTTATTTTCTTTTTTGTATAATATGGAAGACCGCTTGGGTTGGTTAGGCTTCTTGACTACCTCAGTGTATTTCATTTGGAGTTTATTCTTGTTGGATGAGCTTTGTGAAAGCGCTACTTTCGTCTCATCCTAACAAATGTACACTTCACTGTTCGATTGTCGATTGTCGATAAACAAGTCAGTTCTCTTAAGAATCTCTTGAGGTTCTCCTTGTCTGCTGAAGATGAAAGCAAAGCTTTCGAAAGACGTTTACAGGTTGTATTGTTTTTTTCATTCTTTTTGTTTTATTTCTTGTTTAACGCCTTTTTTAGTTGTGGTTAAAGAGTGTTGTGCTTTTAATCTGTTCAACTTACACTGACTCACTACAAACAGAGCATCGCGTGCGGCGCATGCATCGTGTGCAACGAGATTAATTTATTAGAGCTGAAATAACGACGCCATGTTTGAAGCTATTTGATAGTTGAGTTCATAGTGGTGGCGCTGATGATCAGTGAATTTCCATTCTCCTCTTTACTAAATATCATTGGTCGTATGACGAAATATTGGATACGTAAAACGAATTAGTGCCATAATTTGAAAAGTACGTAAATCGAAAAGTACGTATAACGAGCGTACGTATAACGAGGTATGGGTGTATTTCAAGTTCCTACAGTTTGCCGTTACGTTAACATGTTCCAGAGTTATATGAAATTTTTATATAACACGTTCCTACAGTCATTCCTGTATTATTGATATATGATTTATGATTTTCATCTTAATCAGAATACCAACTTAAATTTAGAATTTGTGAGCTGATGAAAAATTAGGACCACATCAGCTCACAAATTTATGTATGGTGCAATAATATAAGTCCCTTTAGAAAAATCTCTCTTACTGAGAAAATATAAGTACAATGCTAACATCCCTCAAAATCGTAACACGTGCTGGTTAGTACTCGTATGTGAGCACTGTTACGATTTTGAATGCGTAACTTGGAAATTACTCGTTGTAATACGATAAAATTTTAACGGTGTAAACAATTTTACGTATCCTATTATTCCTCCAATATTCATTAACCTAGGCATTGCAGAACCTGAGTTTTAACTTGTTGATCTTGGTGGCGGCATTTTTATTTCTGTTCATATCTCAGTTAGCGTTCAAATTCGGACACATGTTCATAGGGACAAAATGCTTCACTATACCATGATCTATTATGTGTATCATAATCTACCGTTTGTTTTTTGTCACCCTGTATATCTATAGACCGTGATTTCTACCAATAATATGGAAGTTTCAATGCGATAGCCTTCTCTCTCGGTGGTCACGCCCTGGCGCGTAAAGGTCACCTGATCATCTTACACGGAAAAGTCCGAGTGTTTCCATCGTGTACTTTAACAATCAGTATTTTTTCGTTTGTTGGAAACCATGAAGGTTGGATTGTTGCTAGACCTATTTTGATCTAGTTGACGTTTTAGTGTCGGAGCAATACTGCCTGAGGAGAGGTGGTGCTGGCCGGAGCCTGTCTTTCTTGTTAGCCACGTCGTTTTACATCAGAAGACTGGAAAACCAGGCCATAACCGAATTCCCCTTCTTTCCAAAGACTTGGCTACGGTATATAGACGATGTCTTCGCAACAGCGTAGAAAATGAGGTGGACCAACTTCTGGACAATCTTAACAACCTGTGCCCCAAGATCAAATTCACTACCGAAAAAGAAGTGAACTATAGTATCCCATATTTGGATGTGAAAATAACCAGGACCAACCAACAACTAGAGTTCAACATACAACGAAAATCCAATTTCGTAGCCAGCTACATCAGAAGTGAATCCAATCACGGTGTCACGAGCCCATACCATCTCGCTAAGTGACGAGAATAGGTAGACCGAACTGGGAAAAATCAAAATCTATGCTAGACAAAATGGCTACCAAGAAGAAGTCATAAATAGCATCATCAGAAAAGTACAACGCCAGGTAGCCATTCAGAATATCACGACACTAGGCAACAACAAAGAGACTATAAGACGGGTGATACTCCCCTATAACAGACACCTCAATAAAGGAATGGCCAAAATAGCCAAAGAATTTGGGCTAGAAACTACATACATAAGCTCGGACACATTGAGCCGAAGATTGGTCAATCCCAAAGACGTCATACCCGCAGACCTAAGACCTGGTGTCTACAGACTAGCATGGTCAAAATGTGAAGCGGTTTACTATGGGCAATCCCGTAGAGCAGTCTGCACAAGAATTAAGAAGCACCTCTCCTACATCAAGAATGGAAATTACGGCATCTGCAGATTTGCGGACCATATTCTGGACCAAGGACATGACTACCGATTAGACGACCTGAAGATTCTCCACAGTACAAGAGACCTACAGCTGCTGAATTTCCTCGAGAGCTATGAGATCACCAGAGACTACTGAACAGTGATAAAGGACCACTGGACATATCCCAACTAAAGACTGTTGCTAAACTGTGAAGATCAACAAACAATGACGCCACTTCAACAGACGACCAATAATCAACAACCAACAGTACCGATTGGATCCCCCTAATATTAAGGTTTCAAACATTTCTATCATTACACTTTGTTCTTTTCCTTGTATACTATTGGACAAATTATGTGATTGGTTTAACTTACCTATATAAGACTTGTAAAGCACTCACTTGCTATCAGTGAAACTTGTTTCTCTGATCTAAAGCTTCCATCGGATGCTGAAGAAGGCAGCGTGACTGCTGAAATACGTATCCATCGCAATAAAGTTTCGTTATGTGGATTAGTGGTTTCCCAGTTCTCCTTAATTCGTCAGACATAATACACAAAATCGTATCCTTCCGCCGCTATTTTCTTTTTTAATTTCACCAAATTGCTTTTCTATCTGCCAATTTTTTATTATATCGAGGAGAAAAATGTGAAATATGATTGCAACAGAAATTTTGGAAATTTTTATTCAGAAATTTATTCAAAATATTTCTTCATGCGGACGAACAACCGCTTCACTCGTGATGTCATTCTCAACGAAACTTGAGGCAGTGTGAGATAGTTTGTAATGGGACCTCCAGTTAACGTTTTCAATAGTTTGAGACCTTTCTATCTGGTCTTGCATAATGTAGCCCATGTAGGCATACCATGAAGCTGAATGTGCTGTTGGGCCTGAGAAGCACGGTTAGAATAAACTTTGCCTTATTAATCGCATAGAAAACATGACCTCGTCATCTGTGACTGCTCCGAGATATTTTTAATGTTTAGCCCAATTACTGTACTTCATTCATCTATCGCCATCACGTTGCGAGAGAGCTTGATGGCAATGAACATGGAATGGATGAAATTCTTGCCTTTGGAGAACTTTTTGTCTCCTGCAATTACTCGAACACTAGTGTGTGGATTAGCAGCTACTGCAGCAAGGATACTTGTGGTGATGTCGCCATCCGCTACTGTTCTTGACGAGGACGTTGCGCAATACTTCTTGATAGGGGTGACGAGTCGAGTATCTCTCAGTCTACGGAGGGTTGATTCAGATAAAATGAGACGACTTTGCAGTTCTGTTACGATGGTGTAATACCATGGCGCCACCATCAGTTGTATTCGATGTGAGAACCACGTTGTTGGACTATCGCCCGGCACCGTAATCTCCACTGAAGTAGGCTGAGTTTGAGGGACTCCATGAGAAGTTCGTTCCACACCTGCTGACACACTTTCCATAGCCCATCAACGGTTCTTGGTCGGCGACTTCCGAGCCGTCGTTTCAGGAGACCAAAACCACAGAAATTCATCGGTGATGCATCAGGAGGTTTTGCAGGCACATGAGAGAAGGGAATAACTCGTATGCCCGTCTCCTGTTCCATCTTCCTGTAGTAAGCCACAGATGACTTGGTAGTGTAGCTTGATGCCTTGTCCATGTGGATCCAAACTTTTGATTGCTCACCAGGGTAGAGACGTGGGATATCCTGCCGATATTTGTGGTCCATTGCATTACTCTAGAAGTAAGCTGCACTAATTTTACAGTTTCCAGGAACTCGACGAATCGTGAGCAGTCCACGTGAGCAATATCCGGCAAAACACCATGAAGCCCTTTGAAAACTTTTCCTTGCACCTTCGGACAAAATCGGACCTGGCTTTGCCCCCTCTTTCGCGATAGTAAATTGCCCTGGGTTTGTTGGTGCCATCGAGGTACACCCAAGCTTCATCCAAGGAGACAACCCACTTCCATCGGTCTCCTGGAAGATGGTTTTCATACTGTTTTCTGGCGTTGGTGAATCGTTCCTGTACATGCCTGGCCGGCAGTCTGTGACCGCGCGCTTTATGACGCCGCTCCAGCCCAAGTTGTCATGAATTATTCTGGAGACTGTTGCCTGTGAAATACCTTTCATTTGGGCTAGACTTCTGTGTGTGGGGGGATTTTCTTTCAGCACTTCAGACCGCATTTCTCGCACCACCTGAGCTGGGCGTGTTGGCTGGGGCTTGTTTCTAGTCTGCTTTACTGCTCGTCCACGTTCATTAGATGGTCGCAATTTGTTCTTTTTGATTATTTGACCCACAGAAGCTTTGGATACTACAATACCATTTCGTTTGCATAATTCCACAATGCACGAAAGACTGAAGTTAGCGTCGGAAAGGCCAAACATATACCCTTCCCAAAAAGCTGTGATTTTGGAAGCCATGTTTCAGCACGAAATGTCCCAAATAACAGCAACAAGTGTATACAAAGCTAATCCCTATGAATAGTGGACGAGTCATGCAAATCACATTTCGTCAAGGCCATACGCGGCGTTTAAAGTCGTCTCATTTTATCTGAATCAACCCTCCGTACATGCTTCCGCTGCATTTTCTAGGTTTGCTCCATAACAGTAAATCGTGTTTACCATCTCATCTTGAGAAAATTATGACACTGTTATAAAGAAAATTAAACAGGTCCGACGAATAGCCTATATAGCAAAACGTTTAATTAACGTTCAAACAAGGCAAAGCAAAATCGAAAAATGGCCATAAAATAACGAATCTGTTCATTAAGTACAGTCTCGTTAATCCTATGCAAATACTGCACTGCATGGTATTAACATATTCAACTTTTAAACCAATCAAGTAATTCCAACAGAATTATAAAAATATCTGGAACACTGTCATCTTGATATAAGAAAATACTTATTACCAACATACTGTATTAAATAAAAAATAACCAGGTTATCGTCTTACAAAATTACATGAAAAATCTTTCGCTAAGATTTAAACGAACCAAATAAATTTTCTCAACATTTTCTACCTACCATGTACCCCAATCACTTAATGAGCCTTCCCAACGGTGTGCTTCACTGCAATTCAAAAATGTGTTAGAAACTTCAGCCAACCAACCTGGCCAGCCCAACCTGACCTTGAGGGACTCTTTCTCGCCCATTTCTCAAAATCTTTCAAGGGGAAAGGTGGGATTACAAAATGTTTTTAGACTAATGTGTTGCTGCTCTGCAGGGTAGCAATCGGAAATTTTTCTCTATCTTAATCGTTTTCGAGTTAGCAAATGGATGACCTTAAACCTGACCTAACCTAACCTAACCTAACCTATATATCTGCCATGTTACCAGACTTTATGCAGATGGAAACTAGATGTAATGTTTATAGGACATTTTCTGTTCCATTTTAACCATACAGTATTCCTAAACAATTATGCTGGATAAGTTTGGGTCACCCTGTATAATCATATAAACCGAAAAAAAAAATTTCCTTTCAATTATATATCTTCATAGAACCACACTTAAAGTTAAGGGAAATTAAATTTATTCGATTTATTTTAAATTTGCTATCTCACATGGATAGGTCATTTAAATCACAGATGAAGAGAAACAGATGGGAAACTCTACCACCTGATTGGAAATCACTACGTCATTTTTCAATACTGGTTTCGTGGCGCTAGTGAGGACACAATTTTGAAAATAATAAATAAAATAATAACGCAGTTTATGTATTAATTCTTATATAATGTTAAAACACATAAATTTGTATTCAAAAATAAAAAAATGTTTTACATAAACGAAAAATTCTTGATTTGTCACGTGATCACTCATGTGATGCACTCATGTTTGTATTAGCTCGCCGTTGCTCGTGTCATAGTATTAGCTCCCCTCTAATACTAAGCTCGTGTTAATCAGAGACCATCAATAAGAAATCTTGGTAATACAATAATAATTTCTTTTCATCTGTGATAACCCACCCTGCATCGTAGAACCGGTTTTCAAAGTTTTTAATTAACTTGAATAAAATTTTTTTAAATTCCGATGAAAAGAACGTTAAGAAACGTATTTATATGACGTCATATAACAATCCATTTGCGGGAGAATGACGTAATTATGATTAAACCGACAGTAGCGCCGCGAAGCCAGGAGTGTTTTTAAGGAAAATTTCATTGGTTGACTTTCGTCACGTGATCTCAGAAAAGTTTCCCTTGCGACAATAGGGAGTTTCCCTCTGTTTCTTATTCCTCTGTGATTTAAATCGTTTTGCATAAAAATGCCAGACCGAAATCGCGCTGGCTCATTCCATTCGCACAAGCAGCGAGGGGAAAGTAGACTCATTTGGAATTGCTTAGCATATTTGCTTGTGTGCGTTAGTTTTAGGTTCGTTTTTAATATTTGTACTTTTGAATATAGAAATTTCCCATGTGAAGAAGTGTTTTTTTACCTCCAATTTTATAAAAGAATATCCATTTGAAAACGTATTGTGAGTAAATAGAATTTAACGTTAAACCATTTTGGTCTATGTTGTGTTCATATAAACGAAAGACTCTATAAAGAGCACGAAGGAATATATTAAGATGAATAATATCTAATGTCCATTGCTCATATTGGGTCTTAATATCATAAAATGCAATAATGATATAGAAAGCATAATTTTAAAACAGACTATTAATAATAATAATCATTGTTAATTAACGTTCAGCAATGAAATAGGCGTAAATGTGAAATTTCATTCTTTATTAGAAGCTTTAGTTATAATTTAAATTCACAAATTTAAAATTATTCCGCGATACAGCTAAAGATCTCTATGTACAGTCGGGTGCAAAAATTTTTTTACCTGCTCCGTAGGAGCTGAGCTTACCGGATGTTGATTGTTTGCAAAATCAGGTACTCGTACTGAGAGTCAAAGCAGATTAGAATGGACCTGTCCCTTCTGAATGAAAATAGGGTAGCAGGTATATGCTTGGGATGTGCTCGTCACTTGCTCTCTCTTGACAATAATAAGCGATAGCGGCTGACAGCAGCATCTTTAAAGTCTCTGCCTACTGCCTCGAATAGCCAAGTAGGAATCTGCTATGGATAAACATTTTTTTTGTTCATTATCGCGGTTTTGATTTCTTTTAAGTTTTAAACAGTGTAAGTAAAGAACACCATAAACAGATTAAAAAATTTTTCATCCAAGTGTGCAAATTGATATGTTTATTTGAGGGTTTAAAAAACTTTTCATGTTAATTGTCATGTCATGCTTTATTCTATATTTTAGTTTTTAATTAAACATACTTTAATTCATATTACCGTTACTTTTTCAAAAATCCATTTTTAATCAAATCATATAATATTCTCTATTATTAAAATATATAATAATCATATAATAAATTTAAAAAATCTTTCAGCATTTTTCCCACCCATTTTTTGTCCAATTAGCTCCCGTGTTTGGAGACACTTTTGAAACATTAGCCTCCTCCTCCTAATCGTCGTTCTTTGAAACATTGTTCATCCCCGTCATAGAGTCGCTATTCGAGTTACATACAAGAATAGTCACTAAAGTAACGATACATTCTTTCTTCGATTAACAAAATATAAACTCTTGATTAAGTTTCAATATTTATAAAATGTGCATTTAATGTTTCGTATGTTCTTCTCAAAACTTCATATATAAAAGTAAGAAAGGTCGTATTTATTTTGAAATTGTTTTTTTAAATCGATGATTAGTCTATAATTTTGATATTTGTATTAGTTTATTGCTCTTTAATCCTGTTACACCCTTCGAGGTAACGAATTATGAAGCCTGAACTGCAAAAGGATTTCGATTGACTGCTATTTGAACAGAATATTTCAATATTATTGATCTAAGGAGTTTAAATGATTAATTTTAAATTTAAATGTGGTCAGTCTCCTTTTAATGGAGAAAATCGTAAAATTAATAAAAACAAAAAAGTAAATAATAAATAAAGTCACCAATCTTGAAAAAGGATGAAGAAACTTGTGAGATGGAAGAAAACTCAAAGGATGTAGTCTATTGAAGATGTTGTTGTTGATAACAGAAATAAACCCAGTCTATTGAGGATGTAGATGAAGTCTTGTGAAGATAATGTTGATAGTGGGAAACGATAAACTTGAAGGAAGTGTTGGTATTGAAATACAGATGAAATTTTGAAGAGGGTGATCCAAATATTTGGGATAAAATTTATATAAAACGTTTTCGAGAATATTTCTCATCATCAGTAGGATAATATTTTTGAATGGTGAAAACAGTTGAAATAAGAATTTTAATAATTGATATAGAGATGATGAAGCTATGTTGGTTGTAATTGTAATGTAATTGTAACACTTCCTTCAAGTTTATCGTTTTCCACTATCAACATTATCTTCACAAGACTTCATCTACATCCTCAATAGACTGTGTTTATTTCGGCTATCAACAACATCTTCAATAGACTACATCCTTTGAGTTTTCTTCCATCTCACAAGTTTCTTCATCCTTTTTCAAGATTGGTGGCTTTATTTATTATTTACTTTTTTGTTTTTATTATTTTTACGATTTTCCCCATTAAAAGGAGACTGACCACATTTAAATTTAAGAATATTTCAATACAGACTGAAAAGTCTTGTAAATATTCATGTCATTTTTTCGAAAGTCAAATGAACTATTAATTTTCTAATATTATTTTCGGTTGGTTTTGGCATAATTGTCGTTGATTACTTTATATACACAAAAAATGAGACATGTAACCTTTTGAGCAGTTTAAAGAAAATTGCTTCCACTTCCGGATCACACCTTAACGAGCGCTGCATCAACTTATCTCTTGATTATGCATATAATTATATCGATACTGTGCACCATTTATGTTACATTACTAACCTAAGAGATTAATTTATTATTAATAAAACAAAAATTCTCAACAGAACAGCCAAAATAATCTTTTTGTTAACATAGTTGAGCTCGTGACGTAAAATTTGCCTCCTCCCGATGCTAAGATAAAACTTAATGGAATCGTCCCATGGTAATCGTGTTCCACTGGACACCTGAAAAAAGCACTTATTAGATTGAAATATAGGGTGAGTCAAAAGTCGCAGTACACCCTGTTTTTTCGAAAACCTTGCTGGAATTGGGAAATCTTATTATTCCAGTAACGTATGGGTGAGGTGGTCTATCTTTTACTGTATGTACCGAACATGGCCGCCATCTTGAAATCGACCATCTTGAATCTAAGTCAATTTTTTTATAGAAAGGGGGTCGTGTGATAAATAACATCAGCATATTCTGACAATTTCACTCCTGTAAACATATTTGAAGTAGCAGTTATGGTTCAAAAGTTACAACACATTTTGTTTCATTTTGTAGCAGGTAACTGAAGATGGCTTTGAACATGGAGGTGAGAATTGAGGTTATTTTGATGTCTGGAGAACGAAGTTTCCGTGTCATAGCTGCAGATTTTAACAACCAGCACACAGAAAGACCTCCATTTTCACACAAAACTGTCAGGTGCTTAATTAAGAAAGTCCAAGAAACTGGGACGATGGTTGACAAGGCCGTCCAACGAGTGCTACTGACGAGACAAAATCAACAATGGTTTTGGCGTCCTTTGTCAAGAGCCCACAACGCAGCATACGACGTTTTTCAGCAGAATGTAATGCAGATGTTCGTCAGTGGTTAGATGTTCAATTTCCTGGATTGGCCGACGTGGTGCTGTGGAATGGCCACCCAGATCACCTATTCTCACACCACTTTACTTTTATCTGTGGGATCATTTAAAGCAACTCGCATATGCAGAGAAAATCAGAAACTGACATTATCTCCAGCAATACGTTGAAGAAGCATGTGCCAGCATTTCTGCGGAAATCCTTCTGCAAGTGCATGACGATTAGATTCAGCGCCTTCAAATGTGCCTTGACCAAGAGGGACACCATGTTGAACACATTAAAAGACTGTCCTTTATGGAGAACAGTCCAGCCTGTAATTCCAAACAAAATGTGTTGTAACTTTTGAACCTTAACTGCTACTTCAAATCTGTTTACAGGAATGAAATTGTCAGAAAATACTGATGTCATTTGATATATCACAGGACCCACTTTCATTTAAAAAAATTGACTTAGATTCAAGATGGCCAATTTCAAGATGGCGGCCATGTTCGGTGCATACCGTAAAAGATAGACCACCTCACCCATACCCTACTGGAATATTTAGATTTCCCAATTCCTGCAAGGTTTTCTAAAAAAAACAAAAAACGCGGTGTACTGCGACTTTTAACTCACCCTGTACTGTATGGAAGCCCAACTTTGACCTAGGTAAAAACCTTTTTGCACTCGACTGTACATTTCGGAGCTCTCTGTTTTCTTCAGTAAGAAACAACAAATACTAATTTTGAGTTTTGAAGAAATCTTGATGGAATTTTGAATTTAAAAAAGTCCAGAAACCACAGTCTCAAATCAATTGGACTTTAAATCCAAAACTTTTACTAAAGTGTTAATGGATCTTTCTAGACTTTTTAAATTCAAAATTCAAAATTTCATCAAGATTTCTTCAAAATTTTAAATTTCTAAAAAGGATTTTGTTATCTTTCAAGAAGCGGCCGAATCAACAATGTATTGAGGGCTCAGTGGAAAAGGGGCACATGCCACAAATTAAGGAAAATAGAATTTTTGTTATAGAAAGACAGCTCAGCCATGTAGGGTCTCTTTAATGAACTTCTAGCACAGTGGCATCTGTCTGTTTTCCAATATAAGTATTCTGAATATCTATCATATTCTCTTCATGTTAGTGTGTTTTGAAATGTGTTCAAATATATTTTAATTTCATATATTGTCTGCCAATTCAGACATTAAAATCAAGTGATAAGAAGGTTGAGAAAACATGCTTTTTGTTTAAAACCGCTTTCCTATAAAAACATGGTTTTGTGCCCCTTTTCTGCTGAGTCCCTCAATTATTGACGTGATTGTGGACTGTGAGATTACTAGGACGTTTTAATGACCTTGTTTCGTAGTAATCTTTCAAACTTTGTTTTTACTATTTTAAATTCTTATTATTATTTTATGATATAGTCGGTCAACTAATTTTTATCTTCATGTCAAGAGGTTGCATCATGGGCTTACTTGCTTTCTAACAATAGAAACAAAGACAGACTAAATAGCAAATTTGGTAATTAATTTATTTAACACCTACGCATTTCGTGGAAACCACATCTTCAGGGTAGGATACAACTACGTTCAGTCAAGAACGGAGGCCTGTTTTATGGCCATACCCCTCATAAACGGATTTTAACAATAGAAGCCTTGGAAATCAGAAAATATATGAAGAATGGAGACAAACGTATTTTAAATAATCAAATTAACTTTGAAAACAGCGCCATTTTAGATGTAGTCAATGATGTGACAAAAACAGCCAAAAAATCGATTCCTGAATAACATCGATGTATCGGAGCTCGGTTGTAACAGCCGTTCTACGAAGGTGTTATGAATCATCCGCCCTTTCCATTATATAATATACTAGAAGAGGTACTCGGCGTTGCCCGGGATAATTACACTTGGATGTAAACAGAACAATCTTAAAAAATTAAATTAAATTTTGCAATATCTTAAAAATAAACACATGAAAATGCTTAGAATTAATACAGTAAAAATTCTTAATGAAAATTCGAAAAAAATCTTTTTAAAGGCTCACAATGGCTGGACCTCTCCAAGGATGCCACTGCTAGTCTAAATAATTTCTTACTCACGTAATCTTACCTCAGATGTATACTTAGTGTTTTTGCAATTTCCACTCTTCTCTCGATGTGTTGAAGCAACACTTGGCCATTCATCACTTTGTGCAGTCTAGCGGTCGCCGATTCTTCTATTTACTTGCTTCCCATTTGCTCAATACATCA
>JAHWFO010111119.1:454198-467260 GCA_023313115.1 Rhysida immarginata | reverse complement strand
TATTTATTTATTTATTTATTTATTTATTTATTTATTTATTTATTCAAATTATACGGGAATACCCTTTTACATAATCAGTATAAACAGTAACAATGAACTTATCAATAAGATAAAAAAGGAAGAAATAAGTAAAATCTGACAGGTACAACGTAATATCAAAAGCTGATTAACACATCACGAAAAATTCAATGAATTATAATGACAAAGATTATAAAATTTCGATAAATATAAACAAATTAAGACAGTAATCTAAAATTATAAAACATGAGAATCGGTACAATATACGGGGTGTTTTTGAATTGAGTACAGATTTTTTGGGAGATGATAGAAGAGGTCACAGGGATGCAGTGTGCGTTGGTAGGCCTAGATTATTTTATTTTTAACAATTAACACAAGCAATCTACTGTATGACTTTTAAAGTAATTGTTTGCAAAGAAATTTCAAGGTGCACGTGCTCGTTTGTTGAAAAGTCTTAGGACAAACTTCGTCAAGGAGATTCCATGGTATCCAATCCCTTTGTAAAATCCGATTAGTCCATATGTAAATGAACTAATCGCATTCTGGGAAAGCATTAGGTAAAGATTTGTTTTAAAAAGTTCACTTGATGTACTTTTTACATGTGTAAAGTTAAACAAACAGTATGAATCGTTTTACATGGAATGATTATGCAGACATGCATCTGCATCTGTGTCTCGGTGCTGCTGGTACAATGGATGGTGAAAATGGCAGTCATTTCGTAAAATTACTGTAAAATTCATACAGTAAATTGCTTGTGTTAATTGTTAAAAATGAAATAATCTAGGCCTACCAACGCACACTGCGTCCCGGTATCATTTGATTGTTCAATGCAGTATTGTAAGTAAACGGAGCTGCGGGGACCCCATGTTCATATGACAAAAAATACTTCTAAGGACCTCTTCTATCATCTCCCAAAAATCTGTACTCAATTCAAAAACATCCTGTATAACTGTCATATAAAGATAAGAATTATAAGAACTGGACTCATAAAGAGTACAAATTAAATAAAAATTGGCAGAGGGTAAACAAACAAAGAACATATAGGAAAAAATGAGAGAACTCAGTTATAGTGTAATAGGAACCCAGTTATAGTGCAATATGGGGGGGGGGAATAAAACTCGGTTATAGTGCAATGTATTACATTTCAATTTGTGTCTTTTATCGTGGAAGAGGTCAAACGAAGTAAGAAGGTCATTAACACTATGTATGGCCCGCTTGAAGGGAGCGTTATGAATGTAATTGCTGGATGAGGATGACTTCTCAATATGGAAAAATATATCTGATCTTGTACTGGTACTCTAAAGGGAACCAATTCAAGAAGTGGTTGGCAGTCAAGATTTGAGTTACATAAGTCAAAAATAAACAAAAGATCAGTGCGAACTCTACGGATTCTTAGGGTTTCATGCCCCATCAGGTCACGGAGTTTGTCATAGTTTGGAGTGGTAGAAGAATGGCACAATTTTCTATGAATGATATACAAGAAACGATTTTGGATACTCTCGATGGTATCGATATATTTTAAGAAATGTGGGGACCAGACAGTGGATGCATACTCCAAATTAGAGCGGACTAGGGAGCAGTATAAGGTCTTTAAGGCCAAGATGGATGTAAAGGGCCTAGATGATTGTAAAGAGCGGACTAAATAAGGGCTTATAATAACTGAAGTATGAAATATAAGCACGGGTATCGAGTAAACACAGCGTCTATGCTTAAGATGCGTATCCTTATTGGCGTCTGTTCTCAAAATCGAATTTGGGACCACATACAAAGTACGTGCAAGCTTTTCGCAATATCTAAAATCACAAAACTAGTGTATAGTCTTCATCCGATAAGTTAAACCTCGACCTTGAAGGGCTAGGATTATTCTATTGCTAAAATGGGAGGCAAGAGGATGGAAAAAAATGTGATGTATTGCAGGGAAGTACTAGTACTACATCAGATTTTTTTTCCATCTTCTTGCCTCCCATTTTAGCAATAAAATAATCCTAGCCCTTCAAGGTCGAGATTTAACTTATCGGATGAGGACTAAACTTTATATGAGGAAAAATTAAAAGTTTTGCATCATCCGTAGTGATTATTGCATCACCCATAACGCTTTTTTTGAGTCGGAGCATTATTCTTCAGTATAGAGAGGAAGGAATCTGTAGAAATAAATTATGCACTTCAAAGCACCTAGAAATTCAACAAGCGCATAAATTTTAAATAAGATGAAGACTTCAAAAAGCATTAAAAGATCTAAATATATTTACTCTAATGGAAAATAGTTTATTCCAATACAATTCATTAGTCTTCATTCAAAACGCTGAAAGCAAAAATCGGCCTTGGTGACTCAGTGGTTGTGTGATCGCCTCTGATGCTCGAGGATGCGGGTTCGACCCAGGCCGAGGACGACGAGGATTTTTTCAGAGGGAAAATCCTGAGGTCACCCACTTCCTTCGGAAGGGAAGTAAAGCCGTTGGTCCCATGTAGTCGTTTGCTGGCTGCACGTTAAAGAACCCTTGCGAGGCAAGATTTGCGGCCCCTATAACGTCGTCCTGAAATGACCGTAGCAGTTGAAAAGAACGTTAATACCAAAAAAACCAAACCAACCAAACTGAAAGCAAAACGTTAGGCTATTACACGAATTGGCTAGGTAAAACAGCGAAGTAAAGTTGCGCTATCTATTACCACACTTTCGATATATTTCATAACATTTCTTTCGCAAAGATTTAAAAAATTGCTGTTCAGACCTTTCAGTGTCGGCGTGTGTTTTATGCCGGCGCCAACAATGCTTTAACATGCAAAAACCTGTTTCCGTAACGCTTTTTGGTGTCGTTTTTTGCATCATGCCTTTTGTAGAATGACGTCCAGCCTTAAAGCATTGCCATGCTAAAATTCTAGTTTCTATTAATTTAAGTAGCGAAATCGCATGCAAGTAATAGTTCGTAATGAAACATCTCCTGTTTCATAGCACTATTGCCGTATGGCTCTAATTTATTGAGATACTAAATTGTACGTCACCTGCTCTAGTGTCGAGGCTTGGGCACTCAAAAGTCACCTGACTATCGGGGTCTGAGCAACAGTCCAACCTTCATTGTCTTCATCTTTGATTTTAATAACACTGAGCAACAATAAAATTGCTTCTTAGGTGGAAGTAGTCAACCCAGTATGAATTTTACGTGCTTAACACGAATATCACATTGAGAGAAGTTAATTGGCTCGTTGCAGTGATGTTGGCGTACCATCACGATTTGCAATTTTACTCGACCTTACAAATTCAAAAGTTGTTTGTAAAACCTTATTTAAGATCCTTAAACCCCACTCTGTTTCCCACCATTTTGCATTTTTTGGCATTTTGACTGTTTAAAATATACAGGGTGTTTTTGAATTGGGTACAGATTTTTTGGAAGATGATAGAAGAGGTCCTTAGAAGTATTTTTTGTCATATGAACATAGGGTCCCCGCAAATCCGTTTACTTACAATACTGCATTGAACAATCAAATGACACCAGGACGCAGTGTGCGTTGGTAGGCCTAGATTATTTTATTTTTAACAATTAACACAAGCAATCTACTGTAATAACTTTTAAAGTAATTGTTTGCAAAGAAATTTCAAGGTGCACGTGCTTGTTTGTTGAAAAGTCTTAGGACATACTTCGTCAAGGAGATTCCATGGTATCCAACCCCTTCGTAAAATACGATAAGTCCATATGTAAATGAACTAATCGCATTCTGGGAAAGCAGTCGGTAAAGATTTGTTTTAAAAAGTTAACTTGATGTACTTTTTACATGTGTAAAGTTAAACAAACAGTATAAATCGTTTTACATGGAATGATTATGCAGACATGCATCTGTGTCTCGGTGCTGCTGGTACCATGGATGGTGCAAGGCGTTTGTATGCTGAACGTTATCCCAACAGAATTCTTCCCAATTGTTAATTGTTAAAAATAAAATAAAATAATCTAGGCCTACCAACGCACACTGCGTCCCGGTGTCATTTGATTGTTCAATGCAGTATTGTAAGTAAACGGAGCTGCGGGGACCCCATGTTCATATGACCAAAAATACTTCTAAGGACCTCTTCTATCATCTCCCAAAAATCTGTACTCAATTCAAAAACACCCTGTATATTGTTCAACTTTGCATGTTCACATATTAATCAATTAATTGTCATCTAAATATCACAGTAATTGCCATTCCTATAATGAAACTCCACCTGTCCTCTCCCAATTGCGATTGGTCCAAGTCTAATCATAACGCGACATCGTGCTACAAGCGTTATAAGCAGTTAATTCTTTGGTTTGTTTATAAAGAAATTAAATTCATAAATTTTTAATGGTCCCAAAATGCATATTTAATAAGATATTAAGGAATGACAAACCCAAGTACCGAAAGACCGTCACGTAAACCATTTAAAACGTATTTCCAAAATTTTTGAATCCAAGGTTGTCACTTCATTGGAGGGAATACTTTGAATCCGAAAGAGCGCTTTTTTTTGAATGCCGGATTTTTGAGGTATGACTCTATCTCAAAAACTAGAGCCAATCGAACAAAACCAATGTCATTATTGGTTTCAGCACACACAAATTACCCTGAAATTGCTGAAATAGTCTTGAAAATTCAAAAAAATATTTTTTGTTGACTTGTGTTATTGATGAAAAATATGAAAGAAAATTCCACATCCTGGATTCGAACCAGGAACCTTAGGCCTGTCTCCGACTCGCTAACCAATTGCACTATCGCGGGCTATGGGATTTGCTTTCTTATTTTTCATCAATAATTTAACATCTGAGGTAAGGCTTATGATTAAAACCTTACGGACCCATCTTTAATGAATATTAACTCATTAGAAAACTAAGTCCCAGACTAGGTATCTGCTCTAATCAAGCCCAAAGGGCTTTGGTTAGCGAGGCGGCGGTATGAGCCGAAGATTGCTGGTTCGAATCCAGGCTGTGGAATTTCCGATTTTTCATCAGTAGTTTTACATCTGATGATTAAAACCTCATGGACCCATTTTGGGAAGTTCTATAAATTTTATACTTGCTTAAAACAATCTTATACTATTCCCTATTCATAATAATCCCTAAGGAGTACCTCAGTACACTCTATATTAAATTCCTTACTCTTCTTTTAAATTTAGAAATTTTTACATTATAAACAATATGATACTTATTATAACCAAGGTCGTGTTATATTCGGTTAAATGCGGTACTTTCAGAGAGACTGTGGGAGGGTAACGTCGTCAGAATCCCCTTTTACACTTCTGAGATAGGAAATAATGTGAATGTAGTTTTATCTAACTAGAGTACAAATTTTTATTGCTCGGTAGTCTAGCTTTTCTGATCGTAGTACGACTGCTATCTCCGTTTTCCACTGACTTCGTGACAAGTGATTGGCAATAACAAATGGTCCATTAATATTTTGTTTGTGAATTTCCTGTGGACTGGTTTTTTAGGATTGCGGTGTTGAGCTTTCCAGTTACAATTTTCTTCGATACCTTCGTGCCTCTACTAGTCTCGATCGGTTTCTTATCACTTTTGTTTTCCCACTATCACTTTTTGTAGTCATGAGTTTACAGTGGTACAGTAGCTCTCGATAATTTCAGTTACAGGGCGACTTTTATAACGGACGTATCTGTTAACCTGGATCTAACAATTTGCCCTCGTGGGAAGTCTCAGTTCTGACATGATGCGCACTCAACTAATCGTGAGACTACTGACAGGCATACTGAGGGGAAAGATCCATACTAATCACGGCAAGCAAACTATGATCATTATGTAAATTAGTTGGGCAGAACCAGTAATACGAAGAGGAGTTGGTCTGAGATTGCAGTGTTTCTTTTATTATGCTGACTTGGTTTTGTTAAAATTAGGCCATGGCTCAGGGAGATATGTCTCCTTTAAAGTTGTTTTATCTATGTAAAGTATACACCAATTTGAAGTTGAACACTTTTAATTGATATTAGGCCAGTTGGTGCCAGTAGCTGATTGCTCTATTATTTTTTTTATCAGCTATTTTGAAGAAAAAGTACCTGAGAAATATGGAGCTACCAGAAACATGAATAAGGCGTTACACGCTCCGGTGCAGCAGGTAAACATGTTGCTCAATTGAAGAATCCACAAAGAAATTATCATATTCCGTTATTTTATTCAAACTCAGAAAGAGACCTTCAACGCTTTTCGCATATTCATAATTGTTCGTTTTAAATGAGTCAGTGAATAAAATAATAAATTCAGAATTCAATATTATTTTCACTTCGCGGCATGCACTCGATGCAGTTTGGAGTTTTGACTCCCTGCGTACAACCCTTGCTTTATTTTCTATTTACATTTTGACCAACTAAAATGTCTTTCCTCATGAATGGCGAAGCCATTCTTCACGACGTCTTGTAATGGCTTTCGACAGTGGCCTCGTTCTCCACCGAGAATACAATCTCACAACCCGTTCACGAGAGAGGACCCCCCTCCCTTTTGAAATGAAAATCTGAGGTAGTAGAGAGGGATTGTAAGCGTGTTTCCACCCCCCATAAAGCACTGAGCAATCGTTTCCTGAACCCCTACCACCTCAGCTCGGCTTGTATTTTGCAACCATTCGAATCACAAATGGCTGAAACTCAATTTTCTTTTTTGTTTCTGCACAGCCTCACCATTTCCTATTCATAGAGGGACGCATCCTTCCATGCATTTGGACACAGGGACATGAATTTAGTGATAAAAAAGAGAATATAAGATGAAATGGGTTCGGGTTTTTTTTTTATCTTAAAGTTGCTGGAATGAAAAGTGACAGAAGGAAATATTTTATAAATATGCGGGGAAAAGTTAGTGGAAGGATTCAAAGTTTTGATTCACTGCATTGAGATTCCTTATCAATGATAGGACCTGATGATGCTATAAACATTTGGAATACTGTTCTACAGCTATTATTTGAAAGTTATTAAACTTGTCTATTCCTGCAAACATGATTTCACTATCAGGTCAGTTTTTATTAGGTATACTCACCTAATAGCGCATTGTGCCTTCTTTTACCTTCAAAACAGCCTGAATTTGTCGAAGCATGGTTTCAGCAAGGAGCTGAAAGCGTTCATGAGTTATTACATACCAAGGGTTGGGTATATACATAGTTTGGAACATTTGGGTGCAGCCATGGAGCGAATGTAACTTTCCAGACATCCCACAAATGTTCAATCGGATTAGGGTGCAATGACTGGGCGGGTCAAGGCAGCAAAATAGTCATATTTCTGGAACCATTTGTCATTCAAATATTCATATTATTCTTTCCATTATACAGGGTGCGTAAGATATTTGAGGAGAGGGATTTAGAGATATCACGATTTCTAAAGGTCGCAAGATCATTCGTCCACAAAGTGCGGAAGGAGTTGGAGACCGAAGATGGCAATGTTGGACCAGTAGCAAAGCGTAAAAAGCATGCCTCACGCTCTGACATCATCAGAACACCTGAATTTATTCAGCAAATGCAGCAGGCCATCGATGACATTCCCAGAACATCCTTGAGGTCACTTGCCAAAAATCTCCATGTGTCGGAAGGAACAATCAGAAATGTTATCCATGAAAACATCAGATATCACTCACGGTACGCAACTAAAGGCCTTACGTGTTTCAGCAAGACTCTGCCCCAGCACACAAATCTCGCATGACACATGAATGGATGGCCGACAACTTCCATGATCATGTAACCCCTAACCTTTGGCCTCCTAACTCCCCTGACCTGAATCCGTTGGACTACGACGTATGGAGCGTTTTTGGAGAGAGAGGTCAATGAACACACCCATAACACCAAAGATGATTTGAAAGCTGCCATTGTTCGAGTAATGACTAATATGAACCATGACCATTTGATTCGCGCATGTCGACGTTTTTGATCTCTCATTGAAGCAGTTATAGAAGCTGAAGGCGGATTCATTGAATAGCCATATGACAAGAAGGTTCATTGTGTATGCTCATGATATGTTTCGATAATAAAGTTATTATCTCGACTTATATCTCCGTTTCCTTTCTTGACGTGAATCTGTCCTCAAATACCTTACGCACCCTGTAGAATATTAACCGGCATCGCAGCGTAAGTGCCAATGGGATCCACGCACTGGAAAATTACTGTGGCTTTTATAATTGTTATTACACTGCTGGCAAAAAAATGCAACACCTAGAAAGAATGAGTCGATTTATTTAAAGATTTTGCAGACATGTAGCATGTAAGGTGGCTTAAAAGAAGCGATTCAAATTGCAAGACAGTATGTCCAGAAGAATGTTGTATAGGGTGGCTCCCATACCCCTCTTGGAGAAGAATGGTACCGACAAGATTTGCTTGAAATCGTCAGTTTGGTATCTGCATTTGAAATCGCACACGCCGCCGTGATCATATGCATCAACTCACGGAGTTTGACAGGGCTGGATGGTCTCATCGGTCGTAATGTTATTGTGGTGTCTTAATGTTGTCAGTTGTGGTTTTAAGAAAGGAACGCACTCACGTAGAACTGGTTCTAGACGCCCACGCACTACTAACCCACGCCAAGACCGACGAATCGTACGATAAGTTTTGAGCAACCGTATGACATCCACAGCAGAGGTAAGTGCCACAGTGGCACCAGCTTTGTCAAGACGGACCAACAGTAACCATCTGCTAGCTGCAGGACTGCAGGATGGATCTCTCTAGTCAGACTCCCATTTCTGAAAGAACACGGTGCTGCGCGGTTGCAGTGGTGCCGCGAAAGAGCCGAACGGAGGCCTGTGGTCTTCAGTGATGAGAATAGATTCTACTTGTACACCAGTGATGGACGTGTACGTGTTCGGCGAAGAGCAACAGAGCACGATCTTCAACACTGCATCCATCTACGGCACACAGATCCAACTCCTGGGGTAACGGTGTGGGGTCCGATCAGTTACAACTCAGTATTTGTGGATGGAACATTGAACAGCATACGGCACGTCCAGCAGATTGTGGAACCTGTTCTGCTGACCTTTTTGCAACAGGAGGGTAACATGTTTTTCCATAAGGAAAACGCCCGTCCACACTTCACGTGTTAGCTTGCAGGCTTCAGAGCATGGTGGGCTATCGTGGAAACGGTACAGCAAGGCTGTCTCTATAAAGACTACAAGGTAGCATAAATCAAGCACCCAGCGATTTTTATGCTTGGAGCATAATCTTGGGAGCATTATCACCAGTTTGCATTTATTAATTTCTTGGTTCCGATATTCTTCTAGCAAGCAGGCAGCAATTTTCTTGGAGTGAAGTTTCCATCATACTCGCCATTGTCGAAGTTTCTCAATATTTCGTCAGAGAAAGAGGTAGATCAGTGTCAAAACACTCGCCATAGAGCGCTACGCACTGATAGTGGAAACTCCTCATTACATTTTGTAACTTTAGGTTGAATCCCCCTCGAAAGATTCAACCCGCTTAAATTTGGAGAACATGACAGACGACAACCGTTTAATATTTCCTAAGAAGTGCATACGATATGCTCGACACATGCGTGCATGTAATTGATAAGGCGATGCTTAATTCCTTTATAGATAATTTTCGTGGCGATGAAAGCAGCAATTCTGAGGGAATTTACCACTTAGAAGGTTTCAAATCCTCCATTCTCGGGGAAAATGTTTTCATTCGAGTCTGACCGAATTACGATGTTATTCAATTTCTTAATAGTGTTGCCATCATCGTGGAGAAGGTCTTCGTTTCCAAGGAGGGAAGTTTTTGAAATGATGCTATTAAAAGTAAACAAAGGATTAAATTTCTAATTAGTTTTACAAAGAGCCAACGGAAAACTTTAATTACATTGCGAAAAGCCTAAAGACTAATTTAACGAATATCTCAAAGCATCCAAACGGAAAAGCAATCAAGATACACAATTCTGTAAAGATTCACTCAGGAAGAGAGCAGTGGGGGGGGGGCGCCAATTTTTTTTGCCGGGATATTAATTGCAGGAATATAATTTCCTCAAAAACAATTTTGCGAAATTACATCTGCTTTAAGAACACTAACTCTTCATTATTACCTTCAGACTCTAATAATTTTATCGTAACTCCAAAGTTAATTGAAACAAACATTGAAAAAATAACATTTTCAAATTGGAAAGAGATTTTCCACTTAATTGTGAAGATATTTGAAGTGATCCATCCAAATATCTACAAATTTATTAAAATTGTGAGCAATCTGTTAACACAATGCTATAGAAAAGTAAGGACACTCAATTTGGTTCTCACGTTAAATTTGACCTTTGACCTCTTTAAAGGGTCAAATCATCATGTAACTCTTTAACCGTGTTAGATACAATAAAAGTGGCAAGAACATTAGAATAACACATGATTTTTTCCTTACCCTTCTCCCAAGTGGACATTTCCAATGTTATTTTTGGTAATATTTAAGAGTAAAACAGTAATGCGTAAGCAAATGCAGAGATGCAGATACAAATGGTGAGGAATGCTGGAAATGATTATAATTTATGGTGAAAGCAATAGAAACATACGTACTGTGCTGGACGCGAATATTTCACTAGATTTCCTCAATCCAACCTCACATACTGCACAATTTCAAGAGTAATAAACCATTATGGAATAACATAACCAAATATCGAAAGGCCAAACTAATGGCCGTCACATAAACCATTTGAAAGATATTTCCAAAAATTTTGAATCGTGTTTGAAAACCTCAGAACATATTCCACTGAATCAAATTCGACCGTCTTCAAACTTAATAACTACTTATATATTCGTTCATAATACGTCGTTTCAAGATGATTGATATACAGGGAGTATCTGAAACCCTGTCATAAAATTTTAGCGGAGGTGGTATGGATGATACTAAGCAAAAAAGTTCATATGAACATGGGTTCGAATTTGAATGATAACCGAGATTAATAATAATAATAATAATAATAATAATAATAATAATAATAAACCATTAATGAATGATATAATGAAGTACCGAAAGGCTAAATGAACACTGCTACATAAACCATTGAAGAACTGCGTTGTTTATATATTCCAACCGTAAAACTTCTAATTTGTAATTTGTGTATATTTGAAATGAAGAAACTGGTCATAACGGAGGCATGTGCAATCAATACCGCCTAGAGAGAAAGCATTCGCAATGAAAAATCATACCTTGTTACATCACCAACAATGAGTGAAATATTAAATGAACAATTAAGTTGTATTCGTTCGTGATTCGACATTATGAAATGATAGATATGCTATATTACCTATCCTTTCCTTTTCCTATCCGTTTATTCCTTTCATACATTATGAATTCGTCGACAGAAAGCACAACTCACTTCTATTATTTGCAAATAGATGCGACGTTTATATGCATTCTGTTCAGCACTTTTCTTCCTTGTAATTGTGAATAAATTGTGAATAAATTTCAACCAACTTTTAATATGTCTAAATTTCTTATTATCTCTTTCGAAAGTATTCCTACATCCTTTTTTATTGTTTGAAATCGAACGACTGCACGCTAATGAATCAGACGCGAGCTAACGAACGCGCGCAACCTAACGAAGTATGCACGTGCTACAACAATGCCTTCGTAACGGGTGAATGTTCCAAGCTGGCGTTAACAATGCTCGAAGAGTCCAAATATTTTATTTAGATATTTATTTATTTATTGACGGGAATACCCATTTACAAAAGAAATATTAAATATAATCATAAATACAAAACAAATAAAAAATAAGAGGAAAAGATAATGTTATAAATAAAGCAATGAAATCACTAACGAAATAAATTAACAAGAATGATTTAGCGCCAAAGCGGATAAAGGAGCACATTTTCGTATTATAGCATCATACATTGATATATAGATATAACCAACATTTTAAAACACTTTAGATAAAATATATAAACATGAAAACTAAATTGTAAATTACTATTTTAGTAAACAAATGTATACAAAGAATTTTAACGAATAAACTTGACGAACTGAAGGGTTAAATGGAGAGTGAAGTTAGGCTTTATATATCTGAACAAATAAAAGTTCTATAATTTGTAAGACATTCCTACTTAATGTTAGACGAATTGTGCCTTAATTGCTGAAGCGTTATGTTTAAGCATCTATCATTTTACATATTCAATTACTAAAGTGTTTCTACGTGATCATTTACTATTGAAGCCAGCGATTAACTACTACTATTTAGCATTATGTCTCACAGTATTTAGTTTTATATACCATTAAGCCAGAGGTAACATATAGCACCATTAAAACATATACTACTAAACAATTCTGACTACCATTAATTACTCGTTATATTCGCTCAAGAAACGTCGATACAATTGTTTGATATATTACATGCCATATTTTAGCACTGAAAGTTCCAAAGGTAACATATGGTATAATATGGTCCCATTGGGCACGTGCTACTTAACAATTTCCCACTATTATTATTTACTCGTTATATTCGCTCATGACACGTTGTTACGACTTGTTTGATATATTACACGCCATATCTTAGCATTGAAAATTCCAATGGTACCATATGGTTTCATATAGTACCATTAGGGCACGTGCTATTTAACAAATTCCCACTATCATTATTTACTCGTTATATTCGCTGAAGAAACGTCGTTACGACTTGTTTGATATATTGCATGTTATATTTTAGCATTGAAAGTACCAACGGTAACATATGGTATCATATGATTCCATTAGGGCACGTGCTATTTAACAATTTCCCACTATCATTATTTACTTGTTATATTCACTCATGACACGTTGTTACAAGTTGTTTGATGTATTACCTGCCATATCTTAGTATTGAAAGTTCCAATACCATATGGTTTCATACAGTACCATTAGGGCACGTGCTATTTAACCAATTCCCACTATCATTATTTACTCGTTATATTCACTCATAACTCGTCGCTACGAGTTGTTTGATATATTACATGCCATATTTTAGCATTGAAAGTACCAACGGTAACATATGGTATCATATGGTTCCATTAGGGCACGTGCTACTTAACAATTTCCCACTATCAATGTTTACTTGTTATATTCACTCATGACACGTTGTTACAAGTTGTTTGATATATTACATGCCATATCTTAGCATTG
>JAHWFO010111119.1:432834-454188 GCA_023313115.1 Rhysida immarginata | reverse complement strand
AATTTCCCACTATCATTATTTAGTCGTTATATTCACTCATGACTCGTCGTTACGAGTTTTTTGATATATTACATGCCATATCTTATCATTGAATGTTCCAATGCTACCATATGGTTCATATCGTACCATTGGGGCACGTGCTACTTAACAATTTCCCACTATCATTATTTATTTTCTATATTCACTGATGACACATTGTTACGAGTTATTTGATATATTACATGCCATACCTTAGCATTGAAAGTTCCATTGGTACCATATGGTACTATTAGGCACGTGCTAGTAAACCAGTTACCATTATCATTATTTACGCGTTATGTTCATTCATGATACATCCTTACACTTACACGTGCCACTAGACCAATATCTGCTATCAATAGTTACTCTTATATATTCGTTCATTAGACGTCGTGACGATTTATTTTGTATATTACATGCCATATCTGGTTAGAGGAAATTTTACCATTAGAGTACGTGCCATTAGAGCACGTACCTATTAAGTACGTACTTGTTCAAGCTCTGTCCCATATTAATGGATTGGTGAAAACTGAGTGTAAAAAAGTTAATTCGTTTTCTAGTTATCGTAATAAATAGTTAGCTCCCTACGAATAATAAAATTCTTTTGATTTAGAGTCCGTTCTGCCCTTTCATTTATCGTCAATCACGTGCATCCTGCACGCGCACAATCTCATTAACATTTTGACCACGGGCAGAGCCGAACCTATATGCTCATTACGCATTTTTCCCAGTGCAATTGTACTGATTTCAGCTATCTTCGAACTAAGTTTATCAATTGGCCAAACAGTATTTAATAACGTTATATTCGTTCATGGCTCATCGTTACGATTTTTTTGATATGTTACTTACTATGTCTTAACATGGAAAAATTTCAGGGGGGGTATCATAATAGTACAATTAGAGCGCGTGCTTCTGTACCAATTTCGACCATCTTCGAACTCATCCGTGCCATCTCCCATATCTATCGATTGGTGAAAACAGATTTTTAAGATCTTTCATACTTTCCGAGAAAATCGAGTTACGGACAGACGGACAGACGGACGGACGGACGGACGGACGGTCGGACGGTCGGACAAGGCCAAAGCATAAAGCACCTTTCGGTACTTAATAATAATAATAATGTGACAACAACAGGGGAGGGGAAACCACCAGATAAACCGGAAGTCCAAATCCGATGCTGTCCCCCAACTGGCGAAAAGCCCAAAACGGGGTTACTGAATATACATTTAAAAGAAAAAAATAAATGCAAGTAAAATAATAAAATTAATAAAATTATTAATATAATAAAACAGTAGCAATACAATAGCAATAATAATAAAATTAATTATGAAGATATGATAAATTAGTAATATTAATAAAACTAACTAAAAACTAGAAAGCAGAAAGGATAACTTCTTTTTGTCCAGAAGAGAATTCGTCGAATTTAACTTTTAATTTGTAAAACGGATCAATATTCGATAAATTTGTTCTCCATTTTCTTAATGATAACAGCGCCTTACTTTGCCTCTTGGACCTAGACTGGCGAACGACAAAATTGAAACGTAATATGAACAAGATTGAAACGTAATATGAAACGAGATATGAACAGAAATAAAAATGCCGTCACTAACAAGGAAACCCCAGATAGCCTTTTTTTTTTTGCGCGCAAGCACACCGTGGAAGCGATAGCGTTGCGAAAGTTCAAAAAACATGGCAGAAATAGGGGAAGCAAACTTGTTAGCAGCGATCGACAAAGAATTGCAGTTAGAGCACTGTTATTAAGCATAAAACCTTAAGCATAAAATTCGTCTCGAATTAATTTATAAGATGAGATAGGCATTCGTGAATACTATTTTTATTTAAAATTATGAAGCATCGCGATATATACCCCCTCACCAACTCAACGTATTATCTTGTAGTGGAATGGTCATAGTATTGTACTTCTTAACGAAAAAATAGAGGCTTTACAATACTGCATTATAAAAACGACAACTAGTTTCACATAATTTGTTCCCCCCCCCCTTTTATGTTGTATTTTACGAGCCAATCGTGTACCAGAGATTGTGTATATAAAGCATTGTAACCCCTCTCTTATGCAGACTTGAGAAAGGCAGGTAATAAAGCCGAAACTAGTCGTCGGTTTTATAATGCAGTATTGTAAAGCCTCTATTTTTTCGCAACGTATTACTCGACGTTGCACATGAAGCCAGCCCCGTGTTTGATTACCGAATTATTTAATAAAATGAAATAATAAATTAAGGAAATGGTTATTAATTACTCTAGACATTTTTTAATGAAAGGCAATTAGCTAATTGTAATAATCTGTTTTAAAAACTAAGTTTGTTTAGAAATTTGAGAATCATTCAATTGCCTCTGCTGCTGTCTGTTTCATCTGAAGTGGATTCGTGCTTATTGCTGTGAGTAATGGAAGAAAGAAGTTCCGTTAAGCGCATTAATACACCGCTTTAACAATGGAGTCCTTGTATGAATATATGTGCTCAAATTTTTTTCATTATCGTGGCTTATTTTGAAAGAAACAAAAATCCGCACTCTTATTTTGCTAGCATCTATTGTAGCTTCGATTGAGTAATATATTTCAATTTGGTGGAAATCTGTGACATACATGTTCGAGGGATTCTCTTGTAAGATCAACAAGTTAATAAATAATTCAGGTTCTGTAACACACAGCATAATGAAGTTTGGGGGAATAAAAGGGTACATGGAATTGTGTATACGGTTAAAATTTGATCAAATTCCAACGAGTAGTTTCCGAGTTACGTGGTGGTAGTACTCACATGTGAGCACGTGTCGCGATTTTGACTGCGTAACTCGGAAACTACTCGTTGGAATTCGATCAAAATTTAACCGTAAACAGAATTCTATGTACACTATTATCGTTCCAAACTTCATTATGCTATGTGTTATAGAACTTGATTTATTAACTTGATCTTAGTGGCGGCATTTTTATTTATGGTCATATCTCGCTTATCGTTCAAATTCGAACCCATGTTCATATGAACTTTTTTTGCTTAGAATCATCCATCTAGTACAGAGGGTAGATTATCGAGGGAGTTTTGCGAACCTCCAGTTTTGCGAAACGTTAGAACCTAATCCTACGAGGGAGTTTTGCGCCATCCCAATAAATAACGACTGCTACGAGATGACAGTAGCAGCCGGGACCGACGGCTTAACGTGCCCTCCGAAGCACGGGGGGTTTCATGATGGAAGAGCTGCTGGCGGACAAACAAACCAGTGGCTATCACCAACTGCTGGAAAAGCAGCACTCGTCACTCGGCAAATGGGTCAGACTAAAGCCCCCAAATAGCTGTCCCGCCAGCAGGGGTCCTCAAGCCCTGGCCGTCACCCAGCCAGCAGCTGGCCGCGCCTGAAGTTGCTGAACTCCATCGATTAGTAAGCCAACCGACGAGACAACCAGGCCACGGCCACCCCCTTAGAATCATCCATACTACCTCCTCTAAAGGTTTGTGACAGGGTTTCAGATACTCCCTGTATTACATGCCATATTGAAAATTGGTACCATAATGGCACGTACCACTGATTCAAATTCGAGCATCTTCACACTTACTAAAAATTCATATTCGTTCGTTACTTGTGGATACAATATGTTTAATATATTACATGCCATATATTGGCATTGGAAATTTTCATTGGTACCATTAGTTTATGCACCATTGAATCAAATTCGACCTTCTTTAAACTTACTAGCTAGTCTAGGTGAGTAACGAAGATGACGGCAAAGCTTTCCACGCAAGCTGCATAATCTTTGAGCAGGTCTTTGCGATTTACCACTGCAGGTTGTTATTGTTGTAGGAGATTCTGATGGGCCTTTTGGAGCATATCACAGTAGGCATGTGCTGCGATGGTTTGACCTGGCGCTAAGACCTCTAAGTGTACAAGTCCACTGTTATTAGAAAAGAATCAGCAGCTCTTTCTTTGGGTTAGATTTCTCTTTGGTATATTTCTAAGGGGTTCGATGGTAGCAATTGCTAGTTACGTTGAATATCATTGTAAAGGATTTAATGGATCTCTTGTGTGGAGTAAGATAGAGCAAGTGGTGAGACAAAGCATGGGAGACCAATTTATCCAATATTTGGTTTTTCCTGCATTTGGATATGATTATGCATATTTTCCTCTGTCTAATTTCTGAAATTTTTGGCTTGGATTAGCCTTCAGAGCCTTCAGTGCATTTTCTTTAACAGCAGATGGTTATTCTGAGCAGGGGTTATCTTCGAGGGCTTCATCTCCATCCGGAATTTCGAAAACCAAAACTGAACTTTTCTTGTTCACAAGCCATCCTTGAAAGCAGTGCTGCTCGAATTTTAAGCTAAGTAGTCACCAGGGTAGTTTCTGAATTACCACTTTTATTATGAATAAATAATTTAATGTTCTTCACAAAGCATGAGGTGTGAGTATACAAATCAATTCATGTCTGATAAAGGTTAAGGTGCAATTCATTTTCAAAGACCAGGATGTAGAAATGCATAGGAATTGTATAGAGAAAAATATGGTCCCCTCTGTTATTCGTGACCTTTTGAACTGAAAGTAGTTCACCGATTTATTTTCACCAACGAACTCATGCGGTCAGTTGTGTCAAGTGAGGAAATCGGAAGTCGAAAATTCTAATAAAAGTAGAAACAGTTGCCCTAGCTACCCATTGGCTACCTGCTTCTCATTCAATCCGGAGAGTGGGCCCGTTCTTCCATTTGCGAAGATTGAAAATCAAGGAGGCCATTAACATTTACTCATTTCTTTTTATCGATTTCTCTGACATTTAATTATTTATTGTCCTCATTTTTATTTTCTGACTGTTTGGAACTTCTATGATCAGTCGAGCCAGTGAACCGGTTCTAAAATCCTTCGAATTTATGGCAGCTGATAAATCAAAATTTTTATAGACACTTAAGACATTTGTAGGCAATTCTTAGCAGTGGGAATGTTTTTGATTGCTTTTCGATCTGACAGGTTACATCCATCTGCACATTATATATAATCCACCTTACTGGACAGAACCTTTTCAAAATGCTGTGTAAAGCTGATTAATAATAATAATAATATAAATAATAATAATAATAATAATTTTTTAATATTTTTATACATTTTTTTATCTAAGAAGGTTGAATTTCGCAATGAGATATGAAGGTCATTTTTATCTAAAGGCCCCTGCCTCTCGATCCCAACTCGAAGCTCTGCTTATCTTTAAGGAAAACAAAAAGCATTCCATTTTATGTCTGCCTACCAGCTATAACTGCTATCTTAATGGTCTCTTTTCGCATTGGTGACAAAAGGAAAGCTACTATTGAGGAAAGAATTTTGATAGTTGCTTGAGAGTAAGTTTAATGATAGTCTGGAAAGTAGTAGATAGCTTGAATATATAACAAATGGCCTTCAAAACATATATCTAATTCTTAACGCTATCCTCTAGACATATATTCGTCTAGTTCAATAGATATAAAGTGTTTAACTCTTGGTTAAGCAATGCTTATAGATTGTCTAAGAATTTATTTATAGTCAATATTACTGAAACACAACTCTGCAGGCTTTTCAGATTCTTCACTTTAAGGACAGCAAAAAAAATCTGACCATGATCTTGATGACAGGATAAAACGTTTTGCTGCTAGATGGTGATAGCGAAATTTCTTGCGTCAGCAACGACTTTAATCTAACCTAGCTTTCCTTTATTGATAACCAGACTTATATGATCTTCAAATGACAAGTTTCAGGTCATAACTGGCCTTTCGCAATGCCTAGAAGTCCTTGAAAGCTAAGTAAGATAAGTATGCTCTGAAACATTTGACGATGTGGTATCTTTTCCGTCATTGTGAAAACACTTGGTATACATATTGTTTTTATGAGAATCATGTAGTGGCAATTCGTCTGTGGTGAATGGATTCACAAAAAATTGTTTATATTTATTGTTTCACTAGGTTCTGTATGACCTGTTTTGGAAACTCACTAACAAAGAGTGTTAGAACCTTACCATGCCGATTTCGACCAAACTTTGTCCCATGTAGTACTCGGTGAATGTAGAATACATGATTGGACTTTTCGGGTTCCAGCTGTCTGGGCCCGAGAAATATGGCCCCAAAAACCACGAAATTTGAAAATGCTCAGATTGTCCCAATATTGTTACCCAAGTTACCCCTTGGGATGTGCCTTGCAATCGTGCAATTTATGTATCATAAAAAAATCCAAAAAGAGCAACGGTTATAGGTGTGTACGGAATTGATTTTGCGCCATGAAAAGCGGGGATTCTTAATCGCATTGTCACCTGCGACGAGAAGTGGCTCCTATACGACAATAGGAAACGGTCAGCACAGTGGCTGGATGCTGATGAACCCCCCGCGAGAGTTCCCTAAACCCCGTTGCACCCCAGGAAGCTCATGATTACAGTTTGGTGGAACATCCGTGGTGTAGTGCATTACAGCTTCCTGCACTAGTGGGACACGATCACCGCTGCGACCTACTGTCATGAACTGCATCGTATGCACACAAAACTGTGTCAGCAACAACCTGCACTTGTGCATCGCAAAGGCTCGTGCAAGCGCTACAAGCTCTGGGCTACGAGATGCTTCCACACCCCACTTACCCACCGGACCTCTCCCTTACCGACTATCATTTTTTCCAGAGCCTGGACAATTTTCTCCGGAAGAAAACATTCCTAATCCAAGCAGACGTCGAAAACTCATTCCGGCAGTTTGAGTTCCGTGACCATAGATTTTATCCGAAGCTGCCAAATCGTTGGCAACATTGTTTGGATTACAATGGGGGTTATTTCGAATAGCACGTGTGAAGGTGTCCTTTCTAGAGGGCCATTAAAGATGACCTCTGCAATTCGACATTTGATATGCAACGACGATTAAAAAATGTTCTTACCTAAAGGTTTAGATACCATGTTGAATTGGAGCCAAATAATCCTAAGCACTGAAAAGCACTGCCCGTATAAACAAAACAGTAGATTGCACACTAATAAGCACAAGCAATCAGTGTCAGAATTAGCAAGTTTTGAGATGTCCGCACCATATCATACGGCTATTGAATTCCTATTTCGAGGTGGTATTTATGTAACCCACCAACACAACAGGCGTACAATCACCGTGATTTACAACCGAGGAAGCGACACGAGTGCCACGTTCATAAGTTGTTGCCGCGACACGTTTAAGACAGACGGACCAACTGACGATACCTGGCGTTACATGGCCTAGATGAGGCGTATATTTATTTAAGCGACTACAACAAGAGCCGAGCCATTTTTAACCGGATTTCAGAAACTGGTACCGTGAATGTACTGATAGATTTTCAAACGGTTTCATGATCGTGACAGGATATATCTAACTTTACACAGTTGATTCAAAGGTCAAATTCAACGCCATGTACTATCAGACTAAGGTTCTAACTCCCATATATACCCGTTTGGTACGGTACAGAGGAGAACAAGGTTGAACACACTCGATGGTGGTCCACCTTTTCTGCCCTCTATAACTTGTTGACAACCCTCTGAAACCGTTAATGCTCTGCAGTAGAGGGACAAATATCAACATCAAGGGACCTAATGCCTGTTATCTATTTTTAGATTATTGCTTGGAAAATTTAACGTAATTATTAGCTCTATTCGTTGCTATGGGGCCGAGGGAGATCTGTAGATCTAAGTAACTGAGTAGTTTAATGGATAAAACGCAATTGCATTAATATTTCAAAAAAATCAAGGTGAAGGAGGTTAATTTCGTAAAACTTTGTCTGAAACGATTTTTTTAAATGCATTAAAAGGTTCTTCTTTCTTTAGACTCTTGCGCACTCTTGTTTTCTTGAATGCTTGAATTTTTCATTACTTTAATGCATTTACTAAACTTAAAGCATCCCATGTTCTCATTTGGTATTTTTTTCTTTATAATTTTTTAGAAGAGTGGGCGAGCTCTCTTCCTAACTCAACAGTTCAAGGGCACGAAACTTCGGCGGTGATACGGGGTCTGCAACCCGGTACGGCGTACAGCTTCCGTGTGATGGCGGCCAATGACCTCGGAGCCGGGAAGCCGAGCAGCGGCGTCGGCATCAGCACCACCGAAGAAGGTGAGTTTAGCTCTGGTGAGAGACGAGCGAAACAAAGCACCTCATTTAATAGGTTTTTTTTTTGTATATATATGTATACACTTTGAGGAAGGTTTTATCGATACATCTTTTCCCTTCCCTTTTTTCTCCTGGTTTATGTTTTCCATTGGAGGGGGCTAGACCATTAACGGGTTCGGGGAAAAAAGATTAAACGACACTGGTTAAGCGAAAGCGACCACGGCTGTCTATCACCTCCCCTATTTTCCCTACCCTGCAATGCGGGCTCCCACTTTTCTCCTCCGCCACACCGACTCCAACTTGCACATTTTTCCTATGGATTAAAAAGTGAAGGCCCCGAAAGCGTTTCATTTGCTGCAGGCCATTTAAAACGCGCCATTCCGCAGTTTTGCGCTGAATAATTCATGAACGCCCATTGAGGATGGAATTGTAGAACAAGTTTTTTATAACGACGATTAACGGTAAACATGAAATGGGGTTTTAATGCAAAATATGCGGTCTCGACAATGGTGAAATCTCAATGTTATTCTTAGGAGTACACAAGTGCTCCGTCGCATGGGCATGGTTGATGCAGTTTAATTTCGATTTTGAAAGCAAATTGCGACATAACAAATAAGCATGAAACACTATCCTGATCCTATCAGTTCAGCAAAAATTGCTGGATTTTTAAATAGCTTGAGAGTAAGGGGAAAGAGGTCAAAGCTACTGATGTTAAACTTGATTTTAATTAATTATTAGTCTAAATATTACAAATGAAAGTATCTAATAGTTGCATAATGGTCTATTTTGCTGGATACTAGAATGCATAAACGACAGACTTTTATAGCAAAATGGTAATGTTTTAATGAACCTACGCGTTTCGCATTAACTGCATCATCAGGGTAGGAAAACAACTACAATTATTCACAAACGAAGGCCTGTATTTATGGCCATACCCCTCCAATAGCCATTGCCCAATCCAAATAATTGGTCATCATAATAATTCATCAAAGCTAGCCAATCATATAAGCGGACAGGATGACAAGAAGGTAAGGCACTCTATTAGTCGAACTGCTCCTACATCCGAACTGCTCTTATATCCGAACTGCTCTTACAAGTCCTCTTGGCGTTGGAAGTTAAATAAAATTGAATTAAAATTGTGTCCCGTTCCCCGCTGTTGCATCACATGTTAATAAATACTCATCTCCAATTGTTAAGTAAGAAATCCAAATAAAAACGAATTGGTAGTTTATAACTAAATTGTATGCGGTTTTGCATCAGAGCATGCAAATGCGGCAATGTCACGATACTGATTTTTCAATTGAAAAATCATTACCTATGCTTGGAGACGCATCTCCAATATTATTTACTTGTGAGTTCATCAACTTTCTGATGGTTTGGAGTGGAGAAATTTTAGCTTGGCTGTCCGTGGTGTCTGCGATAGGCCATGATAGTCGAGGTCCCTGGTTCGAATCCGGGTCGCAGAATTTTTCCTTCCATTTTTCAATTGAAAATTCATTACCTATGCTTCGAGACGTATCTCCAGTTAATAATTAATATTATTCAATGGCACGATAATTGCAAAGGATTTTTGTACAGGCTGTCCCAAAAGTCATTCCACTGGAAAAATGGTTCATTCCTAATTTACATAAAATCATCAATCTGGGTCGTATTGTAATAGACTAGAGTAGTCTCACCATCTGTCATGCCGCGAACAGCTGTACTCCTGTGCGGCAACTGAGAAGTCTGACAGAGGTCGGATTGTACGACATCGAGAGGCTGGATGGTCTTATCGGATGGCAAATCGCGGCCCACAATGACTTCGAAGATACTCACGCACGTAGATTTGGTTCCGGACGCCCACGCATTACTGAACCACGCGAAGACTGTCGGATTGTACTGGAAACACTGAACACCCGCACAGCATAACACCAACGGACCATTTCAACCGTTTACGGACTGTAGTAGGATTGCAGACTCGTGTTCCTCTAGCCAGACTACCACTTCTGCATGAAGACACTTCTGTGCAGTTGCAGTTGTGTCGCGAAAGACCTGACTGGTGAGCTGAATGAATGGTGAGAGCAGATTCTGTGCTACGAAGATCAGGAGAGCGACATCTTTCACTGTGCATTCGTCTACGGCACAGAGGTCCAACCCCTGGCTCATCCTTGGTGTTTGTCAAAGAAACGTTGGAGACTGTTGATCCCGTTCTCCTGTATTTTCTTGCAACATGAAGATAATGTGGTGTTCAGCAGAATAACGGATGCCCATACAAGGTCCGTGCTATCTTACAAGCTCGTTAACATGTGCATCGATTCGAATCATTCTGTTATCTCACGGTTATTGGCTTAGTTCCGAAGCACAGAAATGGCCACCAGACAATCTGTTTTAGGCCGTCCTAAAGTTACAACTCCTTCCGACGATCGCTACATAGGCATACTGGCTAGACGTAACTGTCAGTCAACAGTACCAGTTCTACGTGCACACCTTATTAAAACAATAGACGGATGTAAGGGCAGAAGGACGAGACACAAGAATCCTTGAATACAATAAATAATAGATTATGGCGATTATGCTGAAGTGTAGACCATGTTAACTAACCAGCGATCAGTGCAGCAACTGGGACAGATGCGTCCAGAAGTGCAAAGAATCCAGACAACAGACATATGTGGATCCGGAGAGAACCTGCAACCCAGCCTATCAACGTCGTTTGGGTTAGCTTTTCGTTAGGTGGCCATATCTATCTCGGTATGTTTGCAGGCAACACTGTGACAGACTTACCATAGTGAGCTGAAATTATTGATTATATTGTCAAACCTTTCCTGGTTAATAAGCCTAGAGTTCATTGTAATGGATGAAGAAGCCCGGCCGCATAGAGGACCGCTGGTGGATGCTTACCTTTTCTAGCAAGGTATGTAATTAAAATGCTGGTCTGCATTCTCTCCTGATCTTATTCTGTAGGATGCCCTCCAGAAAGCAGCAGCAGGTCTTCAAAAAGAATGGCAAATGCTCCTTTTTAATAGCACACGATCATTAAGGGGTGAATCGGCGATGAGAAGCTTGCATCCACTAAGTCTAGAGTATAAGATACACCATATTAAATATTAATAATAAAACGTTAATGTACTTAATGTTTTGTTCATTCTGTGATGGGTCATTATAGTAAGCATCTTTAATGATCTGTTCTGTCATTAATAAAAACATCGGGCTTACTCATTTCACATGATACCAATTGCATCATATTTAAAGGTATTGAAAACTTTGTAATACCCAATTCTCCGTTCCGTGCTTAACTTTTGGAGGAGAGTATACAATAATTGCAATGCATCTGATGACTGATATTTTTGATGATAAGAAGCAATGAAAATAAGAAGTGTAATCTACTGAGAAAACTGATTTCATGTAGGTACTGTTAATGGACGAGCTTCAATTACCAAACAAAATATAATGGAGAGAGGGGGGTAATGATTGGTGCGACGGATTGTGGATAAGGCCAGTGTTTGATAACTAGGGCGAAAAATTTTTTATGACGAACTAGTTAAGTATTTTGAGTAAAATCACGAAACAGTTGAGGAATTACTAAAATTGAAAGAATGACTTATTCTTTTGGTTCTCGCCATTCCAGTTCGAATGACATACTACATGACGTCCAATGCGATCAAGACTGTGTCTAAATATCCTATCGATGCTGAACGCAACTGCACAAATCATGTGATAAATACGCGATTGCTCATGCTTCTCGTTGTTGATTTTGTAAATTATAATGAAGTATTGTTTGTGTGTGGCATCGGTCAAGCTTTTTTAGACACAGCTCGCACCCGACGAGAGAGACAGATTAAGGCACTGAAAAGTCACTGACCATAGTAGGCAGAGCAATAATGTAACTTTCCTAAAAACGAACAGAAAAACACTTCTAAAAGTTTTTATTAATGTCATGTCTTCAATGAAGTCCTCATTGTCTGCATCTTAGATTTCAACAATCAGTTGAATTTTCGTTTGTTTGAAATAATGAAGGTTGAATTGTTGATCGGCCAATGATGGTCAAGTGACTTCGCCGCGCTGTGACAACACCTCCTAGAGAGAAGGCCTGTGAACAGAAGGTGTATACGTTTCCGTGCAGAGGCTTTCTCTTTATGAGGTGTTGATTTCTACCGATAATAAGCAATACCGCCTAGAGAGAAAGCCTGCTCACGGAAAAATCTTACATTGTTACATCATATACGGTAGGGCCAATTTCGGGTTATTATTGGTTGAAATATGATTAACAATACCCTACCGTACGTGATGTAACAATGTATGACGTTTTCGCGCTCAGGCTTTGAGTAGAGGCAACACCACCTCTACTCAAAGCCTGAGCGCAAAAATTTCATAAATTGTTACATCATCATGCGGAGTCATAATTTAGAGCTTATTATTGGTACAAATACGATAAAACATGACTCCGTATGATGATGTAACAATGTATAAAATTTTCGCGCTCAGGCTTTGAGTAGAGGTGGTTTTGGTAGAGGTGGTGTTGTAATAAGCCCGAAATTTGACCGTTTGATGATGATGTAACAATGTATACATCTTTTGTCCGCAGGCTTTCTCTCTAGGAGGTGTTGGCTGGAACCTGATTTTCTCATCAGTTACAAACTCATCCAAAATGTCGCACGTACGTGTACCACATCTCACACGCTCATGCCATTTGCCCGCACGCTCATTTACCATTTCTCGCACGCCCGTGCACCATTTGCCACACGCATCTCACCATGTGCTGCAAGCTCGAATGACCTTGTTAAAGCGGGAGAATAGTACAGACCCGACTAAAAGAACACTTTTCGCCACTTCAAAACCTAAAAAGCTATTTTTTTTTAGAAACATTGCGTATACAGAAGAACACTCCAGAAAGTCATGACAGTGGACCATTTGTTTTAACACAATGGTCTGCTATAATAAAACTTATCAAGTAACCAATTATTTACTACCCCGTTCTGTTGTTACTTATCAGACCCCGCTCTTCTGTTCCCAGCGGACATAATCCCCTAGATTTTTTTTTTCTGTGGGGATATATCAAGGACAGAGTGTTTGCAATAATTTTACTTTATCTTGGTACATTGAGAAAAAGGATTACTGGCGTTATTGTTGGTAATACACCAGGCGCGATTTTAAATATCGCTGGCGACATGAGATGCACATGTAAAAGTGTATTGGTGTTGTAAAAAAACTTCACGAGTTAGTCTTTTTTTGCGACCAACCAAACAGCTGTAAGTGTAATAGTTTCTTTGTAATAATATATTTTGCAATAGTTGGGAAGATTTAGTTAGCACTGTAGTTCTTCTATCCTATAAAAACTGCTTTCTAATTGTATTTAACTATGGCCATAATGATGGTCACAATGTAATCGGTGGTTCTTTTTGAATGTGATCATTCCTATTGGAAGCCATACTATAAAGGGCTCTCTCTATGATATATGCCATATTCTGTTCTGTAGTTGTCAGTGCCTCCTATGGGCAGTTTCTGCAATAAACGAATATATCAGATTACACATGCTGAGATCGATCCATGATTGTTATTGCATCCAAAAAGCGTTATGGTCATTCTGAACATTGCAATTAGAAATATTCTGGAAACATAACAAAGGTTGTAAGCGCTTCTAACCAAGCTTGAAGCTACTCCTGAAGCTCTCTTTGCTCCTCATTTATTGATTTTTGCGTTTCATTCTCGTCTCTCTCAAACGGTGGCGCCAGTTATCAGAGAAAATGTTAATGAGTGTGGATTTTCAAGTGTTTTTGTGTATTTTAAATAAACAAGAAACATGGTTATCTCAATTGAGTACTTAGCATATTAGATTATTGATTTGTATTCATGCGCAGAGTTTAAAGCCCTAAAGGAAAGATGTCTTTCGGGTTCCTGTCCTTTAAAGAGACTATTCTCGCTTTTAGTGATCTATGGGATGGGAACAAATGAGATATGGCTGGATGGATAACTTTCCTGGTAGTGGATCCGTGGAATGGGCTTTAGGTTCACTGGACCTCAACCTGTTAGGCTTTGCTCTGTGGGGAACTCCCAAGGCGATGGCGATGAATCCGCCCCATTTTGAAGACGCCTCACTGTCGTTTGGATATGAAATTTTGCGCAGAATTCAGGAGAACGTGGTAAAATGTCTCTAGATAATTTTTTCCTTTGACGTCTAACATATCCACATAGACGGCATTGTCGTAAACTTCCTAAGGGTGCTTTGGAAAGCATCTTTTGGGAACAAAGAAGTTCAGGGTGCCCTAAGAAAAGAGTAACGGTTTTTAAAATGGTTTAACAGGCGATGACAGTTGTTGAAGTTATTATTTTAGGAGATTAGTATGTGAGACCAGGAATTTGTTTTGTTACGTTTCCATGTGTTTGTACCAAATCTGCACTGCAAGCTATTCCTTGCCGCTGTTGTATTTGCACTCAGTCGGTGGTATTCCCATACAATGAATATTCTTTCCTCCAATGAATATACCATCTCCTACAGTAATACTGGATTCGGTGTACACATCACCATTGACGAACAAGCTGCTTTCACCGTGTCGTCTAATTGGTCCTGGCGCATGTCTCGTCAACAATACCACCAGTGAAATTTCGTACTAACACAAGGAGACTTACCAAAATACCTAAACTCCAACATTAATCTCTTGCAAGATTGGCTTTTATAACTGTCGGTGTCATTGGTGCTCATTTATGCAACTATTTTCTAATCGCACATCCAGTACGAGAATAATCATGTAGTTACAGGGATTGGGCAAAATAATGTGAACACCCGATCAAAATAGGATCGTCCAAATAATCGCGACATTTGAGAAAGCCAATGAAAATTTGCATGTCTCACGTATTAAAACCAGTTCTCTACTTCTCCTGTGTTTCATTTTAGTTTATTACAAGTTGTGTCCTGTTGTAGTTTGCAAAAAGTCCTTTCTGAAATGGACCTCACAGACTTTGAAAGGGGGCAGATCATTGGTGCCCGTTTAGCAGGTGCTTCAGTGTTCTGAAGAGCGACATTGTTAAACGTTTTGAGAGCAAGTTTCCAATAGTTGGGAGTGCGTTTCAAAAACGCGGTAAGACGTCATCGGCGAAAAAAAATAGTGGGCGGAATCAATACAATGATACGGACCGTCCAGCACTAACAAGGATTTTGTCAAAACAGCCAAAAATACTGCAGCAAAAGTGACTGCAGAACTTATTACCCACCATGAACACGGCATTTTGGTTAAGAAAAACAGTTTGCAGAGAGCTTCACAAATGCGATATTCATGGAAGAGCTGCAATTGAAAAACCTTTCATCAGAGAGGAATGCTAAAGCCCTTGTCAGATGGTGTATAGCCTAGACACACGATGAAAAGAGTGATATGCTCGGATGAATTATCCTTCACATTATTTCTGACGTCGGGGCGAATTCAGGTTTGGAGCAGCCGCAAAGAAACCTACCGTCCGGAGTGTCTCATTCCTACAGTAAAACACGGTGGCGGATGTGTAATGGTTTGGGAAGCCATTTCTTATTATTCATTTGGTCCAGCGACTAACCTCAATGGCCGAATTACTCTGACATCTCACGCGGCAAGATCCATCTCATGTCCAGATTTTGATACCTCACAAGAACGCCATTTTTCAAGATGACAATGCAGAAATGCACACTGCCAGAACTGTGAAATCTTGGTTTGAAAAGCACGGTGGCGAAATGCAGCATCTTCCATGGCCTGCTCAATTGCCAGATTTGAATATAATGGAACCAGCAAAGTCAGTTTTGGTTTGTTATATTGAGAGGCTAATACAGGGTGTCCCCACAAAGGGCTCCCTGATTATAAGAATTATAACCTGTTCTTGCTTGCAATGACATCACAGTCGATTCAAAATGTGCACTTTTCTTAGCACAGAGATGGCGCAAAAGAAAAATGAAATTTTTAGTCAGGCTACGTACAGCGCCACCTCGGCAACATACTTAACTAATTTTGAAACTTCCGTATAAGATTTTTACGGTATTCGAAATAAACATATCACTTATTTCATTTTTCTAGCGACCTCAGTGTTCGAGATTATTTACTCTTAAACCAGGTAGTCCCTTATGGGACACCCTTTACCCGAGAGGTATAGCCATTTTGCTTGCACCAGCCAGTCATAAGGTTATGTAAAGAGGTGCGTGAAGTCAGACGCCGGCTGTACAGGGTGGGCCATAAGTCTCTTACCACCCTTTGTACAATTCGTGTTTGTGAAAATTGACGGACAACCACCACGTGGGGACACATTAGGCCTGGGGAAGTCATATGGTGCAGATGACCGGGACGGCGGCCGTCTAGAGAGCCTTCATCTTGGATGCACCGTAGGGTTTTAAAAGGGAAGGGAGGTCATGTCCTGTACTATGCAAGTGTGCAATCGTTCCACCCGATTGTCTAGAACCCTTAGCAGAGTGTCTAGTGAGATTTCTGCACAGGCTGGAAAAGATCCGTTGTTCCAGGTGTCCAAGATTCTGGAACTTCTCGGCGTAGACCTTGGCCTTGAGATGACCCCACAGATAAAAATCCAAGCCCTTGCACACTTCCCACCCCATGCTCTTATCAACTCTGTCCTTTCCTTTGTGGTTAGTGGCATGCTTTAGCACCTGCAACAAAAGGTAAATAAACAGTGAGAATCGCCTTTTGGAATGCCTGTAACTGTTGAACGAATTAAGATATGAACAAACGGACTGCACCATTGTATTCCTTGGGAAATTCTAGCCCGAAATCAAGTGCCCCATGACCCCCTTCCATTTAAAAGCCTACGGTGCATCCGAGATGGCGGATTTCAATGTGGCCGCAGTCCAGTGTTGTCAAGTCGAAACAGAAAGTACCCCCTAGATTGGATACAAAACCCCCTAGAAACTCCCTGTTTATTACAAAAATCCCCTATATTTTCCCCCTACAGTTAATGATGTTTTAATTAATGGGATCAAAAGTGGCAATTCAAATTTTTAATGAATAATCAATGAAACAATGAAATAAACTGTGTTAAAATCATTTATTGACATAATTGAAATAAGTTTCAAAGCAGTAGTTTTTTAACGTTATTCAACAATTTAACAAGAATATTTAACTGGAAATAAATGACTTTAAAGTTATAACGTCATTATATTCCATCACACCTGAAATATGATTTATTAAATGACTTGATCATACGTTCACTTGGATTGAATGAAGTGTAATTTAAATGTTCCTTGCGTAAAAAATAACGCACCATGATCAATGCTTGTCATTTCAATTGACATTCTATTTCTTAGTTTATATTTTATGACTGACAGAATTGAAAATGCTCTTTCCACCGCAGCTTTTGACAAGGGTAAAGATAACAGTCCAACAGCTAATGCACCAACATGGCTAAATCTTGGGTTCCAGGCTGAAACTTTATTATTAACTAGCTGATATACCCGGCGTTGCTCGGGCTCTTTTTTGATGAAAGTTTGCAATATCTGAGTTTGCAATATCAGTTCTTCCCGGTTCGTGTTGGAATGTTGTGTATAGTTGAGCGAGTTTACCATAGTGGCGGAGAAACAATGTGTGGAATAATGAGCATGGTTACGAAAGTGGGAGGGAATAGAATGAAAATGTAACAATGTTTTTTCAGCCCTGGCTATGGCTGTAATTTTGTGTGACCTGACTTTTAAAAATTCATTTGTTTATCTAAAAATTCAACAATTCCAAAATTCTCTTCTTGGATGGCGATGGATATAATTGATTGTTTGTGTCTCTGTACACTGCTATTTCAACAATTGATAAACTGTTAGGAAATAAAGAAATTAAACTGGAGCAAACTGCAAGCATCAGGTAAATGATATTAATTAGAAAAATGGATGGAAAAATTCTGCGACTTGGATTCGAACCAGGAATCTCGACTGTCATGGTCGACACCTCTACTAATTGGGCCATGGTTTCTTAATTGAAGAGGTCATGAGTCATAACATATGACACCCGGTTAAACGCGATCCCGCTATTTTGTCCACCAGATGGCGAAACATCGAAGTATGCTTTAAATAATCAGATATACAATGGAATTCAACATATAAAGCATAAGTTATCGATGTTTATTTTAAGGCACAGCTAGTTATACATATTAAGCTTTATATCTTAAATAAACGATTCAAAATGAATCATAAAAATTTAATAAATGAAGCATAGCTTGCTCGTTCGTCATTTACTTCCGGTACATCTTCTAGTTCGCGCATTGGAACAGTTACGAGTGTCATAACCTCTTCAATTAAGAAACCATGAATCGGGCTATCGCAGACACCTGAACAGCCATGCTGTCACTAAGTGTCTTAAAGACAACCGAGTAGTGTTTGGTGTTTGCTCCAGTTTAATTTCTTTATTTCTTATTGTGTGTTCATCAAACTTTCTGATGGTCTGGATAGGAAAAATTCACGATCTGTGAACCGGGTGCCCATCTCCCATTGGGCTTTCCTTCTTGACAACTTGGTTGTCTTTAAGACACTTAGTGAAAACATGGCTGTTCAAGTGTCTGTGATAGCCCAATTGATA
The DNA here is from genome assembly GCA_023313115.1 of Rhysida immarginata. Lineage (NCBI taxonomy): Eukaryota > Metazoa > Arthropoda > Chilopoda > Scolopendromorpha > Scolopendridae > Rhysida > Rhysida immarginata. The sequence goes on along the minus strand of JAHWFO010111119.1, from coordinate 435,610 downwards.
GAGGCGTCGACCATAACAGTCGAGGTTCCTGGTTCGAATCCAGTTCTCGGAATTTTTCCATCAATTTTTCTAATTGGTAAACTGTTGCAATTCACACTCTGCTCTCGAGGTCTTGAAGCAAAACTGGTGCATTCATCACTTGGTGTGATCTGGCAGTCGCAGTTTCTTCTATTGACATATTTGCATCGACGGGCACAGGGTCACTCACCACTTATTTAGTTGAAGCAGTGTGCTGGAAAAATCGATACAGCACCAAGTGAAGGGGCTGCTTTCTCTGCCGCCTTTCCGCTGTTTTTCATTAGTCTGCTAACTCTCCATAATTTTTATTTACTACTCATTTTTAAAGCTTTTCAAGAAAATGTTAAATTCTAATAACTATCAATTCTAAGAAAAGCACAAAAGACAGGAATTATATGTATTGTTAAAATTTCCGAAGCCTTCTCACTGATTCTCAGAGGAGAAAGACCCTTCCAGCTGTATGCTGACGACCATTACGCAAAACTTTAAATTATGGTCAGGAAATTAGAAAGCCCGAAGAATATTATATTTTATAAGAGGGTGGTCCTCGATTTATGTATGTAAGTCGTGTGTCCTCAAAATATTTTTGTTAATGAAGTTTACAAAATGATCAGTCTTGAGATTCATTTACATATCTTAGTGAACATGTCTTACATACATAACTACTAGGTGATATGTCCGGCGTTGCTCGGTCTGTTTGTTTGATGAAATTTTAATGTCGTATCCCTTGCGCCATCTCTTGAGGAAACAAACAAACATAAATCAAGATATATATACCCCCACCCCATCCTTTTGGAGACATATAAACCTTACTCTGAACCTAACGAACATATAGTGCGAATATGAGCTCAATCGGATAAGTGATTCAAGAGTTTTTAGAACATTTACAGACGCACCCTGAACCTGAATTTTTATAAATAAAGATTGGATTGGCTGAATCTTGTATATTTTCTCCAATTTTTGTATTTAATGCCATATCATTTTTAGAATTCTGTATTGCTGTCACTATTGTTGAAACAAACTGAGCAGTCTATTGTTGCACAAACTTTACCTTGCAATGTTCTTCAGGAGGTATATATTTTTGGTCCATAATTTGAATTTAAATCCATGAATTAATATCGATAAATATTATTTTTTCGAAATCTCATGTAGACAGTGACCTTCTTCTTGCTTTGAAATCAAATTTGCAAAGATTTATATAAGAAAGAAACACACATGGGCCTAACTGTTCGCTATGCATTTCCAAATGGCTAGACCAATCTTGATGAAATTTTTCACGGAAGGTTTTAGGTAGGTCATGGTGGAGATATTGCGCTTCATGGAAAGCACAATCTATAGTTCGTTACCCCCTCCCTAAAATATGTTAATTTGGTTAATTATGTAGTGCAACACCAGTTAATGTGTTAACAAACGGAAAATGAATTTTATAGAAAAGATTTTTGTTTTCGAAATCTCATGTAGACAGTGCTCTTCCTCTTGCTTTGAAGGTCAAATGTGTCCAATTTCATCAAGAACGGAATAAAACTGAAGATTTGTATAAGGAACATACATATATACATACAAACATCCATTTTTAGCACATTTTCTATATATAGAAATGTGCTTATGTTATCGGTTTGTCCAGCTGTCCGTCCGTCCGTCCCTCCGTCCGTCCGTCTGTAGACAATCCCACAATTCATTGCGTTGCATGTATTGAATTGCATGTATTGCAATCTCACAATTCATTCAATCATGTCTTGAATTGCTGGAAGAAACGAATTTTCTTCGCATTTGGTAAAACGCGTGTTGAGAACATGGGTTCGGTTCTGCGCGTGCTCTAAACATTAATGAGATGGTGTGCGTGCAGGATGCACGTGTTTGACGATTATTAAAAGGGCAGTTCGCTCCCTAAATCAAGAGAATTTTTTTATTCCTAGGGAGCTTAGCATTTATTACGATAACTTGAAAACGAATTAACTTTTTCACAGTCTGTTTTCACCAATCCATTAAAATGGGACAGAGTACGCAGAAGTACGAACGTGAGATAGCAGGAACAAGTACGTGCTCTAATAGTACCATTATGATACCCTCTTAAACATTTCCTTTAACAAGATATGACAAGTAATATATCAAACAAATTGTCAAAAAATATCATGAACGAATATAAAAGAGTAACTAGTGATAGCAAGTATCGGTCTAATGGCACGTGTACGTGCAAGGATGTCTCATGAATGAATATAACGGTATATAGTGATGTCTGAATTGTTTAGTAGTACGTGTTTTAATGGTACCAAGTGGTACCATTGGAACTTTCAATGCTAGGATATGGCATTAATATATCAAACCACTCGTAATAACGTGCCATGAGTGACTATCACGAGAAAATAATGATAATGGTTAACAGTTTAGTAGCACGTGCCCTAATGGTGCCCTATGAAACCATTGGAACTTTCAATGCTAAGATATGGCAGGTAATATATCAAACGACTCGTAACAAGGTGCCATGAGTGAATATCACGAGAAAATAATGATAATGGTTATTGGTTTACTAGCACGTGCCCTAATGGTGCCCTATGAAACCATTGCAACTTTCAATGCTAAGATATGGCATGTAATATATCAAACGACTCGTAACAACATGTAATGAGTGAATATCATGAGAAAATAATGATAATTGTTATTGGTTTAGTAGCACGTGCCCTAATGGTGCCCTATGAAACCATTGGAACTTCCAATGCTAAGATATGGCATGTAATATATCAAACGACTCGTAACAACA
>JAHWFO010111119.1:409397-432824 GCA_023313115.1 Rhysida immarginata | reverse complement strand
GTGAATATCATGAGAAAATAATGATAATTGTTTTTGGTTTAGTAGCAAGTGCCCTAATGGTGCCCTATGAAACCATATGGTACCATTGGAACTTTCAATGCTAAGATATGACATGTAATATATCAAACGACTCATAACAAGGTGCCATGAGTGAATATCACGAAAAAATAATGATAATGGTTATTGGTTTAGTAGCACGTGCCCTAATGGTGCCCTATGGAACCATATGGTACAATTGGTAATTTCAATGCTAAGTTATGGCATGTAATAGATCAAACGACTCGTAATAACGTGCCATGAGTGAATATCACGTGTAAATAATGATAATAGTTATTGGTTTAGTAGCACGTGCCCTAATGGTGCCCTATGGTACCATATGGTAACCTTGGAACTTTCAATGCTAAGATATGGCATGTAATATATCAAACGACTCGTAACAACGTGCCATGAGTGACTATCACGAGTAAATAATGATAGTGGCAATTGGTTTTGTAGCACGTGCCCTAATGGTACATTACAGAATTTATAGAACTTTTAATGCTAAGATATGGCGTGTAATATATCAACCAACTCCTTACGCGTTATTAGATCTTTTGTTATCCATAGCTTATTTGAATCAAGAGTATAGTACTCTTAGGCTTAATGGTATTTAAAACTCATTACTAATTAATTTATTAGTAGTTAATCGCTTGCTTCAATAAGAGTTTAGTAATTTAATATGAAAATATAATAGATGCTTACACATAACGCTTCAGCAATTGAGGCTCACTTCGTTTAACATTATGTGAGAATTCTTACAAATTAAAGAACTTTTATTTTTTTAAGTGTATGAGGAATAACTTCACTCTCCATTTACCTTTCATTCTTCAAGTTTATTCTTTTAAATTCTCTCTATACGTTAGCCTATTTAAATAGTAATTTACAATTTAGTTTTCATATTTATTTATTTACTCTCAAGTGTTTTAAAATGTTGGTTAATTCTATATATCCATGTACGATGCTATAAATAGAAAATGTGCTCCCTTTATCCGCTTTGGCGGTAAAATCATTCTTGTTATATATGTAGATAGAAGATAACTGCAGCTCGAAATGGCCCAGAGCCAGATTTATTTTCCCAATTTATGTTGGAAATATTTAACCATTCTGTCAGAACGATTCCTGGTCTTTGATTGGAGGTTTTGATTGCTTAGTTGCTATTAATGGATTCAAGAGTTTAGCCTTTCTAAGACAAAAAGATTTGATGGTAATCTTTGTTGCAGTTCCTGGCAAAAAACTACAAGGAAATGCATCTTGTATCTCTCTCGTACATCATCAGCTTCATTTTTTTCATTAAATTAGTCACATGTTCAAATTCATAACCAAAATACATTCCATATGAGTGCATAGTATGTTCTTTAAAAGGAAAATGGACTACATCTTCATTTTTGATTTTTCTCTAGCCGACTTGGTACAACAAATTTTTTAAGAGTGTTTCTGTACAGCAAATACAAATTCTCTAATATTTTAAGAGTTTCAATATTTTCACCTTGAAACATTGCAGTGACTTTGCACACTTCATCAAAAATGGTTTTAAGAAATACAAGATAAGCTTTAAATGCCGGGCAATTCATTATGTTAAGCAACTGTTCAGCAGCGTAACACTTACCATGTTCCTTTGCAAGTTTGAAGAGCAAGTGAAGTACTTTCCATTGAGAAATTATTGTAGAAACAACTGAATGGCGTACAAGCTACTGAGTTCCACTGACAAGGGAATCCCTCGAACATGTATGTCACAGATTTCCACCAAATTGAAATATGTTACTCAATCGAAGCTACAATAGATGCTTGCAAAATAAGAGAGTGCGGATTTTTGTTTCTTTCAAAATAAACCACGAAAACAAAAAATTTGAGCACACGTATTCATACAAGGACTCCATTGTTAAAACGGTGTATGTGTATTAATGCGCTTAACGGAACTTCTTTCTTCCACTACTCACAGCAATAAGCACGAATCCAATTCAGATGAAATAGACAGCAGCAGATGCAATTGAATGGCTTCTCAAATTTCTAAACAAACTTAGTTTGTAAAATAGATTATTACAATTAGCTAATTGCCTTCCAGTAAAAAATGTCTAGAGTAATTAGTAATCATTTCCTTAATTTTTTATTTCATTTTATTAAATAATTCGGTAATCAAACACGGAGCTGGCTTCATGTGCGACGTCGAGTAATACGTTGCGTTGGTGAGGGGGTATGTATCGCGGTGCTTTATAATTTTATAAAAATAGTATTCATGGATGCCTACCTCATTTCTTATATCATTTCGAGACGAATAATTGTACAGCAAAATTAAGGTTTTATGCTTAATAATAGTGCTCTAACTGCAATTCTTTGGCGATCGCTGCTGACAAGTTTGCGCCATGTTTTTTGAACTCTGCGCACTTCCGGGGCGCTTCACTGCCGCGCAACGCTATCGCTTCCACGGTGTGCTTGCGCGCAAAAAAAAGGCTATCTGGGGTTCCCTAGTGAGTTTTGCAATTATATTAGGTAATGTTCCATTATTCATGGCACCATAAAGTTTCTCCCCTAAATAAAAAATATAGCTCCCCAAAAAATCCCCTAAAAATATTTACTCCCTAAATTTTCCCGTGCAAAGTCAATTTCCCCCTAAATTTAGGGGGAAATCCCCTAACTTGGCAACACTGCGCCATATCACCTATACGAATGAATTGGTGAATTGTAAAAATTTTCTGACTAGATCCATAGTGAACTATTATAATCATCGCTTTCTTATTTTTTTCTTTGTCTCATTAGTTTTGTATGTCACTTAAGAATCCCATTCTGGTTGATATTCTGCTGCACTATCATTATCCATTATGAATAGTTTTTAAGTTCCTAAGTTATTGTAGAATCTAAGATCCTAATACTTTATGCTTGAACGTTTCAGTCTGTTGCCAATGATTAGTAGAATGATTAGGTATTTAGAACTAACTCTCCTCCTATAATATGGAAGTTGTATAAACACCTTAAGCAGTTTTAAACGTGTTTATGAATGTCTTTCTGTTTTTAACGGTTTTCAGGTTAAATAATTTAACTTCAAATCTAAAAACGCCCTCCTACCTTGGAAGTAGTGTCATCTTTAAATAAACAAACTGCCAAGATAGGAGCTTCTTGAAAGGGAAAAACAAGAAGCCGTCTAGCTTACGGTTATCTTGAAATGATAAGTGTAAGCCCATTCGAAGTGTTTCTCCTCCTCCTGACTAACACCATAAAAACAAAAGAAAACATCTGTCTCTTATTCTCTCGGTCCAATGGAGCCTGAAGACGGCTTTCAAATGTCGTTCTTGGCATGTGAAACAGAAGGCCTTTACACCATTATCTCTCGTGACTTATGGGGCTGTGGTTTGCAGAGCTTCCTCATCCAAGTGCGCCGGTGTCTCCGTTAGACTAATAGGTTGTCTCATCCGTTGTGGCCAACTTCTTAATTAACCCGACACAGCATGAGAAAGGCAAGGAGAGATTTAGAAGAGGTCTAAAGGCTCGTCCTACCATCTTCTGAACCTCTTCTTCACCTTGGACGGGTGTTCATTTATTTTGCCAGCATTTCCATTGGATACATAAGAGGGGGAAAAACATTTTTTAGAGCTGAGAGGGTGTAAATGTTTAGTTCTTCTCAAAATAAGAACACCGGCGCTATAAAGAACTTCGCTTTGGATTAATGTGTGCAGTTACATGGAATATAGGGGTCACTTTTATATTATTTTAAAAGCGACTTTTAAGACTACCTTTTATGAAGTATTATAAATTTAATAATATATATAAGCACGAACTCTAGTATTTTATAATAAACGGCATTAGATAATCTGGCTTCTAGAAATCAATTAGATGAAAAATGAACTATGAGTCTCTAGCTCGTCACCTCTACCAATAGGGCAATCGCGGACATTACCTTTGAGCCAGATCCGTGACTCTAATATTGGGTATCAACTTTGGCTGCTTAGCAAACACTAATGGAGATATTGGTTCCTCTCTATCAAGAAAGAAAAATCCAGGTTCTTCTGAGGGTATCCACTCCTCGAGCCATGTTTTGATATCTTCGAAAAATGTGAAGTGCTGTTCAGAAGCTCCATGATGCATTAACTGAAACAAATGCTAATCTGAGTAAGCAACTTCTGGTGAATTCAGCGGCTGGGGGTAAGACATCCCGTCCAGTGCCCCAACATTTAGCATTTCCGACACCTCTTTGAGGGCCTGACATGAATATCTTCCAGTTATATTACCATTTCACTATCTTCGAATTTGTTCACTGCTCTTTGAAGAGGTGGAGCTACGCAGGTGTTTCAAGGCACTGTAATTGCATATTTGTTATTAATCCTGACTGCAGAAGTGAGGAGGAATTGTGGCGTTGAGCTTACTTCTGTGCTAGCACCACCGCAACCACAGAGAGAGAAGACCTCTGTAATGAAACGTAATGCATTACATCATCATAGATAGGGCAAATCTAGGGCTTATTAATGGTAAAAATACGATTAATGATGTCTTATGATAAAGTAACAATGTATGACGTTTCCGTGCGCGGCCATCTCTCTGAGGTGTTGATAAGGCCTAAACGCGGAAACTTCATATATTGTTAAAACATCATGATAAGCCCTGAATTATGACTAGGTATGATAATGTAACAATGTATGACGTTTCCGTGCGCAGGCAACGCCACCTAAAAAACTAAGTCTGCTTATTGCGTCATCAAACGAGGGCTGACAGTCCATTCTTCAGTCCAAACTTTTTGTAATCAGTAGCTACATTCAAAAACTCCGTGCTAGTTTTGTTAAGCGTGTCGTGTAGCTAAAAATCTGATGTCACTTCCTGCAAAACGCATAGCACGGAGCACGGGGTATTTTCGTCCGTGTTCGTGTACAGCCTTCTCTAATCATGTAGGCTGTGGTTCGTATTAGCTCTCTAGCACGACACTGGCGCGCATGCTCATTGTGGCATTCCTCATCTCTCTCATGAAAAACTGTAATGACGGTTTTTTTCAGTAATGGAGATAGGTAGAAAGGTGAGGTTTGCGGCATAATGTTAACACACCCCTAATTTTTTTTTAATTTGGTTTGGTCTGCTTTATGACCGTGTAGTGGGACCGTTTATCTTTCCACAGGCGTCAATAACCTCCACTGTTTATCTGTACATGTTGGAACAGTTTGCATTTTCACAGGTCGAAGAACTGGAACCTGACATCATGCTGCAACAGGATGGTACCCCTCCTCAGCGGGCCTTGATCTTTAGGAAGGCTTTGGACTACATATTTCCAGGTTGCTGGAATGGCAGAGGAGGACCCATTTCCTGGTCTCCAAGGTCTCCAGACATAAATCCCCTTAGGTTTTCTTCTTTGTGGCTTTGTGAAGGGTACTGTCTACCATCACAGCAGCAATCTCAAACGTTAATGAGGACATACTAGGCCGGACATGGGAGGAACTGTAATATCGCTTAGATATCCAGCGTACTAATAGCGCACACTTTGAACTCTGTTAAACGTCTACTAAAAATGTATGTGTGTGTTTGTGTGTGTGTGTACATTATGTCGCAAACCGCACCTATCTTTCTATCCCCATTTATGAAATATACATCATAAAAGTTGTAATAAACATTTTGGAACACCCTGTAGTAGTAAGTGCTAGTATATAAGCGCTTGCTTCAACGGTAGAAACGCTTTAGTAATAGAATATGAAGAAATAGATTCGCTCACTTTGTTTAACATTACGTGGGAATGCCTACATATTAAAGAGCTTTTATTTGTTCAAATACCAGGGGCGTTCAAATTTGACCTAGACTTTATTATTTTATAAAATCAGGAAATTACAAAAAAACACTCCCCACCAGTTATTTCTCAAATAACTCTCCTTGCTTCATTACACATTTTTTCCAGCTTTCTGGGAGCATCTGGATACCGGTTCTGTAGAAATCCTCAGGCTGATGTCTAAACCAGTTCAGGACAGCCTTTTTCACTTCCTCATTGGAATCGAACCTCTGCCCTCCCACGAACTCTTTCAATAGTCCAAAATCGTGATAGTCGCAAGGGGAGAGATCCGGGCTGTATGAAGGATGTGGTAAAATGGCCCATTTGAGTTCCATCAGTGTGTCGATAGTCAGTTTGGCTGTGTTGTCTGGCATTGTCTTGCAGAAAACAAACACCACTGGTAAGGAACGTCCTTGGGGAACGTCTGTAAAAAGCACAAGATTTGTCGCAGAACAGCTGCTATGTTCTCAGGCTGCCGAATCACAAATGTACAGGAATACCGGAACTAGAGAACAGTAGAAAACAAGAGAAGTCTCAAAACTTTGAGGAACCGAGATCAAATTCTTCGAAAGTTTTGCATTCAACATCAAAGATTAACGTCAGTACAACTGAACAACGGGTTGAGAAAATGCCAAATCTTTGTATGCAACTAAACATTACGAAATCGCCTTAACAAGATGGTTTTTTTCGTTCCGAAAAGCCAAGACCAAACCTCTGCTTACAAAGAAGCACAAAGAGGCTCGTCTACTGTGAGCCAAACAACACAGAGATATGACTGCAGACGACTGGAAGAAGGTAATTTTCAGCGATGAGTGCAGGAGATAGTGATAGAACATTTGTTTGGAGACGTGTTGATGAAAAATTTCAAGAGGATTGCCTAAAGTTCTCTGTAAAGTTTACGCAATCTCTCATGACCTGGGAGAATGTGTATTATGAAGCTACCATGAATAGAGAGGCATATTTGGAAGTATTGGAGTCTTCTTAATTCTAACACTTGAAGACTATTTGGAGACGATGAAACCATCAGATTCCAGGAGTAGTGCAACAGTATTTATAAACAGTGGCCTGAAGCATCTCAGATGGCCTACCAACAACCCCGACCTCACTCCAATTAAGAAATTGTGGCTTGAACTGAAAAAGTTGATAAGAGAAGCTCATCCGTCCAACAAAGATGCACTCAAAAAGGACCATTACTGAAGGGTGGAATAAACCTACCTTGCAGAACTGATATAATCTTTTTGCTTTGATGGCTGCAAGAATTAAGGCTGTAATTGAAGCCAAGGGTGGAATTACAAAATATTAATGTATTGAAATGTTTCTTTTCCACAGAAAAGTTGTTTGAGTTCAAACTTGTTTCTCAGGAAACCACTGACTTGATACTTTTTTCCAAGATGGTGGATTACGTTTCATTTTTTTATTTTGTATCCAATTAAATGTATTGACATTAAATTACTGTATATTATAGATGAGACTCAGAGAGTCATTAAAGCATTTTTGTTTTGCATTTTCAATTCAAATATAGGTTTTCTGTGACTTTCCTTTCCCTTGTCAATAATAAGTCACATAGTGGATTCATTCTTTTTGCCAGGGGTTGTAGAAGCTGAAGGCGGATTCATTGAATAGCCATATAACAAGAAGGTTTCTTGTGTATGCTCATGATACCTTTCGATAATAAATTTATTATCTCGACTTATACAGGTTGTTTTTGAATTGAGTACAGATTTTTTGGGAGATGATAGAAGAGGTTCTTAGAAGTATTTTTTGTCATTTGAACATGGGGTCCCCGCAGCTCCGTTTACTTCCAATACTGCATTGAACAATCAAATGACACCGGGACGCAGTGTGCGTTGGTAGGCCTAGATTATTTTATTTTTTACAATTAACACAAGTAATCTACTGTATGACTTTTACAGTGATTGTTCCAAATGACCGCCATTTGCTTCATAGCACAATTCGCAACGCCTTATGATGGATTGATGTACGCGTGGAAACAGTTGATTTGTACGGTCGCTGATGTCACCTGCTGCCGCGACAACACGTGCCGCCAATTCTTCTTCGGTATCTACGGGTTCGGAGTATACCATTGATTTTATGCTTCCACATAAAAAATCCATCGGTGTGAGATCTGACGTTCTCGATGGCCAAGCAACTGGTCCGCGACGACCAATCCAACGACGAGGATATGTCTCATTTAGGTAATCTCTAACTGCTCTTGTGTAATGCGAAGGTGCGCCGTCCTGTTGAAACTACATCAAATGTCTGGTTATTAGTGGAACATCTTCAAGAAGACCAGAGAGCTCCTCCTTCAGGAAACCAAGGTATGTTTGCCCGTTAAGACGGCATGGAAGGAGATATGGCCCAATCACGACATTGTGAATCATGCCAGCCCAAATATTCAACGAAAAACGATGCTGAAAACAGTTAACATGCGTTGCACATGGGTTGACATGAGACCACAGATAACTATTGTGCTATTGAACATTCCCTCTTGCATAAACGTTGCCTCATCTGTCCACAAAACCATGGAAAGAAAGTCTGGAATCCTATTCTGTTGCTGCATAAACCATTCCGCGAAAGCACGCTGGGGACCATGATCATTGGGACATAATTCCTGCACCTTTCGAAGCTTGAACGGATGTTGCAGGTTGTCATGTAAAATGTTCCATACAGTGGTATGACTAGTATTCAGAGCAGCTCCAACCGCACGAATACTTGTCGATAGATTTCGGTTAAACCTTTCCAAAACTTCATCCTCTAATTCAGGGGAGCGTAACCACCGACGACGTCCACGCTGATGGTTATTATGAGCGAATGCGCCTGTTTCTCTTAGACGACGATCTACTGCACCAAATGTTTGTGAATTGGGAAGAATTCTTTTGGGATAACGTTCAGCATACAAACGCCTTGCACCATCCATGGTACCAGCAGATGCATGTCTGCATAATCATTCCATTTAAAGTGATTCATACTGTTTGTTTAACTTTGCACATGTAAAAAGTACATCAAGTGAACTTTTTAAAACAAATCTTTACCTACTGCTTTCCCAGAATGCGATTAGTTCATTTCCATATGGACTAATCGTATTTTACAAAGGGGTTGGATACCATGGAATCTCCTTGACGAAGTTTGTCCTAAGACTTTTCAACAAACAAGCACGTGCTCCTTGAAATTACTTTAAAAGTTCTTACAGTAGATTGCTTGTGTTAATTGTTAAAAATAAAATAATCTAGGCCTACCAACGCACACTGCGTCCCGGTGTCATTTGATTGTTCAATGCAGTATTGGAAGTAAACGGAGCTGCGTAGACCCCATCTTCATATGACAAAAAATACTTCTAAGGACTTCTTCTATCATCTCCCAAAAAATCTGTACTCAATTCAAAAACACCCTGTATTTTTGAACCGTAGCCTACGAAAAAAAGATCTTTTTAATAGTCTTTTTCCTCGGCTGCGATTTTTGGATTTTAACAATCAGTGTTTTTTCATTTGTTAGAAATAATGAAACTTGTATTGTTGCTCGTCACTATGGAAACGGGCATGAAGCAGGAGGATTTAGCATTTTATATACAGGGTGTTTTTGAATTGAGTACAGATTTTTTGGGAGATGACAGAAGAGGTCCTTAGAAGTATTTTTTGCCATATGAACGTGGGGTCCCCGCAGCTCCGTTTACTTACAATACTGCATTGAACAATCAAATGACACCGGGACGCAGTGGTAGGCCTAGATTATTTTATTTTTAACAATTAACACAAGCAATGGTGTACTCCGAACCCGTAGATACCGAAGATGAATTGGCGGCTCGTGTTGTCGCGGCAGCAGGTGACATCAGCGACCGTGCAAATGCACTGTTTCCACGCGTGCATCAATCCATCACAAGGCGTTGCGAATTGTGCTATGAAGCAAATGGCGGTCATTTCGAACAAATACTGTAAAAGTCATACACTAGATTGCTTGTGTTAATTGTTAAAAATAAAATAATCTAGTAGGCCCACCAACGCAGACTGCGTCCCGGTGTCATTTGATTGTTCAATGCAGTATTGGAAGTAAACGGAGCTGCGGGGACCCCATGTTCATATGACAAAAAATACTTTTAAGGACCTCTTCTATCATCTCCCAAAAAATCTGTACTCAATTCAAAAACACCCTGTATTTCTGTTTTTCTTGATGACGTGAATCTGTCCTCAAATACCTTACGCACCCTATATATTTCGCATTAAAGTCGCACACAAACATCGAGCGTATTTCATCTGGATTTTAAAGTTTCTGCTTCACACAGGAATGAGGACAACGAAAGGGACTGTATCACATTAGATGATGATCTGTTTTAACTAACTTTTCCTAAATAGTTAATAATAACTAATACTTCCATATTTAGGCTTAAAAAGGCAACATATTAAATTTATATCAAAAAATTCCAGTGGGATTTGGGGTCTGCTTTTAATTTTTAATACGTGAAAATATTAAGTAAGTTTTGCTCTTTAGCTTTTTCTCCCATCGTGAGAAATATTACATAGAATTTTAACATTTGCTGAAATTGGATGCGTACATTTAATAGAAAATATTATTTATTGAAGCTAGGGATTTATATTCTTACTTACCTAAAAAAAAACTTCGTGAAAATAGTCATTTCGGAATGCTATAAAGATCATTAATCACAGCTTTGTAATATCCAAAGTACATTAAGAGCGATTTATATTTCTAAAAGTCGTCCTTCTTTAAAAAATTTTTTTTGCATGCTAATAACTTCCACGCCAAGTCTAGAAAGACGAATGACTCTATTTGGCTCTAAATCTCTGTCATTATATTTATGTCGGGGAAAATAGGCAATAATTTGTTTGCATCATGTAAAAAGCCAGATAGGAATGTCAGAGCTTTGACAAACACGATTCAGGCGCATTTCCATTTTTTTTTCCTCCTCCCTCTCCCTTGTTCGGAAAGCTTTTTTCAAAGCCCGTCGTATTTAAATCTGCAAAGACCGATTCCTACCCTTTCAAACGGGTCCCTCTGAAAGATTAAGCGGTCTGCGAGTTATTTAGTGCTGTTAAGCAGTTGTTGGAGGTTATAATCATAAATATTTGCCATCGTTTGACACGCGCTATATATAAGCGTTGTTTTCTTCGCATTTCACGGAATACGATCCGCACCATGCATAAAACCTCGACCAGCAGGTCGTCCGAAGCCTATATTAATGGGCGAGTGTGTTTTTTTTTTCTTTTTTATTTTTTAGCAAACTGAGTTAAAGGGGGGGTGTGAGAGAGGGGGTCCATGAGCATAATCTCACTTCCGTGACAAATGCTTTCGGTGCCAGGGTTTACGGTGACCAGAGAGTCTCTAGCGATAAGACATACGCCGAGCTCTAAGTTGTCTCCTGGAGTGACACGGCAACCGTTTGTCTTTGAGCCCCAGTGTTGGTATCAGCAGTGTGGGTCGGACGTTACCCTGGGGTCTCCTCAATATTTTCACTTTTACACGGCTCGTAAATCATCGCATACCCCCCCCCCCCCACCCCCTCAAATGTTCCATTACTCCACCCTTAGCAGGAGTCGTCAGCTGTCAGGGGTATACCTCCTGAAAGAGGGGGAAATGGCCCATCTGCGTTTGCAGGATTTTACTTTCGCTTTCTGTAAAAGGGATGCTTTTTTAGAAGAGTTTTTAGGCTTCTCCCAAATCGATGGTGTCGCCCATCTTGCTTAATAGATCTGAAAATGGAACTTCCAATTTAACCGGTTTGACAAGAAGGTCACATTTAGGAGGCGTGGTCAAAAATACGCCGCATGTTTAAATAAATAAAAATTTCTTATACACTGTCACAGCAACCACCCTTTTAGAAATGCTGAAAAATAAGTGGTGGAGGACATCAATGGGAATTTTCCTCTTGCAAAACCTCACACAGTTGGATAATGGAATTTGGCCGCTACCACCAACAAGGAGTTATCCGACCTTAATCATATTTAGTGGCGGGGGGGGGGAGGGGGTCGTCTACCTCCGACTAGTAAACGATTAGATGCATGCTCACGGGACATTACCATATGGGTTGATACAGGGTGTCCGGGTGCCTGTATAGGCTCATCAGTTGATATCTGTGCGAGACGTTCCATGCGGTATGGAGGAAGCAACTGCCTCGTGAACGTACAGTAGTGTAATCCGCACAACGGTCTCAATGCCGCGACGACGACAACGACAAACGGATTATTGGCCTCTCCGAGGCTGGATGGTCAACCAGACGGATTGCTGTCCATGTGTCGCGGGACACACGGACGGTAGGCCGATGTTGGAGGCAATGGCGACAGGAAGGCACGCATGCCAGAAGACTAGGCTCTGAGGCCCGGAGAAGCACGTCAGCTCGTACCGATAGGCGGATACTGCGAACAGCGCTAGCGGACAGACCCATCACCCTGCGGGTACTGCTTCAGTGTGAATAGCGACAATAGCACGCCGGTTACACGCCGCGACAATGTCAGGCGTCCGTCGTTATCTTCCTTTGACACCTGAGCACCGTGCGATACGACTGCAACGGTGCTGGTGAACGGAATGGCGCCCGATGGTCTTCAGCGACGAATCCCACTTTTGTTTGGACACCGCAGACCGTTGTAACGTGCCAATGAACAATGCATCCGGTATCGCCATCGAATGAACCCGGGATCATGGTCTGGGGTGCTATCGGCTACGATACCAGAACGCCTGTAGTCACCATCCAAAGCATCTTGACAGCAGCACGCTACGTCACAGAGATCCTGCAGCCCTTATTACTACCCTTTCTGCACACCATACCCGGCGCAGTCTTTCAGCAGGATAATGCCAGATGGCACACGGATATCATGAGCATGGCATGTCTGCATGATGTCAACTGCCTGCCATGGCCCACAAGATCCCCAGACCTATCGACAATTGAGCACGTGTGGGACATGGTGGGACGTCGTTTACAATCACCCAGCAATCTCCATGAACTGACACAGTAGGTTCACCAGGCCTGGGAAGACGTACCCCAAGATGACATTCGCTACCTGTATGATCATCTACACTTGCGGCTGGAACAATGCATCGCCGCTAGAGGTGGTGCCACAACCTACTGCTGCCGCTTTCCGTTGGGACACCCTGTACAAACGAGTGCACGTCTTGGCTCCATAACGTAATAAAGCTATGTTCAGATGTATCTCTTGCTGTATACCTACTTTTGGCTCATTCGGATAACTCCTTGTGGGTGGGGCAATTTCATTGCAAAGCAGTGTATTCATACTGGTAATCACGTCTGTCGTTATCATTTTGAATGTAAAAGGGATCCATTCCGTAATAACGCCATATCGTCAGGAACATTTCATTATCCTTCCAGAATATTATTACGAAGGACAACCAGTGCCAAATGTCGCAAGGCAATGACATGTAAATTGTCGTTCAAAAGAGGTCCGCGACTTCCAACGTGGAATCATCATAGGATACCACTTGTGCAACAAGTCAGTCCGTGAGATTTCATTCATTCTTCAAATACCCCTTAGTACCATAGGCAATGCGATTGCGAAGTGGAAGATCCAGAGAGTGACAACAGTGCAACCACGAACCGGCAGACCCAAGAAATTGAGAGACAGAGACCATAGAATGCTTGCACGTGTGACCTTTCAGAGTTCAGAAATTCTGTTTCCTGGGTTTCCACGGTCGTGCTGCTGCTCCCAAGCCCTTCATCACTGACAACAATTCCAGGCAACGTTTGGAATGGTCTAAAACTCGCAGAAACTGCAACATAGAATAGTGGAAACGTTTACTATGGACTGATGATTCACGGTGCACACTCTGGCAATCAGATGGACAAAGTTGGATTTGGCGGATGCATAGAGAACTTTTCCTATCTGAATGTGAGGTGACTATTGTGAAGTTTGGAGGAGTGGCATCATGGTATGGGGCTCTCATTCTTGGTTCGGACTGGGACAGCTTTTTTCTGTTAAAGGAACGCTGAATGCTGTTGCTTATCGAGTAGATCTTGGAAAACTGTGCACTGCCAACATTATGGGAAGAGCTCGGGGATGGGCATTTTCTGTTTCAACATGACAATGCTGCAACACCGTGATAAACCTGTGTGATTCATTGTTTCAGATGGTCAATGAAGATGCGACCTACAGAGAATTCTTTCAACAGGAAGGTTCCCGCCCTATTTGGGCACTCATGTTAGAAAGTATCTGGACCTGCAGTAGGAGGTATCGCGATATGCAGCTTCCCTACAATGCTCAAGCTCTGGACATGCGCAATACAAATTTTTTCTCCTTCCTGTGGGCAGTGCGTCTCTTCGTACTAAATCCAAATAGTTTTGTTTTTGGAAAGTGGAGTTTTATCTATGCATACATGACTATGTTTTCCTTTTATCCGAATTATATACATGAGCAGCAGAATGATAATTAAGCATATTTCAAATCTAATAACAGAACAGCATGTTCTATTCCTCCATTTTAAAATTTTGCCCACAATGACGTCAGTAACTGCACATGGCGCCTGCGCTGCGCATCTGCAGTATGCGCTGAGGAGTGCGTTACATAGTGAAGCCGCATATCGCGATACCTCCTATTCCCGAATCGTTGCATTGGCTGACGTGGATCAATTGAATGGTTCCCCTACATCCCTGACTGCCGCTCGTAAAAAAATACAAGTGGCACCATCTCTGTGCGACAAATGGAATCAGGCAGCAATGACCTTGGGCCACACCCAAACGAAATTTCATTCAGTGCGTTTGTGTGCTCTTTTTGTCTTTGGATGATAAGAGTGGAATTGTTAGACAGTGCAAAGTGGTGCCTGTCACAAGTCCATGATAGTGCAGGAATGAACGTTCACAAGTCAGAACTCTCCGCTGTTCTGCCATGCCCTCTTCCTCCCTCTAGATGATTTTTTAAAAGATGGTTCGAAAGATGCAATAGTTTGCTCCTTTAGAACCTACCTTCCGTGTGCTCTCCATGTCGATGTTAGACGTTAAGAACAAAATTTTCGATGAAAGAAGAGTTATACAATTGAAAGGCAGACACTGGAGTTACTTTGTAGCACCATAGCCAGCGATAAGAACGGTGATCCCACAACATGGTCCCCTTAGCGTTCGCTCTTTCACAACTAAGTGTGGTTTTAATTCCTGACCACAGACCACACAAATACTCTGCTCAAAACATTTAAAGGAACATTTCTATTAAGCAGCGTACAGAAGCAACTACGAATAATATGGACAAAATCGCTGTATGTGATCATTAAAAGACGGTTTATTTAACAATAGAATGCATTATTGAAACAACTCGTGAAGAAACATAAAGAAAAAACAGGAAACTACAGGACCCCTGCCTAAAACAAAGTGAAATGTCCTTTGGACGTTGTGAGGAGAATGCCCTGTTTCTTCCAGGGATCAGATTTTGCACCACTCAGTAATGTGTATGCCTACCATGGGCTGCAGTAACCTCCATGCACCTTCGAGGCATGCTCCGTATCAGTCGACGGATGTGATCTTGGGAAAGCCGGTCCCATTCCTCAGTAAGTGCCTGGATGAGCTGTTGCAGTGTTTCTGGAGCTGAAGGGCGGTGTCGAATTCGCCTGTCAAGCATGTCCCAAAGATGTTGAAGGGGATTTAGGTCTGGATTCATTGCAGACCACCTCATGGTCTGAATGCCATGCATCCGTAGGAAGTCTTGAGTGACAGCTGCAGTGTATGGACGAGCATTATCCTGCATCAGAAGGAATCCAGGCCCCATGCCATGTGCAGCAACAATCACATGTTCTTCCAGAATGTCATTCGCCCTCGGACGACCACAAGATCCGTTCGATGGTCTATTGAGATGCCAGCCCAAACCATAATGGAACAACATCCCATTCGGTCAGTCTCCCAAACTTTTGCGTCGGTGTTTCGCTCACCACGTCGTCTCCAGACACGTAGACGGCCATCACAGCGGGTCAGGCGGAATGTTGACTCGTCTGTGAAGAGAACAGAACGCAAGTGGCGAAGCTGCCAGTTGGCATGTTGATGTGCAAACTCTAGTCGCGCCTGTATGTGCTGGCGGGTTAGCCTAGGCACTCGATTTGGTCGTCTGGCTCTCAAGCCAACTTCACGTAATCTGTTCCGGACTGTTTGATCTGAAACAGCTCCAGTTGACATCTGCAGGTCATGTCTCAGGTCTCTGGCCGTTGAGGTTCTTAGGCGCAGGGCACATTACGATCTTGATGTGCGGTTGTTGAGCGTCGGAAGAGGACACATTGAGGGCATTTGCCACAGTCCGAAATGATTGACCCGTTTGGAGCAATGTTACGGCTCTCGCAGCTTCTACTGCTTCAAGATGCATTCGTGGCATGTCAGAGCACTAACAACAACCTTCCAGGAATGCCTGCACCTTCTAATGTTCGACCGTTATCTCCAAGCAAAGAGTGTACTGGCATGTAACCACTTTGTTTTCTGGGGGGTTATATTGCTATGCAAATTTCTCAGAACATCTGGCAGCAAAATGTGTTGGATTCAACCATTTCCTATGAGGGAAATAGTAGGTTTCATGATGCAGAAGATGAAATTGCTAAAAAGTACTATTTACCCCCTCTGTAGGGGATTCTACAAGTGATCCTTTAATTGTTTTGAGCAGTGTACATGAGGAGAAGAATCTATCCTTTCATTGACTCTGATTTAATAAGCGATGTGTAATTGATTCACTTTCGCTTCGTTACGATTCGACTCATCCGCTAGAATCACTAGTGTTGTTTTCATTTCACAATTTCTCGGGAGCTTCGCCTCCCTTTCTACTTCTTCCATGATTTAACATTTAAAACAGCGTATTACAGAGGCTTGTCAAGAGTGTTGACTCCAAATTACTCCAACTGAAAGTTCAGTGTGAATGGGGCTTTAGGTTGGATTTCGTAATCAGAAACTGGGCAGGCAACACCATTGAACATGCCCTGTAAGATTTGTGGCCTTTATGGACCTAAAACTAAATTAACTTAAAAATGAAAAATAATGAGTAAATAATGAGTATCTCCAATTGAATTTATTAGTTCCACCCATAGCGTTTGTTGTATTCACATGAGTCCAGCTTTAAGTTTAGGTTACGTTGTGTAGGATGATTTTACTTGTTAAACGTTTTAATAAGTTTTGAGGTCTTTTTTTTCTGTTATCTATTTGAATACATTTTTTGACCATATTTCAACGCGAGTACAAGTCCAGGTCTAGAATGCTTACAGTCGAGAAACTCGCCAATTATTTTAATAAAAAAAAACGCGAAATGATATTTATCGACCACATTCCTCAATATCAACTTTTTCACAAAAGGCTAAAATCGATCGGCTCAGTGAAGACGGTTGACCAAAAATATGCTCGATTGCACATTTCTTGTTTTCTCATTTTTTCCCCTTGCTTTCCTCTTGCTATTTGAAAAATCCTAAACATTCGCATTTTTTGTTTCAGCTCCTTCTGGCCATCCAAGAGACGTTCAAGTCGAGACCCTCGGTTCCGATACATTGCGAGTTACATGCAAGGTAAGCAATTTTTTTCCCTTTCCTTATTCATTTTATTCCCTTTGGTCATCCCCCTATTATATCCACTGCGTTCATACATTGACAAAGAAAGAGATTTTCTTTTCAGGACACACCTTTATGTATCTTTCCCTCCTTCCCACCATCCTTTTGGTTGATAGAAGAAAAAGTTTTTTTCCTTCGTAATTTCCCAACCCCCTGCTTTTGGCTTTTTTTTTCCTCCTTTTCTTACCATTTCGTATCGACGGTGCTTGTGGCCTTTGGTAAAGGAAAAGATTGATCTCCGAAGGCCACTTTGAATATGAATACGCTTTTTTCCCCTTCGATTCATAAAACATTCAAAGCTCCTTCGCCAGCGGTCCTTTTCTGATTTTTCTATTTGCGAAGAAGGGAAAAAAAACCAAAGAAGTCGACCCCCTTTCTACCGACCCATAAAAATACTCAAGTTTTTACTGGCGAATCTGAAATTTTTTATATCTGCTTTATCGATATTGTTTCCTTTATATGTTTTTCGACGTAAAAGGATTTTTTTTAACAGAATTGTTTGCTTTTCTTCTTCCGAGGAGCTCGTTTCGAGGTTGGCGAAAATCTACCTTTGAAATGTCTTCTCTTTTATTTTGATAAAATGGATTTTTCAAAAACATTTCAGAATTTATAATACAATTAAAGTTTGTTTTTTTTCGAGTGTTTCATTTGTGTGATACTTCTTAGAATCCAAATCCCTATAATTGATGAGTATAAGGGTTGTTCAATAAATAACTAGCCAAGAACAAGAGTTTTATCGGTACTTATTTATTATTCAGCCACTTACAGGCACAATACGATTCAGAAAGCCATTTCCTTGTGAATCGTATTGTCCGCCATCACCTTTTCCTTCGCAAGAGAGCACTTCATTTCCATTTTCCAAATGCCAACACTTTTACTTTATACTATTGCATATACAGGGTCTGGGATAAAGACCTCTCCTATAGATACAGTAACCATAACAAAGTGGTACATTCCCAGAGATAAACTATCAGCGAGCAGCTGCCTGAAATTTGCATGTCCACGATGATATTTAATAGCGTTTGAACCCAAGCGAAGATAGTCATGACTTCATACGGTGTATTCGGTGTAGGCACCGTAAACGAACGTACTGTCCAACGTTGGTTCCGAAAATTCCGAGCAGGAGTGACGGACCTGGCAAATGAGCCAAGCGGCAGACCACCCAACGTGTTGAATGACGCTGATCTGAAGCTATTTGTGGAAGAGGACCCATCAAAAACTGTTCGGGACCTTGCAGGGATTCATGCTGTATCAGCGTAGACTCTCAGTAGCCATCTTAAGACCATCGGCAAAGTGAAAAACCAGGACAAATGGGTACCACATGAACCTACGGAAAACCAAACAGAGCGTCGTTTGGAGTTGTGTACGGAATTGCTTTTGCGCCATGAAGAAGCAGGGATTCTTGATCGCATTGTCACCTGCGACGAGAAGTGGCTCCTATACGACAAAATAGGAAATGGTCAGCACAGTGGCTGGATGCTGATGAACCCCCGCGACATTCCCTAAACCCCGTTGCACCCCAGGAAGCTCATGATTACAGTTTGGTGGAATATCCGTGGTGTGGTGCATTACAGCTTCCTGGTCGTGAACTGCATCGTATGCACACAAAATTGTGT
Source organism: Rhysida immarginata (assembly GCA_023313115.1). NCBI lineage: Eukaryota > Metazoa > Arthropoda > Chilopoda > Scolopendromorpha > Scolopendridae > Rhysida > Rhysida immarginata. The sequence continues at coordinate 413,921 of JAHWFO010111119.1, read as the reverse complement.
CAGCAACAACCTGCACTTGTGCATCGCAAAGGCGTCCTTCTGCTGCATGACGACGCGCGTCCGTACGTTGCACGAACGACCGTGCAGGTGCTACAGACTCTGGGCTGCGAGGTGCTTCCACACCCGCCGTACTCTCCGGACCTCTCCCCTATCGACAACCATCTTTTCCAGAGCCTGGACAATTTTCTCCGGAGGAAAACATTCCTAACCCAAGCAGAAGTAGAAAACGCATTCCGGGAGTTTATCGAGTCCGGTGACCATGGATTCTATGGGAGAGGGCTCGAGAAGCTGCCAAATCTTTGGCAACAATGTTTGGATTGCAATGGGGGTTATTTCGAATAGCACGTGTGAAGGTGTCCTTTCTAGAGGGCCATTACAATGACCTCTGCAATCCGATATTTGATATGCAACGACCTGATACATCAGCTTATTTAAATAATTATATCCCTTAAATGATGATCTCCATTACCGACATACTAACAAAGCCTTTCCCGGAAGTTATCCATAGCTCTTCGTGTCATTTCTGGCGGAATTAACAACTTTCTGGGTGATTACCTCCTTAAAAGAGCTTCCAGGGTTCTAGGGCAATGTTTGAACATTTGTGTCTTTAAGTATCCCCAAAGGAAAAAAAATTTCTAAATTCGCCAAGGCAGTGCCACCGCGTATGGATAGGAGACGCCCAGGAAACAATTTTCTCAGAATTTCTAGAGAATGTCGATAAGGCTGGGCTGTAGCTCCGTCATGTGGGAACCAGACATATCCTTCATAATCCTCAACGAATTGGTTAAACTTGGGCTGGACGAAAGTCTCTAACATGTGACAGTATCGATTGGAATAATTACCCGTTACTGTCTGGTCATCTTCAAAAATGTAAGGACCCCATACACCAAATTCGGCAACGCTACACCAAACAGTAACATGAGGGCTGTGTAGTGGTCGCTGGTAAAGTTCTCGAGGGTTACCTTCTACCTAGTACCGAAAATTTTGCTTATTCACATTGCCTGCCAAATGGAACCGGGCCTCATCAGAAAAAAAGCCATTGCGCTCAATGAGAATGCCAACTGCTATCAATTGATGCGCCCTCTATCGCCGTAAACCAACAACCGCTCGTCCAGTAGCTCTCCAAATAGGGGAGGTCTTTATGCCGGACTCTGTATTTTTATAGGTGCCAGTTTCATATGCTTAGTTGAGAGATTCAAGAGAGTGCCCCACTTCCATTATCCAGGCTTCATCGCCTTCTTCTTGTACTTGCTGTCGGTATTAGTTATATAGTTAAGAGAATCCCAAAAGAATACCTCACATCTATTATCCCATTATCCTTTCCTTCTACTACCTGTCGTTTTAGTTGCCTGGTTAATAGAATTCCAAGAGAGTGCTTCAACATCTGCATTCTTGATCTATATTGCTGTTGATAAGTTATGAGAAAAGGTCCATGAATAGCAATAGGTAGCGTCTTTAATGGGCGTTCGACGAATTTTCGAGAATCATCTCATCTTCAGGAACTGCGATCGGCTACAGAGTGGCACGGACGTTACATTCGGTTATACAGGGTGTTCTCGAATAACGTGTACAAACTTGGGGGGAGGGTAATAGAGGGAGCAAATCTAAGCAACATTTCCCTCTTTCAAAATTCAATGTTCAAAATGTTCTAACTTTTGTGGACAAGAGGTTTGCTTTCTTGCATCATGTCTTTATCCACAGTGTATTCCCTCTTCTCAGAGCAGAAATAGTCAAGCGTAATTAACCATTTTTTTGCACCATGCTTATCAAACTTTGGTCGCTTTTCGAGTTTACCGTTCTCAAACCATGCAGATTGGAAATGCGGTCTTGAATCTTGGAGAAGAAAATTGATTGTCTGTAAGTGAATGGAAATTACATATTTTATTCCTGTAATGCAATACATCCTTGCTTCACTCACCTGCACATTATCTGAAGTATTTCTGTAAAAAATTTTCAAGGAAGGAATGCAAACACATCAAGAGGTTGAGCTATTTAGATTGTTCCTTGGGAAGATTGTGAGAATTCGACCAAATTTCCATCTGGCGTAAAAGACGCGATGAGTTTTTCGTCATTTTGGCTTGAATAAGTATCAAGGAGGAGAGCTGTTTCCTTTCCGCTTGCGGAAAGTATACACTTGTGAACTATTTTTTGATAGTATTCTTGGTCACTTTTCCTGGACCATAAAAGCATTCTCTTCGACCCTTGCACATAATGTTTTATATTGCAAGACGACTGTCATAGGCGACAGCGAATCTCCATCAGTACTTGAGATTGAATCAGGAATAGATGAACACTTCCCATCTATTCTGGGTTGAATTTTTTAGCTATGCTTTATCGCGAATGCTGACTGACTAATTACTTCGACATCCTTTTCTCCTTTTGTTTCGAGCGTCATAAAATGTTTAAATTTAGTGATCGTTTAGTTTAATTTTATTCAATCTTCTGGAAGCTTAAAATTTTGTACACCCGTAGGCCCTGTACAGAGGACGGTGCGAAAAATATAGCGAATTCTCTAGGGTGGCCCGGGCCCCTCAGGGGCCACTTGTATGAATTTCATAGTTCCTTTTTTCTCTTTTGAACAAAGAAGCCTAAAATCCTGAAATTTCGTAAATTTGTAGTGCGGTTCTAAAAAAAAAATAAAACCAATATACAAGAAAAGTGATATAAGCCTCTACGGCCCCAAATACAATTGAAGCCATAACATTTAAACGAAATGACCTAGGAATCTAAAATTTTGTATATTTATTGTGTGATACTTAATAAATTTAGCAAATATACAAGAAATGTGATGTAGGCCTCTGGGGCCCAGCCAGAAGATTACGAGGCCTCAAATAAAATTAAATTATAACTTTTGAACGGAAAGGTCTAGAATCATGAAATTTTGTATATTTTAGTGTGGTACTAAAAAATATAGCCAATATAGAAGGAAGCTGATGCAAGCCTCTAGAACCCCGCCAGGGGCCTTGAGGCACCAAATAAGCTTACAATTGAAGTTATAACATTTGAATGGAAAGGCCTAGGAACCTGAAATTTTGTATTTTCATTGTGTGGTACTAAAAATATATCGCAAATATACAAAAAAGTTATATAGGCCTCAGCAGAGCCCCCAACACAAGCAAAGCTACAACTTTTAAACGAAAAGGTCTAGAAATCTGAAATTTCGTTTACTTATAGAAAATTACTTAAAAATTTAGCTAATATACACTAAAAACTGGTATAAGGCTCTTGGGTCTCGACAGGGGCCCTGAGGCCCCAATCACAAATCAAGCTATAACTTTTGAACCAGAAATCTGAAATTAATTAAAATTTTAGCTATTATACACTAAAACTTATATAGTCCTCTGGAGCCCTGGTAGGGGCCTTAAACATTAACAGAGCTATAATGTTTGAAAGATACGGCTTAATAATCTGAAATTTTGTATACTTATAGTAGTTTACTAATACATTTAGCTAATATACACTAAAACTGATTTAACCCTCTTGGGCAAGATTGATAAGAAAGGTCTTTGATCTTAGGTTTCGACAGGGGTCTTGAAGCCCAAATCACAAATCAAGGTCTGTTGGTCGGATGAATTTCGCCTCCTATTGTTTCATGCAGATGGCCGACGCATAATTTGGAGAAAGCAGCAAGAAGCGATGGACTCTTCCTGTCTGGTTTCTACTTTTCAGGCTGATGAAGGTCTGGGGAATGTTTTCCTGGCATACTCTTGGTCCGCTGATACCTTAACGTTGTTGCCGACCACGTGCATCCCTTCATATCTACTGTGTTTCCCCCATCAGAAGGATACTTCCAGCAGGACAATGCTCCTTGTTACAAGGCTCGTATAGTCATTGAATGGTTCCAGGAGCACGATGATTAATTCAGCTTACTCCTCTGGCCATCACAGTCCACATTTGAATTATAAAATGGCCTAAGAACTTGAAGTTTTGTATTTTCACAATGCGCTACTTAAAAATTATAGACAACATACAATGAGACTGGTATAGGCCTCGGGACCCCTGGCGGCCTCAAATGCAATTGAAACTATAACATAGGTCCGGAAAGGCCTAGAGACCTGAAATTTTGTTTAATCATAGTGTGGTATTTAAAAATTTAGCAAATCTATATTAAAAGTTATACAAGTCTCTTGGCAGGGACCTTGCGGCCTCAATCTCAAATCAAGCTATAAATTTTAAACCAGAAGTCTAGAAACCTGAAATGTTTTATATTTATAATGTGTTGCTGAAAATTTTAGCTATTACACACTAAAACTGATATAATGCTCTGAGCCCTCGGCAGGGGCCGCGATGCTCCAAATACAAATCAAGCTATAACTTTTCTACGAAAAGGCCTAAGAACCTGAAATTTTGCACCTGTGCCCCTCCACCTATTATAGTCACGAGCCACTACTGCTGGTAACATTTTGATGCTAAAACCCTTATATCGTTGGATAACGATGACTCAACTAATTTTTCATTTAAATTTTTTTTATTTTATTAATAATTGGAAAATGGTCTAGGAGGATTTTTTCACGCCATTACCTC
>JAHWFO010111119.1:392138-408997 GCA_023313115.1 Rhysida immarginata | reverse complement strand
GAGGTAATGGCGTGAAAAAATCCTCCTAGACCATTTTCCAATTATTATTATAATAATATTCGCCATTTAATAGTAAAGATAGTCCTGGCTTGCGAACAAGTAGCCGAGCTTTAACCTATGGTCATAGGGCATATTTGATAGCGACAGCTTCTATGCCCGCGGTAGCTTAGTGGTTAGAGCGTCGGGGCGTATACCCGGAGGTCCCTGGTTCGAATCCAGGCCGCGGAATTTTCTTTACTATTTTTTTTTTATTTATTATTCGTTGTATTCCAGGTTGTTTGTGTCTCGCCCTGCTTCTCTACATCCGTCAATTAGGGGGTATGGGAATACTTCCATTCAATCGGGCATGGCAACTTTCCTATGGAGAGACCTGACTTTTATGGCTCTAGCATCTTTTCTTCTAAAGTTATTCGACTGTTTCGGAAATTTGTTCCACACTCTGTAAATGAGTATTTAATGTGCCTATAAAATCTTTGAATATGAACATTTGCACATAATTTTAAAATCGATATATTATTGGATATAGGTGTCACCTATTTATTTATTTATTAATCAAGCACCCCAGACCATGGGGTAAAAGGGAAAGGATACTATGGATCTAAACATTACATACGTTAAAGACAAGTGTCACAAAACAAAACCAAAGAAAAACTGCTCTCGAAAGGCTAATGGGCCCGAAGGCAACACGGTACAAAAGGACTAAAACTAAGATTGATTACTGAGAGAAAATTGGGTTATGCGTTTCTTTAAATGGATGCAAGTGGTAAGGCAAGAGGTGGAAGAACAGAGGTAAACGGCAGATCGAATGTCCATCGGCAATGCATTCCATAAGGATATTGCAGAATACGGAAAACTCTTAGATTTTTGAGCTGACACAATGAACGGAATCTCAAAGAAATATCTTCGAGTTTGTCGAACTTGACTAGAAAATTTAAACCAGTGCCTAATGAATATAGCAGGATGCTTATCATTCCGAAGAGCTTCGGCGACCTCGACAGTTAACGCCACTTTCATAATTGTCGTGACAGTGGGTAGATTAAAATCCGAGCAGGTCGACGTCACTGAATCCAGTCTACCCAAATTGAAGGCTACCCGAATAAGCTTGTTATAAGCAACGGCCAATCTTTTGAGATTTACTGAGGAGGTGGACGACCAAAATAGAGCTCCATATTTAAGCTGGGGCACTATCACAACCAAAATTAACCGACGAATCTGACAAATAGTGAGAATAGAACGAAGTCTTTTCACCAGGTAGGACTTGCGATGTAAAGAACTTATTAACTGGTCAATGTAAACGTTGAATTTCAAACTGGTATCAAAAGTAATGCCCAATATCTTAATAGTAGAGGTATAAATATTAGTTTTACCCTCATTCAACCTGAGACCTCTACTAGAATACCAGTCTGCCAGATAGCTCAAATCGTGCTGGAGTAATTCTATAATATCATTCTGCTCGTGTGATGGATAGTTAGCGAACAAGACGTTATCGTCAACATTGCTGACTATTTTCAAATAGAATTTATGGTCATAAATTGATGCGGTAGCTGCCGCGAATAATAGAGGCGCTAAGCCAGACCCTTGGATAATCCCTCGTTTGGATTCTTTATACTCCACTGGATCAGAGCCAATGTAATTTAAGCGATCCTGAATAGTAGTCACGCAGTAAAGCAATATAACCTTGTGAAACCTATTATTAGTTTCGGATCGGAATTCTATTACCACTCCGTGATGTTTCCTAGTTAGCAACTTTTTTTAAATACGCTCAGTCAGACGAAGTGGTGAGCAACAGCTTGTTTAATATAATAGTAATGAAACCACATAATTTATATTTAAGAAATAATACAATTTGGTTCTTTTTATAATCGTTGAGGCTTCAGTCAAAGACCATTTTGTTTCCATTTTAATATTCGAAAGTAACCGTTAACTTCGTCAGTTTTTTCGTAATGTTCTCTAACTGAAAACCACTTAGAATATTGAAAAGACTACACTGGGCTTTCATTAAATTTGCTCTCTCACTTTACATTTTTTGTGATATTTTTGTCGAGTATTTTTAAAACTTGAATTTATGAAGAAATGAGGTGAATGGGTAATGTAATTTCAGTTTCCTTTTGGTCTTTTTTTGTTCACATTTTTTTAAACTTGCTTTATCCTTTTTTTCCGAAAATACCGGGAGGAGATGATATTGAAACTAATCATTTAAAGGGAACCGTCGCGTTTTTCTTCAACTTGATATTGTATTTCTCCTTCTTTATTTCATTTTATTGTTTGAAATATTGATAGGGGCTTCGTTCTGTTTGATATTTCAAAATTGTATTAGGAAGAAGGCACTAGAACGATTTCTTTTATATTTTAAGAGTTACGAACGTTATTTCAGTTCTTGTATGGAAAGTAAGAATAGAATCAACAGATGAAATAGAAATATCTGTTTAATAATTAATTGGATCCTCTCCTTGGCGAAAATTACAGCATGTGGGTTGGCATAGAGTGGGTAAGTTATTGAAGCAGTTGTACGTCAACGGAAGGCCAGGCGTTCACCAGGTATTTTGGAGAGGATTTTTTAGCAGAATATATTGTTCCTTCATGTCTCAAACATTCTCTCTGGATTGGTATCTGGCTGTGAGTAGCCAGGGTTAATGAGGAAATCAAATTCAAGCTCGTTATTTCAGCATTGTTGTATAGATTTGGCGTCATCCGCGTATCCGTGAGAGGCAAATGGCGTATAAATAGATCAGTTTCATAAAACCAAGAAGATCCAAACCATAAAATCACCAATACCGTTTCAAAACAACGTGTATCATGATTTGTTACATCACCATACTGCTTTCTAGTCTACAAGCGTCCAATCACGACGTTTTATATACTATTTCAGACGAAATTTCCTGTCCTTTGCACAAACCGGGAGTGTTCGTATATGCATCTGATTCAATTCCCGGCGCATGGTTCTTTCAGATACACACACTGGCCAATGAATTAGAAACCCGTGATGGACTACTATACTGATATGTACAGCAAGGTCACAGGTCAGAAACGATTGTGATATGCAAATGAATGCAATCATGTGAGGTACATGCTCATTCCAAGCTGCAGCTGCTCAAGTTGAACAAAATGGGGAAAACAGCCGACCTGTCTCAGTTCCAAAAAAGGAGTTACTGTGGGAGCCCGTCTAGCTGGAGCTACGATTTCCAGGACAGTACAACTGACTACTGACTGGTATCTCAAAAGGTCAGGTCTCCAAGGTGTTCAATGCGTGGAAACGTTATCTACAAGAGTTGTCGATCCGGCAGAATTGTGGATCAAAAACAGTCAACACAGACAGGGACCGACGTCGTCTGAGACGGATTGTGCGGCAAAACCGAAGGTCTACTGTGGAGCAAATGACGGCAGACTTAAATGAAGGATCATCGCAACCCATCTGCTCCAGAACAATGCGCCGAGAGTTGAAGCGAATAGGGATGAGAAGTCGCATGCCAGTGAGGAAGCCCCTGGTGTCAGCAACAAACCGGAAAGTTCGCCTGCAGTGGTGTAAAGAACTGTAACTGGACAGTAGACGACTGGAAAAAGGTGATGTGGTTGGACGAGTCACGTTACACATTGTTTTGCACCGATGGCCGGCAGAGAATTTGGCGGCACCCCCATGAAGCGATGGACCCATCATGTGTTGTGAACACAGTTCAAGCTGCAGGAGGAGTTGTCATGGTAGGGGCTATGTTTTGTTGGTATGGCAAGGGTCCCCTGATATTCCTTGATAATCGAGTGAAAGCCAAAGACTACCTGAACATTGTTGCAGATCAAGTCCATCCTGCAATGGTGCATTTGTACCCAAATGGTGACGAGTTCTTCATGGACGACAATGCTACTGTCCATCGAGCAGGAATTGTTCAGGAGTGGTTTTCTGAACATGAGACCGAGTTGCAACATCTGCCATGGCCAGCGCAAAGTCCGGATCTGACTTTCCGGAATCCGATCGAGAATGTTTGGGACATGTTGGAAAGAGACATTCGTCGATTACCTTACCTGCATTGCAACACCTTGTAGAGTCCATGCCAAACCGCGTATGTTCTGTAATTACATCCAAAGGAGGGTCAATGCCATATTGAACGAAGGTTTCTAATTCATTGGCCGGTGTGTGTATATGCCAGAATCAGCCTTGGTAAAAACCTTTTGTCTTTCTTACACAATGGATATTTTGTTTCTCTGTACAATTAGATTTAAACGACAGATCTGGCTCATGATTGATTCTCTGTGATCACAAGTTACCAAAAAATGTGGATCACTTTTTCGATGGTTGAATACTATGAATTGTACCTTTGGAGAATCTGTCACCTGCTCAATCGTGATAGCTACTCACGCAACAAAATGCCATGTGTTCCTTCTGGAAGTCAGTTAGGTCCTTGAAGTTGTGTGATTAGATTCACCTTACTCTTTTAAAATAGGTGATTATTACACGCGTGAATCACATGACCTCTATTTTTTGGAATAAAAACTGATTATTACAACTTATGTTTTAAAGATGGTTCTACGAGTTATATTTCATGAACAGATTATGTTGAGCATTGCGTCCTGTTTAAGACAATGAGCTAACTTTGGCTTCGCAAACGCAATTTGTTCTTTAATAGAAATGGAACAAACATCATTGCAATGCGCTTGTTTTCGAGATAGTATTTTTTTAAGTAGATTATCGCATCTTTTTTCTTATTTCTTAAGGAAAAGCAACTGAATAGCAAAGCTTAAACAGTGCAAAAGAAAATCAAAATTAAAAAAAAATCAAAATTACGAGGGGATGCTGAAAAGTCCTAATCCTCCACAGGTTTCCGGCATTGTAACAGAAAATTGATTGAATAGTTGAAAAGAGCGGGTTTTCTCCTGCGCATGTGCAAAATTTGGAGTCCAACGTGGACGACAGCGCTAGGGGTTCTAACAACATCGAGACACGTCCAGTCGTCAAGTTTTCTTTTCCTGCAGGGTAAACTTTAGGTGAACTTGGACCATCGTATGCCACCATCAAAGAGTGGGCGTCCCCGTTTAAACGTGGTGAGTTTCCGACTTGTGATGAGCCCCGCTCAAAACCACCCCAGAAATTGTTGACGAAGTTCACGAACTGATTTTGTGTGACCGCCTGATCTCCGCCAAAACGATAGCAAAAAGACTGGCCATCTCACGCGAACGGGTCGCTGTCATCATTCATGATGAATTGGACATGAGGAAATTGTCTGCGAAGTTTGTTCCGAAATGTCTCAATGCAGATCAGAAACGCCAACGCGTCATCTCATCCAAGGAGATGTTGAAGTTGTTAACGAACAATTCAAGTGACTTCCTCTCACGACTGATTACCATGGACGAAACTTGGTTATACCACCAAGACCCTGAGACCAAGCAACAGTCCATGAAGTGTCGGCATAGTGGTATCCCCACGTCCCAAAACATTCCGACAGCAAAAATTAGCTGCAAAAGTCCTCGCGTCGGTATTCTGGGATAAAGATGGAATCCTCTTCATTGATTATCTCCCAAAAGAGCAGACCGTCAACGCACAGTATTACAGTTCCTACGGGTGCAGTTGAAGGAGGTTTTGAAGGGAAAACGCCGCGGGAAGGTCTCAAAACGCATCCTTTTTATGCAGGACAACGCGCCTCCTCACAAGGCACAGGCAATCTTGAAGAAACTAGCTGAACTGGGCATCCAGTGCATTGAACATCCACCATATTCTCTAGATCTCGCTCCCTTCTCTGAATATAAAAACACCTGAAAGGTGGCCATTTTGCATCCAACGCGGAGGTCATTGCTGCTACGGAGGCATTTTTCGACGAACCCACTGCCGAGTGTTTAAAAAAAGTTGGAGGACCGTTCCAAAAAGTATATTGAGCTTCGAGGGGAATACGTCGAATAAATACAAAGTTTTGTTTCTATAGCTCGTCTCCTTTTTGGTCAGGCTTAGGACATTTCAGTATCCCCTCGTATGTTCAGTGCACAAATGAACAACAAGAAATTAATCCTTCCGAGGAAGGTACAGGAAAGTAGCGGAAGCCCTGAGTTCATCTATTTTTACCCTTTCATCTGCACTTTTAAATCCCCCAAATTTTTTTTATCAAAAAATTGATTTTCTCGTACGTAGTATTTATAAAAAACACATTTTCTTTCTCGTTTTCGATCGAATGATATATCACATGCCATATGTTCGTATAGTTCTATAGACCAAGTGACTGCAACCCCCCCCCCCCCCCCCCGACAACTCCGATCCCACTGGGAAAATTTGGCTCAAACGGCATAGTAATGTTGAGTTTGCCCAGAGGAATCTGCATATCGAATTTCACTCCTTTACATACCTAAATACCACATAGACCACTTGGTCCCCTCTAACTCACACCCCCCGTAATTCCGACCCCATTAGTCCAATCAAAACCAAACTAAATAGTGAAGCTGGACATGCCCATAGTAAGCTACTACTAACCACAAAAGTTCTTGCAGGTTTTAATTCCAGAAAACAAAAAGATATACACAAAAAGCGTATAGCCAGTCCCCAAAGCAATCCCCATTGGCATCTAGCACCTTCTGCCAACGTGCCTCCATTTGATCAATCCCCTGGCTCTAAAACTTGCCGGTCTTGGACTCAAAGAAGTCCGTGAGTGCCTTTCGCAGATCTGTATCATTGGTGTAGGATTTTCCACGGAAGATGGTTGTCCAGAGAATGGAAAAGGTGATAATTCGTTGGAGCAAGATCTGATTAGTAAACTAAAGATCTGATTAGATTAAAAAACTTGTTTAAAAAACATTTGAGAACGGTCAATAGGATTTTGGGAATTAACATTGCTACAAAAAGCATTCAGACTGTAATCAGGATAATGAAGAGAAAATTGGTCTATTTTAAGAAACGAATTTGACTTTGAAATATACACTGAGTGAGCATATTATTATGACCATCTGAAATGTTTATGAAAATGCGCGCACGGACCAATATAAAAAGGGAAGCTGAGTGTCGTCGACAACAGTAGACGTGTTCCATTCTTCAACTATGGGTTAACGACGCGATTTAACAGCCTTCGAACGCGGGATGATTGTAGGTGCTCGGAGCTATGGAGCGAGTATCAGCGAAACAGCAGCATTCGTGCTCAAGAGCAGCCGTCGTTAAAGTATTTAAAGACTGGACGGTTAGCCGGAAGACGGGGTCTGAACGTTCGCGTTGTGGCAGCCCGCGGATGGTTGATGATCGGACAGAACGGAGACTGTCACGACTGGTGAAGGATAACAGAAGGACAACTGTGCATCAAATCACTGTTGACCTTAATCAAGGGTCCTCCAAACCTGTCTCTGAATGCACTGTCCGCCGCACACTGCATCGCATGGGATACGGAAGCCGAAGACCTGTCCGCACACCTTTGCTATCTGCAGCAGACAAGCGTAAAAGACTCCAATTCGCCCAGGAGCACAAGGACTTGACTATCGAGCAGTGAAAACAAACCATGTGGTCTGGCGAGTCACGATTCCAGTTACATCATGCAGACGGCCGCGTGAGAATCTGGCGGAAAGAGCACGAAAGCATGGACCCCGCATGCATGAGTACAATCCTTCAGGCCGGTGCGGGCAGTGTTATGGTCTGGATAATGTTTTCCTGGCATGCGTTGGGTCCGTTAATACGTGTTGATCAAAGTCTGGATGGCACAGCCTACCTCCGTGTCGTCGCCGATCAAGTCCACCCACCCTGTCATGTTGATGGCGTAGCCCAATGGAGATGACTTCTTCCAGCAAGACAATGCGCCATGCCACAGAGCTCGTATTTTGCAGGAGTGGTTCCAGGAACATGAGGGGGACTTTATCTTATTTCAGTGGCCCCCTCAATCCCCAGATCTCAATCCAATTGAGCATTTGTGGAACGAAGTCGAACGAACCATCAGACGGCTGGATCCACCACCTTCCAATCTAGCACAACTAGACAGTGCTATCCATCAGGCATGGTATCAGATTCCTCCCACCAACTTCCAACATCTCGTGCCACGAAGAATTATTGCAGTATTAAAGGCAAAAGGTGGCCTAACAAGATAGTGACAGGATGATCATAATGATATGCTCACTCAGTGTATTTTAAAAGGACCACCAGATGAAAATTATTAATTTTGCCTTCTTTTTCTCTCAAGATCTTACTAACGTCTTTCTTAGTCTAACTAGACAGTGCTTAAGCCATGGTTGAATAAAACAGGTTACTCAGATCGGGTCAGTAGGAAACAAGCGATCCTAAATTCTGACGTAAAAAGTTCCACATGCTCTTCAGAGACGAGGCGAGGTCAGCGTGAACAGACATTTCATTGCACTGAGGAGTATCTATCATTTGCCAAAAGGAAATTCTGTATGGCAGTGGAAAATCAGAGAGGGGCATAACTGTGGCAATAGGAAGATTGCAATACACAATGTTATTGTTAAACAAAATGAACATGGCACCAAGAAGAGAACAGCAAGAAAATCTCTCCCAGAGGCTTAAGGAGAATTACGAGTCTTACTGTGGATGGAAAATTGAGCCATGTGACTGTGGAAAGGACTGAGAAAAAAAACCTCATGTGAAACATCTTAAAATGAAGACTGTTCCAAAACTCTTGGTAGCGCATAAGAAGGCAAGATTAAACTGGGCCAAAAAATTCATGTTCTGGACTACAGAATGGCAGTCAGTAGTATTTTTGGACGTAAAGAAATTTAACTTAAGCCGTCCAGATGGCTACAAGTGTTTTTGGCATGATTTGAGAAGAGAGCCTACAGACACAGTCCACAACTTGGGTGAGGTTCTGTCATTGTATGGGGTGCATTTGCATTTCATGGTAACGCAGATTCGGTTATTATCAATAACCGAATGAAATCAGACATACATCAAGATATGTTGTACAATGGATCGATACCTTTTGGTCAACTTATTTGGAGTGCGTATTTCAACAGGACAATGCTCCATGCCGTATATCAATCTACGAAAATATGGTTTGCAAAAGAAAACATCAATGTTTTGGATTGGCCCTCTCGTATCCCCAATCTTAATCTTATGAAGAACTTACGCGGTGTCTTTAATAGGAAGGTTTGTGCTGGAAGTACGTAATATGAAAACGCAAATGAGCTGTATACCTACTTTTGGCTCATTCGGATAATTTCTTGTTGGTGGGGCAATTTCATTTGCAAAGCAAGGTAGTAGAAAAATTGAACACGTTTTAGAAAGATACAAATGCGCCATTTCCGACAGAAGTTTCAGTTATTCCCTAATACGAGGGGCGTTCAAATTTGACCTGGACTTTAATTTTTATAAAACCAGGAAACTGTAAGAAAAAAACTTACACACCAGTTATTTCTCATAGAACTCTTCTGCTTCTCTACACATTTTTCCAGCATTATTGGAGCATTTGGATACCGGTTCTGTAGAAATCTTCAGGCTGATGACGAAACCGTCTGGACAGCCTTTTTCACTTCCGAGCCAAAGGTTCCTGGTTCGATTCCGGGCTGCGGAATTTTCTTTCCTATTTTTCATAATTTTTCACTTCGTCATAGGAGCCGAACCTCTGCCCTCCCAAGAACACTTTAAATGGCCCAAAAAGGTGACAGTCGCAAGGGGAGAGATCCAGGCTATATGGTAAATGTCCCATTTGAGTTCCGTCAGTGTGTCCATAGTCAGTTTGTTGGTGATTGTTCAGGCATTGTCTTGCAGAAAAACAGCACTGGTAAGGAATCCTGATCGCTTTTTCCTTAGTGCCGGCTTCAGGGACGTCCTCAAAATGTCACCATAGTAGGGCGCATTTATGGTTTGACGTTCTTCCAGAAAATCGACATGAATGATACCCTTAATGTCCCAGAATACAGTCGCCATCACTTTCGTTGCCAACGGTGTCATCTTGAATTTCTTTGCTCGTGGTGAGTTAGTATGTAGCCGTGCTCGCACGCTTGCTTTCAGGAGTAGGGTGATGAATGCCTGTCTCGTCGGTGGTCACAACACGTCTTAGGAAGCTGTCTTCTTCCCTGTCATATCGCTGCATGGTACAGATTTCCACCCGGGTGGTTTGTGATCCTCGGAGCGTTGAATTTCAGCTTATCGTGGATGGTCCTTATACTCCCAATGCTGATGTCCAGTATTGAAGCCAGTTCACGGACATGAATCCCTGATCAGCTCAATTGTTCGTGCGATGATACCATCATTGACGGCAGTTGCTGGCCTTGCCTTATGAGGTTCATTGCCGGTGGATTCTCGCCCTCCTTCAAACTTTCGGCACCAAGCAAAGATGGATGATCGAGACAAACATTACTCGGTGAACTGTCTCTGAAATCTCTAATGAATTTCAGATGCTTTCACATCTTCGTTGTGGATGAACTTGATGGTTATTCGTTGTTCCACGTTGGTCGACACATTGGTGTCCGTCATTTTGTTTAAACAAACAATTGGTGGTTGTCATTTTAACCGGATGAGTGGTGCTGCATTTGCATGAGAGGCGATAGTTGAGTTTTTTACAACAATGAAACTTACAAAAAATAAAGCCCAGATCAAATTTGAATGTCCTTCATAATAAGAATATGCAATAAGCAAGGTCTCGTCGTAAATAAAGATATCTTCAATAATGTTATTTAGATGAACAAGCAACTACCACTCAGCACAGTGGTTGTCCTGAAAAACAACCAAAAACAGAATCCAACATCGAAATAGATCGGACATTGGCGTCCTTAGAAAATCCAACTGCGCGGAGAAGCTGAAAATGCCTCAAAGAAATGTTGGCCGAAACTTTTGACAGCACTGCACACCCGCGAAGGCCTCACCAACGCCAGAAGAGTTTAAGTTTACGAACGATACCTTCCTCATGACAGATGGCTAAGAAGTTTTCCAAAGTATATGGTTGCAGTAGGTGGTCACTGAGGTTAAAGTCAACTCTGCCTACTTCTAACAGAAGGTGATGTACCTTATTTACCACCAAGACTTTACGCATCTGTTCGGTACAAACGCTCATCTAATACACATATGGATAAGATATCAACCCACATCTCACGTTCTTCACCTGCCTACTTATGCAGAAAGAAAACAGAATCAAGATGATCCAGTTTTCATTCATCCCGGTTACCTTCCCAGACGCCTCATCCTTCGACTTCTATGGTTTTGGACTCCTTAAAACCGAGCTTCGAAACCTATAACAGAAATTTGTTTCATAAACGTACCATAACAGGGGACATCACGTTCTGATGCTGAAGGTCAAAAACGTTCAGTCAAATTAGTGTAGTGTCAAGTTCAAGTTAGTCATTTACAGAAAGTGTAATTGCTTTCTGTTGTGTAAATATTGTAATCTGATTGTCGGAGAACTCCTTGAAAAGTGTATTTAGTACTTTCAAGAGTTGTAGCAATGAAATAGAAACAAGAAGCTTAATGGAATGAGAAATTGAAAACCACCCCTGTTAATTTGAATTCAGAAGGGTAGATGAATTATTTAATATGCTTTTCTCTATGAGAGGAATTCTTGACATGGAACTGCTATATAATGGTATTTAAAGTGCAGTGCCTAATGTGCTTTTTAGCGATGTGAAACGAGCAACGGAATGTTCGACATCATCGACATAGAGCTAATGAGTTGAAATTATTTGTGATCATTGAAATTCCTTTTATGCCAGATAAGTAAAATTCAGAAAAGCACTGCGAGTTTTATTATTCCTCTCTCTCTCTTTACTATCGATCGGTTCTTCAAAGCGCTGCTCTCTTTTATCGATTTTCTTGGGTTCGTTGCTCCGTCGCGACTCGTGCTGCCATCCGTTGATGTTTAAGGGAAACTAGTGAGAGAAAATAAAGTTGAAAGTAAATAAATCACTCTCCTCGAATTGCTACAGAAAGCTCCTCAGGAAGGTTAAAATGATGTGATGCTTTTCGTGCTAATAATGACAGGTTTTTGGATGATAGGGTTCTGCCCTACACATAGTAGCCAATGATTATAAACATTTGTGAAACACAGTCAAAAGTACTTCTCTTATTTAAGAACGAATCTAGTCATAAAACTTGATAGGTATACATTAGATTAGACTCTAGTACATAAAATTCTAAGTGGACCGAAACGAGGGATTTTGAACTTAAACTTCTGTGATCAGTGAACATTGTGATATTTAGTCAGAGCTTAAAATTAATAAACCATTAAGGAATGACATAACCAAGTACCGAAAGGTTAAACTAAACCATTCGCGGAACCATATTTTTAAACTTATGTTAACACTGTAAGTTTCTAATGGACCTTAAAGATACCATTAAACCACGTACCTTTGAACCACATTTCGACTATCATTAATTTTACATTATATTCAATCAGGACACCTCATTTCAAGTCGTTTGATATATTACATGCCATATCACATCATTGAAAGTTTATGAGGGTGTCATAAAGGTACCATTAGAGCACGTGCCATTGTTTCGATTACAACCATTTTCAAAATGGTTCATTTCCTGAACCATGTTTATCAATTGGCGAAAATAGTAATTTATATCCTCTTCTATCTCGTCATTACGATTTGTTTGAGATATTACTTACTATATCTTCCCATTGAAAATTGCTAGGCGGGAAAATAGAGGTACCATTTTACCATTTGTGCACGAGCCAATGAACCGATTTAGATAATACTTGTGTTTGGTTCGTGCCATGAACCATATTCATCGACTGAAGAAAACAGATTTTGAAAATCTTTCATACCCTTGGAGGAGTTAGTTTACAGACAGACAGACAGCCTGACAGTCAGACACGTTTCCCCACACTGATAGCATAAAGCACCTTTCGATACTTAATAATCACGTTCTCGGATATAGAATGACCTAACCGACTTTGAAAAATGACTCATTTTTCGTGCTCGTCTAGCTGGAGCCAAGAATGAAACAAGGAACACGCTGACTGGATTCTCGAGAAATGCGATATCCAGAGTATTCACGTTTTTTTGTTTAAAACGACTTGTACGTAGAAACAAGACACCCTCTGTGTAATAACTGATGAATAATTCTGATCTGACGGGAGTTGGTGCCTATTCAAAACCCCTAATTTCCGGAAAGAACGGGAAAGTTCTACAGTGGCGTCTGGAATATCGTGAATAGTGGAAAAAGGTTATGTGGTTCGAGGAACCAAGATACACGTTCTTTAGTGTCGACGATAGGCAAACAGTTTGACGATGAAGCACTGGAAATATTTTATTCAAAAATATCAATCCGTTTTGAAAACTTTGCAAAAGTTCAAAAAAATCAGTCAAAAAATCATGACAGAGGCAATTTTTTAAAATTACCTAGAAGCTTTCCTAATTGAGCCAAAGAGCTGTGGTAGTGATATTTTATGGCAATTTTTAAGACCTTTTCAGTGACACAGTTAGGGTTTAAAGAATTTTATTTTAATTAAATTTAAATCTAAAATTAAAATTTTTTAAAATGCGTCGCTTCAAAAATTTCTAAAAAAAAAATACTTCATACAATACTTTTTTAACACATATACATTTAGGCTATAACAGATACGCTATCATATCAATGAATTATGACCAGCACCCCTTCAAGGCACACGCATGGTTCTTCCCGACAATGATTACACATTGCAAAATTTGCATTACAGGCTGAGAAAGCTTTAAAGCTGGTGCATCAAACGGCAAGTGCACGAGCCTCAAGATGGGTAAACGTCCGGATTTAACGGGCATCCAGAAAGGGATGATATTAGGCTATCGCAGCAAGGGTGGCACCATCTCCGAAACGGCGCGATTTGTGAACTGTTCACGGTCCGCTGTAATGAAGGTGTACATAGAGTGGACAACAGGGACAGAAATCGCGTCCCAACGCCATCACTATAAAGGGTCACGAGCCATCGACCAACGCGTTGACCGACGCCTACGACGACTCGTAAAAGGTGACAGGAGAGCCACAGTCCATCAACTGATTACCAGATTCAAAAGTGGTGTCAACAGACGTGTATCTGACATTACCGTTGAACGCACCCTGCTACGGATGGGCCTGAACAGTGGACACATGGTTGCTGTACCCATGTTGACCAGGGGTCATCGTCAACGACGCCTAGACTTTGCACGTGAGCACCGCCATTGGACAACAGACGAGTGGGCTAAGGACGCCTTCTCCGACGAATCAAGGTTTTTGCTCCATAAGATTGACGGGCAATGGCAAGTGCATCGTGAACGCCATGAAAGGAGACTGCAGGAGACTATTGAGGGCCGGAAACAAGCTGTTGGGTGTAGTGTTCATGTGTGGGGAATCTTCTCTTGGGAGCAGTTAGGTCCACTGATTCATCTAGAGGGCAGTTTGAATGCCTGTGACTATCTGTCAATCTTAGCGGACCAGGTGCACCCGTACATGCTCACGATGTTTCCCCAATGTGATGGCGTGTTTCTTGCACGTCTCCTTCTGGATTGGTTCGAGGAACACTCTACTGACTTTCGAGTACTCCCTTGGCCCGCTAATTCGCCGGGCATCATTCCAATCGAACATCTGTGGGAGCACATTGATCGCCATGTACCGTCCACCTATGACTATCGAAGCTCTGTGGACAGCGCTTCAAGCGGAATGGACTGCCATACCATCGGACACATACCGCGCAGTTCTTGGGTCCATGCCACGACGCCTAGCAGCAGTTATAGCGGCGAAGGGTGGCTACTCCCATTACTAAGCGGGTGGTCATAATTCAGTGATATGACAGTGTATTTCACCTCATATTTACCTGAGATGCCCGTTCAGCCTACTTCTATTCAGAAACCATGGATGACACCACACATCCTGACTTTACTAAAAAAAGGAAAACTTTCTTTACCGCAAATTACGCCGCAATCCCTTCCCTCAAAATTCTCGAAATTTTAAAAGCTACTCTAATAATGTAAAAAATCTTATTGATAATGCTAAACGTAAATATTACACTAACTTTATTTAATCAACTATACTCTAGCAAACACAAATGGCACTTTCTAAATAAAATATTTATTGGTTACAAATCTTCCCCTTCACCCTTCCAGTATCCTGATCAATTCAGTTGTTCATGTTAACCGATTTTTTGTATACCCTTCTCCCATCTGCGCTATCAAATACTCCCCCTCCTTCAAACTTCTCATACACTTACTTTCAAAAAGTTCCCACTACTCCTACTTTTTTGCTTATCTATCTACTCCAGACGAAGTCTCTGAAATAATCACACACCTCAAGTCTTTCCCAGTATCTGACCCACTCGGCTTTCACTCAGACGTTATAATCTCAGCAAAACACTCTATTTCTATCTCTTGTATCTTCAACTCTTCACTAAACTCCGGCACATTCCCATCTATTCCTAAATTAACCAGAATTTCTCCGATATACAGGGTGTCCAAAAGGTCTGGTAACATGGCAGATATCTCAAAGCTGCCAGGTAGGCGAGATCTCATGAGTATTGTTTTTAGGTAATAGAGGAACGGGGGATTCATTGCCGCACTCAAATTTGACCTTGACCCCCAAATTTAAGGTCATCCATTTGCTAACTCGAAAACTATTAAAGGTAGAGAAAAATTTCCAATTGTTACCCTGTAGAGCAACACCACATTAGTCTAAAAACAATTTTTAATCACACCTTTCCCCCTGAAAGGTTTTGAGAAAGTGGGCGAGAAAGAGTCACTCAATGTCAGGTTTAGCTGGCCAGGTTGGCTGAGGTTTCTAACACATTTGTATTGTAGTGAAGCACACCGTTGATAAGGGGAAGCGGAAGCACATTCTTGAGTGACTTTCTCGCCCATTTTCTAAAAATCTTTCAAGGGGAAGGGTGTGATTAAAAATTGCTTTTAGACTAATGTGGTGTTGCTGTACAAGGTAGCAATTGGAAATTTTTGTCTGTCTTTAATACTTTTCGAGTTAGGAAATGGATGACCTTAATTTGGAGGTCAAGGTCAAATTTGAGTGCGGCAATGAATTCCCCATCCCCATATTACCTATAAACCGCACTCATCAGATCTCGCCTACCTGGTAGCTTTGAGATAGATGCCGTGTTACCAGACTTTTGGACACCCTGTATAAGAAATCTCCAATTATCGTCCGATTTCTTCACTCGCTATATTCGGTAAAATCCTTGAGAAACTATTTTATTAACAAATGAAATGTCTTAAGAGGATTTTTTTCACGCCAATGTTTCCATGTCCACAGTGGTGCAATTGCTTGGCGCGTCTTCACGATGAGGAGAAGGTTCCTGGTTCGAACCCAGGCTGTGGAATTTTTCATAAATAGTTTATATTGGGCTTTCCAACTTTATTTTTTCATGACCTTATTAGTCCCCAGCAACATGTTCCCAAAGCGCAGCACTGAAACTGCTTGTTACGAGCTCACTTGAGTTCGTTACCGCTGAAATGACCACTAACAAATTTGTCGCAGCAGGTTTTGTTGATTACTCCGAAGCTTTCAACAGTATTCCTATCCCCAGCTACTCTACAAACCATCGACTTTCTATACATAACATTCGCAGCCAACCCTTAAACCAGGGCTGTGTAACGAATTGATTTACGTTATGTTATAACGTTACGTTATAACGTTACGTTACGCATTTTGTTATTAGGTTTCGTTACGTTATGTTTTTTGTTACTTGATTTCGTTATGGTAAGTGTTACGTTACTGAATATCGTTATCTTAGAAAATAACGTTATTATAACGTTTTAATAATAATATTTTATTTTTTTGTATGAGGGGAGTTCATGTTTGAATGACAGTCACCTCCCTGTTTTCAATGGACTCCTCCAGAACCCCAGCACTCCTGATTTTATATATATTTCCTACGCTTGTTTCCCGCAGCATAGATTTTGTTATGTTTCCATTATTATCCCGCTATAAGAAATTTCGTTACGTTATACATGATACCGCTATTAATATCGTTATTTCGTTACGTTTCAGTTACGTTCCACAG
>JAHWFO010111119.1:336522-392128 GCA_023313115.1 Rhysida immarginata | reverse complement strand
CCGCTATTAATATCGTTATTTCGTTACGTTTCAGTTACGTTCCACAGCCCTGCCTTAAACTAGCTTAATAACCTGCTTACCGACAGGAAAAAATTATTTAGTTCACTCTGGTTTATCTTCTGCGACTATTACTAGAAATAAAGGCATCCCTCAAGGATCGATATTCTCTCCACTTTTATTCCATTAATGATCTATTTTTCGTCTTTCGTAACAATAACTCTATCTTTTACGCTAGTAACGTTACTTTATTACTATCAGATATTAACTTTACCCTGTTTTAGATCTAAATAAGGACTTATTTGAATTTAAACAGTGGAATGTTGCAAATTTTCTAATCTGAACAGAACCAAACTAATGTTCTATTCCACTAACTCCTTAGGTCTTCTACGGCATTCACCAAATTTCAACTACTATTTCCTTTAAATACCTAGGACTATGAGTATCTAATACTTTATCTTGGGAACTATATACATAGTCTCTTTTAATGGATATTTATAAGAGAAAAGGACGAGACATAAAAACCCTGGAATGCAATAAATAGTTAATAAATACAACTGAAAAATAAAATAATAATTAACAAATAACAAAATAATAAATATATAAGTATAATCAAAATAAAACTATAAAATCAAATAAAGAGCTGACGTTTCGGATAGAGCCTATCCTTTATTCTTTCATGACAGCCCCCTTTTTTTTTTTTTTTTTTTTTTTTTGTCTACTAATAATCGGGAATAATTTTACGTAATCTTTTTGCTAGGCACCCTATCATTCCTAAACGTTTTTATAATTTCACTTTCATATGTTTCATCCTATTACATTTTTCTCGCCGCCCCCTTATTATTTCCTACTAGAAGAGGTACCCGGCGTTGCCCGGGATAATTACACTTGCACAAACTTTTCCTTTCATTGTTAGTCATGAGATATATATTGTTGGTTCATGCAATGTGTTTGTGAATTGCGTGCTGATACCATTGTTGATACCTATTGTTGTACCAACTTTGCCTTGCATTGTTGGTCATGAGATATTTCTCATTAATATGCCTTGCCATAACCATGAATATCGATTTTTTATCGATATTTATTATTTTTCCGAAATCTGAGGTAGACAGTGACCTTCCTCATGCTTTAAAGGTCATGTATGCGAAATTTTATCAAGATCGGAATAAAACTGTAGATTTGTATAAAAAACGTACACACAGATCCACAGACCCACACACAGACCCACAGACCCACAGACGCACAGACCCACAAACATCCTTCTTTATATATATAGAAGATTTGTCCTCCGTCTTGTCCTATCCCAACAGTTCGTCTAATTAATCTCATTTGTTCTCTTGTTTGTCAGCCAATAACGCCTTACTATTCCCCATGCAAACTATATATAAACCCGTCCGTTAGTACTAATTTCATAACTTCAGGATAATTCTCTAATATTCTATTTGCTTTTAGAGAATTATCCTTTTTTGCTTTGATAAAGGATAGGCTCTATCCGAAACGTCAGCTCTTTATTTGATTTTTTAGTTTTATTTTGAGTATACTTATATATTTATTATTTTGTAATTTGTTAATTATTATTTTATTTTTCAGTTGTATTTATTAACTATTTAGTCTCCTTTAACTAATTTCAACAAAAAACAAGGCTTAATATCAAGATTACATTTTCTTCCGCATAATATTCTTTTACTCCTCTACCATGCCGGGATTCATTCCTCTTTGTGCTACGGTTGTATCTGCTGGGGATCGACTACTTATACAATTTAATAAGTATTATAAAACTGCAAAAGTGGTTTTTATTCATCAACGTATACTTCTAAAATGAACTAATATTTTTACAGTCTTGCTTTTTTATTTACAAAATAGTCAACTCCTGATACGAGGGCGAGTCAGATATTATCTACACTTTCACCATAACACAACTTCAAGGTTATCATACAGTCTTCTGCGCATGCGGACGTTTACCCGTCTTGAGGCTCGTGCACCTGCCGTTTGATGCACCAGCTTTAAAGTTTTCTCAGCCTGTTATGCAAATTTTGCGATGTGCAATCGTTATTGATGCGAACCATGCGTGTGCCTTGAAGGGATGCTGGTCATATTTCATTTATATGACAGTCTATATAACAGTGCCATTATGAACACCACTGTAATCTGGTTACCTTATTGGGAAATGCGAGGTTTGGGTTTTGTGGGTCCCTATACAGGGTTTGCAGTTTTTACGTGGAATAATTCGTGTTAGAACTTACTAATGATGATGTGGACGAGACTTTTAAGGATTTTTACGCACAACATGCTGTAGTGTCAATTAATCGCCTTTAGTTGTCTGATTACTTTTTTCTTTTGAATGAGATGCTTTGTCTGTTATTTGATTGCGTGTGTGTATAATTCCTTTTTTCAACAATCCCAAAGATGTCCTTGGTTTTCTGTTATATTATCTCCCGTAAGAGTGGTCTTACCGATCCCATCCGATTCATAAACTGAATTCAATATTTTTCTTGAATTTATGTAATTATAATGAATATTTTATTATCATCTAGCCTCCTCTTCGCGGTCATTGGAACGGAGAGATAGTTGGTTACGTTATTTCCTACCGAATACACCAAGCCAAGGATCCACCAAGCGTGAAGACCATCGACGTTAGAAGCAGCGACATGTCAACACAGACAGTCCTGGAGAATCTGAGAAAATACACCAAATATTCCATCACCGTTCAAGCATACAATAGGATGGGGCGAGGACCTCCGACTCCTGAAATACTCATCTACACGGCAGAAGATGGTGAGTTGCTTTTATGTAAATGTATCTCACAAGACACTATGTTGTCGTATGGTATTCCATAGTTTCAAATATTTAAAAGAAAAGTAATTCCTTTGGTAATTTAGTTCAAATATGAAACTCCTTCAATTGTCAAATCCTATTTAAACAAACTATAAATTTTACGATAAGATCTTTCACTGTTATGGCTAATGCCATTTGTCTTAAAATGTTATACTTATTTAATGAATCTAAGTTGAGTAATATATATTTACTATATGTTTTGTTACCAAATCATATCTAGATATTTACAAAGTTGATAGCAATCGAGTTACATACCAAGTTAATGGATATTTTCTATTTTTTGTGTGTGCTGGACAATGTCAACTCGATTACCTAATTTTTAAATATCATTGACATTTCCTTATAGCTCAGAGTTCTAGCTAGCTTCTTAAACAAAAAAATTTTCTCAGATTTTTAACTAAGTAATCAATATGAGCAGTAAATTTCTTCTTATTATTAAAAGTATTCCATTGATAACATATGCTCATTTCAAAATACCTGTTATTGCTGCTCAAGCTGCTATAACTCCTGATGAAAACGTAGAAAAATCCAGAAAGTGGATTTTTAACACAGGTTTTGTGGCAATTAACCAAAATTTTGGAAACTAATCATCTATAGTTCTCACTTGTTTTATTTCTCAAGGATTCTTTTAACTTAATCTAACCTAATCGCCATTTTAAAAGATGTTCATGCAGCCTTTTCAAATTCGGATAAAGAGTTTTCAACAATTGTGGGCCAACAAATGTTTTCTTGGAAAAGCATTCTGCATATACCTGACGTGATGAAAAGTTTCTAAATACAGGGTGTCCCGTAAGTCGTGGTCGTAAATTTAATGGTGTGCAAATTCAATAGCAAGGAACAAGGAACTCCCTATGAACATAAGTCGAACAACGCACCGTCTTGATGATGATGATGATGATGATGATGATGATACGTTAAGAAACTAAACCTCTTCCCCTTGCCATATAAATGGAATGCCCTGTTCATGTAAATGGAAGGAAGCAGGCCTGGCTGATTCGTTGCCTAGACTGTGTTTGAGTGAGACTACTAGAAGTGAAAAAGGAGCTAAAGTATCAGAAACAAAAATGAATTAAAAGTAAGGTTAGTAAACCAGATAAAGAATTGGTATATGCGTGTTTTAGTATATCAAGGCTTCGTTAATATCAGGTTGTTGCAAAAGTTTTTTCCGGATTTTTATTCCAACCCAAAAACGATTGAACTTGAATGACAGATTCAGCTCATGCAGATGCCGGGCAATGGTTGAAAAGTGAACCTTGAACTGTTCTGCGAGTTCCCTCGTTGTTACATTGTGATCTTCATCAATTGCTTGGCGTAGATCACCATCTGAAATCATCTCCGCGACTGAACCGCCGATACCATTCTTCTATTGTACGTAAACTAACAGTGCCATCACCTAAACGTTGGCAAATGTTGATGGCATATTGCTCGAATATGCTCGCGTGAAAGGTCCATTACAGGCCGTTGATGGCACTCACAGATGTATATTCAGAAAGTTGATTCTTGGCTGTAATATAGCAAAGATATTCAGAAATCGACGTTTAGGTGATGAACACCACCCTCGGAAAATGAGCCCTTCTTGGGCACGGGTTCTATAACCGGAAGAAACTTTTGCAACAACCTGATACTTACGGAAAATAAAGATAAAACTAACGAAATGTTAACGCACGAGCAGCATATATTTTCAGAATAATTTCTTATGCAAATTCAGATTATCCGTCGCTAAAAAGTTGGTTATTCGAACCGCTACGCTGTAAGCTGATATCTTAAGCCCAAGTTTTATATAGTAGCGGGCTTAAGAGGTCAGCTGACAGTGTAGCGGTCCGGATAACCTATTTTTTAGCGACTGATAACTCGGAATTTCTTTGTTACGATGCATGCATACTTTAACTTTGTAAAAATAATTATATTTTAGAAGGATGCGATTTGATTAAATTAAATAACTTTAAACTAAATTTTTAATCAAATTTTAATCAATGATATTTGAATTTTTATTTCTAATTTTTTAAAATTTTATAACAACAGTCTATAATGCAATTACCCTAATACAGGTTACAAATATGGGTGGACCATGATTTAGATGCCATCCTTATACCAAAGAGTGATATCCCTCAAACGACACTCTTCATGTTTCCAAATTCTGTATTTTTACCAATCAACAAAATCGATAAAAATATCATTATGAATTTTTAATTAGATATAATTAATTCATGGTTTGATGAAAGATTTTCACATGCAAGTTTGAAAAATGATCGAGAATTATTTTTCCAAAAACTTTTTTTTAAATGTTCAAACTTGCATTGAAATAAGGATGGCATCTAACTCATTGTCTACCCATAGTTGTAACATGTATTAGAGAAATTGCATTTTAGACTATTGTTATAAGATTTAAAAAAATATATATATAAATTAATATAAGATACTCACAAGAGCGGGGATACTCACAAGTCCCCGGCTGGCAGATTGGACCCCCTTAGGTGGAAGACTGTGTCTCCTGAGCTTCAGATAGAGAAACGGTCTCTCTCTCTCTATTCGTTGCATATGCTCCGAATGCAGTCACACAGTACCCACTTTTTCTAGATGAAGTTTTTCTAGATGAAGTTGCTCTTAGCAGGAGAGGGAGTGCAGATTCTGTCATCCTGATGGGCGACTTCAATGCACACGTAGGGGCTAATGACCAAACGTAGAAAGGCGTGATTGGGAGGAATGGTGACCCCGACTTAAATGCGAATGGGAGGTGCTTGTTGGATCTCTGTTGCAACAATGGACTTTCCATCACAAACACCTTCTTCCAGCACAAACACTTTCCATCACAAATAAGTATACCTGGTACAGGGATGCAATGGACCAGAAGTCACTGATTGATTTTGTAATTGTTTCACCCGACTTATTCCGATCAGTGTTAGATACTCGTGTGAGAAGAGGGGCAGTACTATCAACTGATCACCACCTTGTTGTCTGCACTTTGCGGTTCTCTGAATCCATGCCAACCAAGCAAAATACTAGGTTCAGACAAACTTGGCGCATCAAATGGGAGGCATTGGAGGATAGAGCTGTGAGGAAGACCTTTGCAGATAGCATATCTTCAAGTTTCAAAGAACTACCCAGTGATCGTGGTACTGTTGAAGAGGAGTGGCAGTTGTTTAAAACTGTTGTGATTACTTCGGCTGCATTATGCTGTGGTCGTAAGCGGCTGAGTGTGGCGCAGGGCGGTGGGAAAAGGACTGCGTGGTGGAACGGTGAAGTCCAAGAAGCTGTCAAGGCAAAGAAGGAAGCCTATTTGCTATGGCTTGCAAATAAGTCAACTTCGAGTCGAGTGCGGTACACTGAGGCGCGAAAAGCAGCAGCAAAAACAGTATCAACAGCTAAAGCCAAGGCCTGGGAGAAGTTCGGGGAGAAATTGGAGGCAGACTATGGATCGGCAAACAAGGTGTTCTGGCAGACCGTGCGCCGCCTCCGTGGAAAGAAGTCTCTTTCATCACAAACTATTAAGAGTTCAGATGGGAGGCTTCTGAAAACGGAGGAGAGCGTATTGCATAGGTGGAAGGAATACTTTGCATCTCTTCTTAATCCGGTGACAACAACTGAGGCATACGAGGTGCACCTTGGAGCGGAAATAGTCACGGTAGTATCACTGAAACAGAAGTCAGATGTGCAATTAAGTCCCTGAAGACTGGAAAAGCTGCAGGTGATGATGAAATCCAGTCCGAGATGTTAAAGGCCTTAAATCAGGATGGTATCCTGTGGCTGACTCGAGTGTGTCAGTTTGCTTGGATATCTGGACAGGACCCTGAGCAATGGTAGACAGGAATTGTGATCCCTATCTTCAAAAAGGTAGATCAGAGAGATTGCAACAACTATCGAGGCATCTCTTTGCTCAGCATTCCTGGGAAAGTGTACGCTAAGTGTCTGGAGAAGAGAAGTCGGGAAATAGTCGACTCCAAACTGTCGGGGGAGCAGTGTGGTTTCCGACCTGGCCGAAGCACGACGAATCACATCTTTGCTCTAAGGCAAATGTTTGAGAAATCCTGGGAGGATTATACAATAAGTAAAAAATCAAGAGACAACATATCATGAGACTATATTTTTTTTAACAATCAATTACGATAAATTAGAATAGCTCATGATTTCTGTCTGGCGTAATTTATTTGAAATAAATTACATTGCTTTTAACTACCAAATCAAGTTTTTTTTTCATAAAAAATATTAAAAATTTTATAAATTTTGCTCTAAGGCAAATCTTTGAGAAATCCTGGAAGTATGCAAACGATATCTATGCTCGCTTTGTGCATCTCGGGAGAAGCTCTGGCAAGTGTTGCAATAGTATGGAGTGGATGGGCAATTACTGGTTGGTAACAAGTCTCTGAGCTGTGTGTCGGATAAATGCCATCAAGTCAAGACCGTTCACCGTGGGTGTTGGACTCCGCCAAGAGTGCGTACTGTCGCCCCTCTTGTTCATTATCTTTATGGACTGGATAGACAGGGGCAGCCGAGGCGATGAGCGCGTGTTTGTGTGGGCGACTGCCTGGTGGAGAGGTTGCTCTTTGCTGACGACCTTGTCCTACTTGGGTCTTCTCGCACGAACCTTCAGCATGCACTATACCGGTTTGCAGCCAAATGTGAAGAACCTTGGATGAAGATCAGTGTGGCTAAAACCGAGGTTCTGGTCCTTTCAAGACAGCCTGCTCAGTGCGCTCTCCATGTTAGGGGAGCCTCATTGAGACAGGTGGAGAAATTCAATTATCTCGGGATTGCATTCACGAGTGATGGACGGCAGGAGAAAGAATTGGATGCTCGGATCGGTGCAGCAAGCTGTGTCAGACGTGAACTGTGGCGATCCGTGGTAACGAAACGCGAGCTGGGTAACAAAGCCAAGCTCTCCGTCTTCAAATCTATCTTTGTCCCCATTCTCACCTATGGTCATGAGGCTTGGGTAATGACCGAAAGAGTGCGAACGCGGGTACAAGCGGTCGAAATGAGATTTCTGAGATGTGTGGCAGGTGTTACCCTACTAGATAGAGTGTACAGCAGCACAATAAGGGAATCTTTAGGTGTTGAGCCGCTACTTCTCCGCATTGAGAGATCTCAGTTGCGCTGGTATGGCCACGTGATACGGATGCTGCAAATTAGTCTTCCTAGGCAGTTGTTATTTTCCAAGCCGATGGGTAAGAGACCAAGGGGTCGCCCTAGAACCAGGTGGCTAGACTACATGGAGAATCTGGGTTCGAGTCGCTTGTATATTACAAGGGAGTACATGCGCCTGATGGCGGAAGGTCGCGATCGCTGGAGATCCTCCATAGGGCTGCTGCCCCCGCGACCCTAACGGATAAGCGGGTTTGAAAAGTAAGTAAGTAAGTATATAAATTAGTATTCAAATATCATTGATTAAAATTTGATTACAAATTTAGTTGAAAGTTCCTTTTTCTTTCAACTTTTGCTTAATCACGGACAAGTTCAGGTTTTCCTTTTCATTTATTGAATTCATTGTTTTTATTTTGTTGTTGTTTTAATAACTTATGGATGCTGCTACGTTACTACTCAAGGCTTTGCCTATTCAAAAAGCAGGCGACGTGAGAAACCGAAAGTAAAAACAACTCTCGATGGCACATCGTATACTCTGGTGGTAGATTTCAAAAACTAAAACAACGAGTCTCCCATTTAATTGTTAGCTAAGGGAGGGGATCTTTGTTGCGTAAATTATGAGTTTGCGAACAAACGTAAAATTAGTGATTGTTAAAATCTAAGATGGAGACAATGAAGGATAAATTGTTGGCCGGAACCCGATGATCATGTGACATTTGAGTGGCCAGGCCTGTCTCTCGTTGGCCTCGTATGAGTGGGGAGGTGTAGACAGACCTGCCAACTCACCCGGATTCACCGGGTGTCACCCGGATTTTGACAATCTCACCCGGTCACCCGGCGGATCGTAAAATTCTCCCGACGAATAGTAATCTCTTAAAAGAACCAGCAATTTCGTTAGCAATTTTTTGGAACACTATCTAGTCTTCTTGCAGTTAAATTTGCTTATCCAGAAAGAGAAGTACCATGCTACAAGTGTAAACCTTCAAAAGAAGTGATATAAAAGGCAAAAAAGCTACAAAACAGTACAATCAGCTCCACAAGGAGACAAATGAGGGAAACTTCAAATTTATATAAGCATAATTTCAAGATAAAAGATATTTTATAATTTAACCAGTGTTGGTCTCATTATTTCACGTACGGTGTATCTTACTCCCTTAATTATTTTGACTTGTGTATACCTGGTGTATAATATGTAATTGTACTTGTGGCATCTAATGTTTAATTCTGTCCAAAAGTTAAATTTAAGTGCACAATTTTTGTAACAATTAAATATGTTATCGATAAGTATATTTTACCCTACTAAATTTATTATCACCCGGTTTTCCTCCAGAAATAGTTGGCAGATCTGTGTAGGCTTATAAAAGTTTTCCAAAAATATTATTTTTTCCGAAAATTATTATTATTATTATTATTATTATTATACAGGGTTAATGAATCAATATTACATGTATTTCTTCTAAACTCTGACAATTCCTTTGAAGAGAACAGTTTTCTACTTTTAGGAGTCCATTGACTACATTTTTAGTGTTTTGGTCCATAGTTTTGACTGAAGCAGCTTACATTAGAACGCTTAAGAAATCGAATATAAAGCGTTCTATGTGGAAAAAAAGGAAACTCGTAAAAATCGAAGCTTTCAGTACCTTAGGAATTTTTCATTATCTTGGTCGAAATATTGTGGCTTCTTTTTGAAAAGACTAAATTCCTTAATTGGATCCTCGGCGAACACTATTATATCCCTTCTCTCTATTGGCATCTTAAAGTGGCTATTCGAGTCCCTTATCTGTTCGGGGAGCTTTATTTTTCCAAGGATATAGATCCCCTGATAATAAGAGATCACCAAAAGAGTAAAATAGAAAAGGTTCATCCTCCAGTTTTCGAATTTTTCTTCCTCTTCTTTCCATAACTAAAATAGTTTCTCCTCCAAACGTCTTTCATTCACTTTTCGCCTCGGTTTTGAATGGACGTGAATGAAAAATGCTTTGCAATTTGTTTCCTTAATTTAAAAATAATGAGAAACTGGGAAACGTTCACAGCCGATAGAACTTTGGAAACTTGCCAGTCTAAATAGTGCAAATTCTTGTTCAGCCTGAAAGGAATGTTTTCAAACGTATAAAAAAAAGCTTAAGGCAGAATTTGAAGAAAATATGCAGGAAGATGAAATGAGATGCGATTAAAAATGCTTCTTCGCGGAATGATTTTGTACTTTCTTCGAAAGCGTTTGCCTAATAACATAACCATGTCCGTTCTGGCACGGAGTGTTTTGGAATAGGAATTCTGCAGGAATAGTTTTAAATTAAGAGGATATTTCAACCAAGAATTATTTTGATTGCAAGGAAGTTTAAAAATTTAAGGAGATATTCATAAATTTAAGAATTTGTTCTTCTTTTACCTTCAGAACAACTTATGAACAAGCTTTTAATATTAATTTACAGTAAATACTTAAGCAGAGTTAGGCGTTTAGAAAGTTTTGAGAATGCGTTTCAAGAACTGAAATTGTTTCACGCATCTTTTGAATTGTTTACCCGAAAAGCTCCAAAAGTTTTACCTGATACTCATTTATTGCAGAAACTGCTCATGAGAAGTACTGCCATTAACGGAACAAAATACGGCGTCTACTATGGAGAATGCTGAGTGTGTGGTATTGTTTGCTAAAACAAAATCACTGACCATTGTTTAGAAGAAATACAGGTTAAGTTAAATAACCGCCAAATAAAAGGCCCATTAATACCTGGACGAAAAGCTTTGGAAACCTTTGAAATCCATCAAGAGCTTTTTAACTGGTGGTTGTTTACTTTAAATTGATCTGTGTTAATACAGTCCTATTTAGTGGACAGGTTCTTTAAAGTGAACAAAACTATTAGAAATTCCAAATGAAGTCACAGGTTGGTTCCATTATAATGCTTGCACTGCTTGATAGAAAACCACAAGATAATAAAATGGCAACAAGGGTATAAGTTGTCTGATGTAGAAAACGTCAAAATTTCAGCATTAAGAGAATGTGGCACGTGGTTCCGTCAAATTACTATCTTTCGCGGTAGACTAAAAAGCACCATTGGTCTGTTTTTGAAAGCAGGCAACTGAAAATCAGCAGGAAAGAAAAGCGAAACTAAACCTAAGTTAAACAGGACCCGGTTCTTCTAATGAAATGCAAAGCTTTTTGGAAAATTTTGGCATCTTCAGAGAACATAAAATATACCATAGAACTGCCTACTCCATCTTTAAGAGCTTTGCATGTAGAGATCCATCTACAGTAGGCCCATGATCATATGATATGGGATGATGAATGGACGGATGTGCTGTTTACGGACGAAAAAAAGTTTAGTCTGGCTCAGGCATGTCCTATTTCACTATTTCGTTTTGGTTTTGATTGGTCCACTGGGGTGTGAGTTACTAGGGTGAGAGTTAGATGTTGCCAAGTCATTTAAGTGATATTTAGGTATGTAAAGGAGTGAAGTTCGATATGAAGAGTCCTCTAGGCAAGATCTACATTGCTATGAACTTTGAGCCAAATTGTCCTAGTGCGTTGAAGTTGTGGTAGTGGCAGTCGCTTGGTCTTTAGAACCTTAGAAACATATGGCATGCGATATACAGTATCATTCGATTGGAAATGATGATAAAGGAAAGAAGATAGATCTTTTTTATATTTTCTAAAAACTATGTTCGAGAAAATCTTTTTTGATAAAAAAAAAAAGGGGGGGTTAAAAGATGCTTTCCTTTACAGTCCTCGGGGGGATTAATTTCTTGCTATGATAACAAAGTATGCTTTCTTAGGATTTATTTATTGAAATAATCAAAACAACTTTTAATTTGAAACTATTTGGCACAAATTTTCCCTGTACACCAAAGATCCTCTCACAGTACACCGATTGAAAATCACTGCCTTAGATGAATCTACATACCAAAAGATCTAGACTTAAAGAAATCTACATACTGAATTTCGAAATTTATTTCAATCTCCATACTTTGAAACAATGTTGTGAAAGGTGTCGAGGAAGATGACAGACGCATGGCAAATAAGCACCTCCATACTTCCGCTACCTATTAATTTATCACTGTCTCGCCTCTCTCTGTCCCTCTTTCTCTCCCCCTCTCTCCCTCTCTCCCTCTCTCTCCCTCTCTGCCCCCCCTCTCTCTCTCTACCTGTCTCCCCCTCTCTCTCTCTCTACCTGTCTCCCTTCTCTCTCTCTACCTGTCTCCCTTCTCTCTCTCTCCCCTCTCTCTGTCCCCCTTGTCTCTCGCACTCTCCCTCTCTGTTCCCCTTCTCTCTCTCTCTCTCTCTCTCTCTCTCTCTCTGTCTCCCTTCTCTCTCTCTCTCTCTCTCTCTCTCTCTCTCTCTCTCTCACACACACACACATAAGCACGCACTTTTCAGTTTCCATTTACCATTCAGGGATGGCGACACATGTCTGTGATGCAGTTGCTCTCTCTCATCGATTGAAATCTGAACCTTCATCATATAAAGCTTAAAAGTAAACACACAAGGTAAAATTCAGGTTTACAGATGAAATCTCAACTCATTTTTTTTAATTCTCAGACTAATTAATGGATAAATATAATACAATAGATTAATAGTAAACATATTAATTCATTGAATTATTCAATCAGACAGAGAATCATAGCGCAAACACAGCAGGCAATTATTTGGCAGATTTCGGTGTTCGCGGTAACTTTTTAGGTAATATTTTCTACATTCATGGGCGCTGAATGCCGCGATTTCCCCCCCCCCTTTTTTTTTCGTTCCTATTTAATATACAGAATAGAACAAAGTCTTCTATCCCAGGTTTTTTTTAGAAGGGATACTTGTATTTTAGAAATATGACTTGGAGTTTGATGGTATAGTGTACCTTCTAATGATCTTGATAGTGTACCTTCTAATGATCTTGAGGACAGTCTTCTTAAATAACCGTAACGGCTTTATAATTTTAGCCCTGTTGATTTTGTGAAGAATTTTTTTGAAATCGGCACAGAAGTTGGGATATTTAACAGTACAGCCCACTTCAAGTTACTAATTATAGGCTCCACTTGAAAAAGTTAAATTTGAGTGTCACCGTCTTTTCTTTGGTTCCTTGCATTGTTTAATTATTGAACGCAAAATAAAACCGAATGCCATATCATAAAAAAAAAAAATCATGTTTTTACGGTAGCTGCCCATCGATGATAAGGAAGCATTCCTGCGCAACACTATGAAGGAAGCTTTCCTGCGGGACATCATGGTCTTACAGAAAATACTGAAACAGGCACAGGCCAGGTGGCCGAGAGGGGTAGGGCGAAGGCTTTCTAGTTCTCGAGTCCGCCTGGCCGTGGGTTCGAATCCCGCCGTGGGCATGGATGTTTGTGTTTGTCCCGGGCTGCGTACAGATATAACTTGTGTAAAAGGTGCAAAATGACCTTAGTAGTCGACGCCTAAATTTCTAGAAACCCCTGAAACAGGGTGGGATGGGGTGTGTTGTTAAATATAACTCTCTAACTACTGGACCGCTTTTAAAAATCCGTTCTGTATTCTTCATGAAAAGAACAGAGCTAAGATTGCCTAATTCGAATTATAGGCCTATCTCCAATATAAAAAAATAGAAATAAAAATCATGTAGGAACATTAAAAGTATTCTATCAAGTAATATCACAAAAATTTAGGGGCAGCAGTCCTATAGAGGTACAGTCAGTGCGTGTGTATTAAAAAATTTAGATTTTTGGAATTCTGACTTTGGATTCTCAAAGACCATCAAAAAGTAGAATAGGAATGTCTTTAAGACCCACCCTCTATCTAATTTTCTTCATCGATAAAATTGGCTCAAAACTTTGAAAGTTCCACAGTTTCAGTGCCTCTATCTCCTAAATGGTTGGATCAATTGAAGAAGCACCAAGAACAAAACATTTTTCAAATGTTGTTCAAATCTGAAAATATCATTGAAAATAGGGGTTCCCATTTGAAATTTAAGAGTTGCCTCCCGGCCCCACCCAGAGGGGGTGGATTTGGGGAATCAAGTTTAGTACTTCGGATAGCGTTTTTAAGAACATTAAACATGTATTTTTTGTTATTTTCGATCCGATGTGTATTTCACCAGATATTTGGCCGTTACGCTTTATTTGAAACTCCCTGTATATTGAAAATAGACTACTTTGTCAATCAATGCCATCTGGTGATAGACTTCGGCGGCGTTTACAAACCACTAACTTCTTAAAACCACACTATTATGTATAGTACTTTCATCGAAGTCCGCGCATAAAAAATATTTGACAACACGGTGATAAATTTACTTACTTTTCACACCCGCTTATCCGTTAGGGTCGCGGGGGGCAGCTGCCCTATGGAGGATCTCCAGTGATCGCGATCAGGCGCATGTCCTCCTTGGTAATATCCAAGCGACTCGAACCCAGATTATTCATGTAATCTAGCCACCGGGTTCTAGGCCGACCCCTTGGTCTCTTACTCACCGGCTTGGAAAGAAACAATTGACTAGGAAGACCAGTTTGCGGCATGCGTATCACGTGGCATACCAGCGCAACTGAGATATCTCAATGCGGAGAAGTAGCGGCTCAACAATTAATGACTCTCTTATTGTGCTTCTGTGCAGTCTATCTAGTAGGGTAAGACCTGCCACACCTCTCAAATATAATTTCGGCTGGTTGTACCCGCGATCGCACTCTTTCGGTCATTACCCAAGCCTCATGACCATCGGTGAGAATGGGGACAAAGATAGATTTGAAAACGGAGAGCTAGGCTTTGTTTCCCAGCTCGCGTTTCGTTACCACGGATCGCCACAGTTCACATATTACACAGCTTGCTGCACCGATCCGAGCATCCAATTCTTTTTCCTGCCGTCCATCACTCGTGAATGCAATCTGACTTCTCTACTTGTCTCAATGGGGCTCCCCTAACATGGAGAACTCACTGAGCAGGCTGTCTTGAGAGAAACAGAACCTCAGCCTTAGCCACATTGAACTTCATTCCAGCTTCTTCAAATTTGGCTGAAAACCGGTCTAGTGCATGCTGAAGGTTAGTGCGAGAAGACCCAAGGAGGACAAGGTCGCCAGCAAAGAGCAACCTCTCCACCAATCAGTCGCCCGCACAAACACGCTCATCGCCTTGGCTACCCCTGTCTATCCAGTTCATAAAGATAATGAACAAGAGGGGCGACAGTACGCACCCTTGGCAGAGTCCAGTACCCACGGTGAACGGTCTTGACTTGATGGCATTTATCCGACACACATCTGAGCTTTCGTACAGAGACATGTTAGCAACCAGTAATTGCCCATCCACTCCATACTATTGCAACACTTGCCAGAGCTTCTCCCGAGATGCACAAAGCAAGCATAGACAACGTTTGCATACTCCCAGGATTTCTCAAAGATTTGCCTTAGAGCAAAATTTATAAAATTTTTAATATTTTTTATGGAAAAAAAACTTAATTTGGTAGTTAAAAGCAATGTAATTTATTTCAAATAAATTGCGCCAGACAAAAATCATGAGCTATTCTAATTTATCGTAATTGATTGTTAAAAATAAATATAGTCTCATGATATGTTGTCTCTTGATTTTCTATTTATTGTATAATGGAGAAATATATCATATAAATATGTAGCTATGTTTCTATTCTCCATTATTCAACTTGAATTTTCAAAAGCAATGATTTTATTCATTTTTTATTTATTTATTTATTTATTTAATAACAACAATAAGCTACAAGAGCTTCTTTTCATGATACCAGAGAAAACGAACATAACAAAGAAAAAAAAACCGCTGAAAATTTATATAAGCAATTGTAGGATTTATTAAAAACCAAAAGCAGGTTTATTAAAAAAATAATAATCTAATAAAATAATAAAATACACAGCTGACTTAAAAGGATCTTCTTTGCATCTTCCTGGCTCCCCCCCCCCACAATAAGGTATTCTAAACAAGATTCCAATAATTTTTCAAAATTCCAAGTGAAGACACGTGATGCTCTTCCTTAGTGGTCAAAATTAGTCAAAATTGGTTCAAAGATACGTAGCATAGAGGTACCAATGTGGTCTATTGGAAACTTTCAATGCTAAGATATGGCATGTAATATATCAAGCAGCCTGGAATGACGTGTCATGAATGAATATAACGTAAAATTAATGATAGTCGAAATTCGTTCAAAGGTACGTGGTTCAGTTGTATCATTATGGTCAATTGAATACTTTCAATGCTAAAATGTGCCATGTAGTTTCTTAAGCCTTACATTATCAATAGCTAAATTTCTGTTAGACAAATTGTTGCCAATAGCTAATAGCTTGTATCAATAGTACTTGCTTACGTAGAAACGCTTTAGGAGTAGATTATGAATAAACAGTAACCCTTAAATGGGACTCTAATAGGTTCGAATATGTATAATTCTCTCAATTTGATGTTTCTGATACTTGTATTCATTATGAATTACGTCTTGCCTTAGCAACCAGAGGCTTCCTTAGTCACCTCATTTAATCCTAACAACGAAAGGCTTCTTTAGAAAACATGTGTTTTCCTTTTTTATTCTCTAACTAGAAGAGGTACCCGGCGTTGCCCGGGATAATCACACTTTCACAAACTTTTCCCTTCATTGTTAGTCATGAGATATTGATTGTTGATCCCTGCCTTGTGTTGGTGCATTGCGTGTTGATACCATTGTTGATACCTATTGTTGCACAAACTTTGCCTTGCATTGTTGGTCATGAGATATTTCTCATTAATATGCCCTGCCATAACCATGAATATCGATTTTTTATCGATAATTATTATTTTTGCGAAATCTGAGGTAGACAGTGACCTTCCTCATGCTTTGAAGGTCATGTATGCGAAATTTCATCAAGATCGGAATAAAACTGTAGATTTGTATAAAAAACGTACAGACAAACATCCTTCTTTATATATATAGATTCCTTAAAATCCTATCCTTTCTGGGCATTTCGGTTGCTTGACTTTTTACTATATCTAAATTATTCTCCTTTAAATAGTTATAATACATTCTAAATTCAGGTCCTAGCTTGAGTTTTTATAGTTTTCTTTGAAAAAACCTAGTTGCAGGCCAGGTGGAAGCCGCCATGTTTCAGGAAGTCTGCAATCGATACGTAAATATATTACGCATGCGCAAAATTCATTTTTCTTTTGCGCTGGGCACTATATAAAAATATCATCTTTTGATATGCTTTAAAAGTATGCTTTAACTGTGTACAGACAAACTTAAAAATTTTTTTATTATAATTAAAATCATATGGACATTATAGAATTATAACTATAATTAAAATCAAAGTACTAAAATTAATTGACGTTAAAATAAATTATATACTGTAGTAAATTATAATAATAATAAGAAATGTTTGAAAATTCTCTTTTCACTTAAAAATATAAATTGAATTTTTTATATAAATGTAAATATTTTTCTCTTTTGATGTTTATAAAGGAATCTTTATATTTATAATTCTTAAAAGAATCCTAATAGTTTAGTTATAGTCGATTTCTTTTATTACGGAGAGCAAAGCGATTCACATTATC
The DNA here is from genome assembly GCA_023313115.1 of Rhysida immarginata. NCBI lineage: Eukaryota > Metazoa > Arthropoda > Chilopoda > Scolopendromorpha > Scolopendridae > Rhysida > Rhysida immarginata. The sequence continues at coordinate 374,724 of JAHWFO010111119.1, read as the reverse complement.
GATCGCGTTGGAAGAGCGCAGTAGTATAAGCATGTGGCGCCGTCTCTTAACAATTCCTTTAAAGCAACTTTTTTCCCATGATGCTCAGAATTAAAAAAATGATTTTAAATGCCGCAAAACAATATAAGTTCTAATTTTTTTTATTATTATTGCTTTATTGTTAGATATTGTTCATAAGCACTGGTTTCAGATTGTTGCTTAATGAGATCGTTAAATGAATTGGCAGAGGATTGTTGATAGGAATGGCAACAATGATAACCATTATCAAGTTAACTTTCGGATACATTTATGATCACATTGGCTGAGTTGATAAATATACAGTTGATATCAACTAATGGTTTGTAATGTCATGACCTTCCTTATTACTCCAGACCCGTTTTAATGGCCACAGCCTACTATATAGATAACATCCTGTTCAATCGACAGTTTCCAAGTTTCACCGCAGTAAAGGAGGAGGGCGCTTTTAAGTAGGGTGAAGTAAAGCACGATATAGATAATACGAGTAGCGCAAACTGACCGGAAATCGCCATTTTGGACCTACACCAGCAGAGCTCTAATACAAAATAAGGCTAGAAATGCCCTTCTTTCGCAATTTTTACTCTTTAAACATTAACCTAAATTAATTTTTAATGAAAGTTTAATTTAAAATACACTTTTTATTTAGTTTGACCTGCAAAAATCATTTTTTTATATAATACTATTTGAAAAATAGCTGAGAAAACCTTCTCTTATTACTGTTGATATAAGTATGGGACATGAATTTATGAAGGGTATGAGTAAATATGTGTGCTATATTCATTTTTTAATCCGTTTAATTACTCTTATAAATATTAATTTATCAAACAAACGTCCATTTTACAATACTATTGTTTTTTATTAATTAATTAACGTTAACTTTCATTCTTTCGGAAATCGTCACTAATTATTTACAACTGAAACGGTTTGATTTTTAAAGTTTTTAACAATATAAAGTGAATAATTCTTATAATTTAATTTCATGCCTTTTATCACATTAATGAAATTTTTCGATACTGCTTGAAAGAGTTCATTTAGAGATAAAATATTTTTAAATGAACATGAGTTAAGTTCTGTGAATTTAAAAATATTAATATCTCTAAATAAGTACTTAAAACAACTTGATTTTCAAACATTTTATTAGAAACTTTTTTTTTCCCTCCTAAAACACGAGCAACAAATACAATAAATCCACATTATGGGTCTAATTTTTTTAAACGAGGGTAATACGTTTCTAGTTTAGAAATATGAGAAAAATTAAATTATTTTAGCTGATGCGTTTCGTAAAACCTACATCTTCAGAGAAATGGTTGGAAATAACATTTTTCGACAAAGAATCAGTTTCAAAATACAAAATATAACGAAAGTCAATCTGATTTAACCGTTTAAATTTCTAGAATTTGGATTGGGTAAAGGTCTATAAATATTAATGAGCAAATAAAATAATTCTTTATGATGAAATGAAATAAAATGAATACAAAATAAATCGGAATGAATAATATTAACTGAATAATATAAAATAAACAAATAAATAAATTAAATAAATATTATAAATAAAATAAAATAAAAGTAAAAACCAAAATAAAATAAATTAGATAAAATTAGATATAACAAATTTGAAATGTAATAAAAATAAAATAAATAAAAAATAACAAAAGAATAGGAAACTATTTAATACAATACAAACTAATGTGAATAAATAAAATACATAAAATCATATAGACAAGTTAAAAACAGTCAAACGTAAGAAAATAAATAAATTAATAAATAAAATTAATTAAGACAGTACACTAAGAGCAATGCTAATCAATGAAATCTTTCGGTCCAAGATGGCGGCAGTCAACCCACGTGATTAGAACTAATCAATCAGCAGTTAGTATTGTCGGTAAATGCCTTGTAAAAGGTTTGCGCTACTTATATAATCTAGTGCTTTAGAGTGAAGAAAGCATTTTAGCCTTGAAAAAGCCTTACCACTGCTACCATTCTATTGTGTTCTACTGGTTAGCCTACAAACAGGCTGCATATTTACATATATATGTAATCTTATAGATATTTAATGTTAGATATTAATCTTAATCGTATATATTAATCTTAATCTTATATATTAACATTATTTAATACTTAATCTTATATTTAATCTTATATATATATATATTTAATTTTATTATTTCCTATTTGTCCTCCGTCTTGTCCTATCCCAACAGTTCGTCTAATTAATCTCATTTGTTCTCTTGTTTGTCAGCCAATAACGCCTTACTATTCCCCATGCAAACTATATATAAACCCGTCCGTTAGTACTAATTTCATAACTTCAGGATAATTCTCTAATATTCTATTTGCTTTTAGAGAATTATCCTTTTTTGCTTTGATAAAGGATAGGCTCTATCCGAAACGTCAGCTCTTTATTTGATTTTTTAGTTTTATTTTGATTATACTTATATATTTATTATTTTGTTAATTATTATTTTATTTTTCAGTTGTATTTATTAACTATTTATTTAATTTTATATAATAGTTAAACTTTTTTTATAACATGTCGCATTTTTTTTTTGAAAAGTAACATTCTTTAGCTTGTTAATGGTGCATATTAATTAATATCTAGGAATATTGTTTCATTTTGACGCTTAAAAAGACTTGATCAGCTGTAGCTCTGTGCATAAGTAAATACAGTTGTTACCAAGGTTTCCCTCACTAAAAGCGCCCTCACGTGAGAAGTCGTTGAACTAACGTTGTCTTAAGATTTCAATGGAGATCGTGTCGATTGGACAGGCTGTTATCTATGTGACGTCACGCATGACGTGCTTTGCTCAAAACTCCACCCATCCGCCATAGTTGAGACCATTCATAGCTTTATTTCTTATACAGTAGTTGTGTTTTTGGTTAATTTAACATGCAGAGAGGGTACATACAAAACCAATTTTTTTATAAAAACACAGTAGAGGCTCAATTAACAGACTTTTTTTTTAATATAAGCTCTTTTTTTTCTAGTTTTTAAATTTTTTAAAAAGAATTATTGTAATTGTAAACTTTTATTTTCTCCTTCTACTGTATCATCCGATTATTTTTTTAATTTTGTTTTTCTTTTCTTAATTTTTCTATTTTAAATTTTCAAATTTTGTTTCAGAATTAATTAATTATTATTATTTTTTGCATATTTTTCATATGCTCTTAGTTTTTAAATTGTTTTGTGCGTTATTTTTACACTAAATAAATGGAGCCAGATACTGTGGACAGACGTTAGAAAAAAAAAGAGAGGAAACCACTAGAATATCCCGTTATTTTTAGTTTTTAAATTTGTAGGGTTTTCTGAGATGGATAAAAAAACTTTTATTGTTTCAAAAATAATTAAGTAAAAAATTAATTATTCAAATATGGCATTAATTATTTATTGATTCATTTCCAGTGAGAGTATAAAAAATTTTCAAAAGTTGAATTCTTAGAAAGGATTGAAGGTGATTTTCATTTAATTTTTCATGCTGGGGGTAGGGAATGGGTCACCTGTAGTATTCAGTTTTCTTCATTTTTACATAGTTGGAGCAAAAGCGTGGGTTAAAATTAATTGGAAATCCATGACTAAAAAGAATAATATAAAAAAAAATAAATAAATAAAATTTAAGCATAAACTTTAAAAAGTGCAATGAAAACTTAAAAATTATTTTTAATACCTCTCATTAAAATAGGAATTCATCAAATTAAAAAAAGGCAGCGGGCGTTTAATATTAAAATTTTAAATGAAAAAATTACGCTTCGCCATACTTTTGCCTTTTTATGAATTCTTATTTTAATGAGAGGCACGAAAAATTATTTTTTACTTTGCAATGCACTTTTAAAGTAAAAAATGTATGCTGATTTTTTCTTTTTAATTTTTCATTTGTTTGGTCTCAATCTTCGAGCATAGTCCTTCTATTTCTATGCTCAAAGGTCTCAACTTGGTCTCAATCATGGCGGCAAAACAAGGTCCTTTGTTGCGTGACGTCATCATGCATACCATCTATAGTAGGCTGTGTAATGGCAGACCTGTCTCTCAATTTTGTCACAGGAGCTATTTTGGCGCTGCTTAACCTCCCTCTGTGATTACTTACAACAAAGGAAAAAATATAGATTGTTGCTTGGACTAAGATGATCAGCAGACTTTTCAGTGACGTTAAATACAAACTGTTTCTTTTTATTCTGGATTTAACTCCAGGTAAAGAGAGTGAGGTTAAACAGTGCCATGGCAAAATTGAGAAACACCAAAATCAACACTGGAAATTAGTCAGTAAAATAGGTCTGTAATAAAAAAGGAGGTCATGGTAATGTAATGATATCATTAAAATAATTTATTAAACGAGTGTTGATAGGCTTGGAAACCATGGTCAGCGTTATCAACTCAACTCTTGGTACGTTTATGAACACAGCCAATGTTTCATTTAATTTGAGTGCATGACTGTGTAAATGTTTAGGTTTTTGAAATTCTGTCACGAGGATTCTTTAAGCTCATCAAAAAGTCGAATATGAATGTGTCAAAGTCCGGCATTCTAAACTTATCCCTTAAGGAACTCTCCCGAAATGGGGAATGAAACTTAATGTTCATATAAAGGTCGTAAACGCGTCTGTAATGAGTTATAACCTGTAAGGTGTCGTATAGTAAAAGTGTTACGACAGTTCAAAGAACCGGAGGCTATTTTGAGCCTTTGACACAGCATTTGCCTTGTAACTTTGACAACAAGTGTGTTGTCTTGTTATACCGTGGAAATGAATCTCACAGTTTCCAATTCCTATGGCTTTAACGTTAATTTCGTCTACTGCAGGACATCTTCAAACCGTTAGAACTCTAGAAAGAAGCGTATGCTCATATGATATTTTCAGTTTGTTTTGGTCCTAGAACATATCCTGAAAGTTTGTACAGATCATTCAGAAACACCATGTACGAGTATAAAATCACAAGTATGTATTATTTTATTTTTGATCTCCATTTTGGGGCCATTCTTTAAGAAATAGTGGTTCGGTGTTTCAGACATTCCTGGTTTGTTTGTTTTTTTTTGGGGGGGGGGGGGGGTTGTGCATAGAATCTAAAGTCGGAATTTCAAAATTTTTTAGGCACCCGTATAGATACAGATTCATAGTTTTAATCATTGAATTTTTAAGTTCGTCGTTTTGGTAATGCAAGCTCGTACATTCTCATCTGGTTTGTTTTCTTATAAAATTCAAGAATATTTTTGGAAATTGTGCATGTTTAGGAATTTAGAAAATGCGCCTCTAGCAATAGAAAAGCATAGTCTGGTCGATTTTGGTGACGTGTACGAAACTTTTGCGAACTGCTCGACACTGCTTTAGGTTAGGTCTGGTAATAGTGGACATTTTATAAGACTAAAATTTATTTTTTCCTTATTTTTCAACGGAATTATCGCTCATAAATAAATATCCACTGTGCCGTCAATATTGGGCAGTCATTATTCATACATTGAAATCTTAAATACTTAAATCGCATAATGGGGTCTATAAATGATTTTTTTTTTAAATTGTCAAATTATAGATCACGTCTCTTAGATAATACACAAATTTTCGCTTCTCAAATCCTTACCGTTTTTTCGAATTAATTTTTATATTAATATTTATATAGTTAAATAATAAACGAAACTTCCTAATTATTGCAGAAACAAATGCATGTATAAATTTATATATCGCTTATACTCTATCCAACGAAAGTTGGAGTTGGCGTGTCCAGTTAAACTTCCTATTTCAATTATTGATCTAAGGAGTTTAAATGATTAATTTTACATTTAAATGTGTGTAGTGTCCTTTTAATGGGGAAAATCGTAAAATAAAATTTAATAAAAACAAAATAAAGTCACCAATCTTGAAAAATTTCATCACCCTCTTCAAAATTTCATCTGCATTTCAAAACCAACACTTCTTCAAGATTATCGTTTTCTACTATCTTCACAAGACTTCATCTACATCCTCAATAGACTAAGTTTATTTCTACAATCAACAACATCTTCAATAGACTACATCGTTTAAGTTTTCTTCCATCTCACAAGTTTCTTCCATCGTTTTTTAAGATTGGTGACTTTTTGTTTTTATTAAATTTTATTTTACGATTTTCCCCATTAAAAGGAGACTAACACATTTAAATTCCTATTTCAATTGTTAGACATTGTTGATTCTACTTTGGCAACAATGTCTAACAATTGAAATAGGAAGGTTAACTGGACACGCCCACTCCAACTTTCGTTGGACACAGTAAAATTAAATATGCTTTAAAATACGTAATTACATGAGATGATCTTGTTAGACCATTTTCGTGTTTAAATAAATGTTTAATTTATTTATTAATGACCTATCACTTGTCCTTTCTTCTATTCCATCTATTTTTTACGCTGACAACGCTACCTTTCCATTTTTGATTTAGATATCAAGGTTAACACTGATAAAACAATTACAATGATCTACTATGGTTGTCATCTAATTGCTATCGTTAGCTCGTTCAAATATTTAGCAATATTCTTATCTCACGATTTAACATGGAATCTCCATAGCGATACACTTATAACTAAGATTAATAAAAGAAAAAAACAAGGATTATTACTAGGCTACAACATCTTCCGAATAATATTCTTTTGCTCCTTTATTTTACATAGATACATTCCTCATTATGTTATGGCAACATCTTCTGGAAATCAACTACCTATTATAACTTAACACGTATTTTAAAATAGCAAACATGGATTTTGCGGACGCTAACAAAAACTCCTCAGGTGGAGTCTGTCACGAACTTATAGGAAATATCTTAACTATTTCCCAACTATACAGGGTGAAAATTAATTCCACTGCCAGACTTGGGGAGATAGTAGGGATGGTCAAAACAAACAACTTTTCTTTATACCAGGTTTGCGAGAAAAATTTATTTACCATATCACGAACAGATTATGCAGGCTTTGCGACCCAACGACTACCAACTACGTGTGCACTTTTCTGACTGGCATGTTCGGAATGTTGCTGTCAATCCCGCGTTTGGTGAACTTGTTTTGTTTTCTGATGAAGCATAGTTCACCAAGGATGGTCTCTTCAATGGCCACAACCGCCTTATGTGGAACGACACAAACACTTTGAACAACTGTTGTAACTGTTCTGCATCGGTAAATAAATTTTTCTCGCAAAACTTTTATAAAGAAAAGTTGTTTGTTTCGACTATCCCTACTACCTCTCCAAGTTTGGTATGGAATTAATTTTCACCCTGTATATTCTTCAATTCCTGCTGCGTCATATATAAAATTATGAATTCTCCTCTAATTTTTTCAACCCCTATCATAATTAAATTAAACAAGGATAAACACGATTACTATACTGGTAACGCTAAAAGTATTTCCCTTCTGTTAGTAAAACAAATGTATTTCCCATAAAGGTTTAAAAACTTGGTCTACCCTTCCAAATGAAATTAGGTCATTAGTCCCGTATAACCTATTCAGAAAGTCACTAAGACAATGTTATAGCTAATATTAGATCTCAACTCTGACTTATGTACGAGGGTGGGATGAAAAGTAATGCTTCCATGGCTATAACTTTTTTATTTTTTAACCGATTTTCAAAATTCTTTTTGTATCTTATACTCACATTTGCCCTCTATGTAATGCACTATTCACTTTTCGACATAGTCCCCATCCGTTTCCATGCATTGTACCAACGCGTGACTTGTCGGGTGAACCCGTCGGAGAGGAATTCCGGGGTTGTCGTCGACACGAGGATTGAATGGCAGCTTTGGATCCTCTTCTGCAGCGCGATAACGCCACACATCAGAGGGGGTTGCAGCGCCTACAGTTTAAAGATGAAAAACTGCAGTTCAAAAATGAAAGACTTTGCACCTTGCGACTTTCACCACTTCCCAAAGAGGAAAGAGCACCTTAAGGGGCATGAGTTGCGTTCTGACGACGACGTGAAACCTGCCGTTCGGTCTTGGTGTCGACAACAATCCCGGAATTCCCCTCCGACGCGTTCACCCGACCAGTCACGCATTGGTACAATGCGTGGAAAGGGATGGGGACTATGTCGAAAAGTGAATAGTGCATTACATAGAGGAGAAATGTGAGTATCAGATACAAAAAGAATTTTGAAAATCGGTTGAAAAATAAAAAAGTTACAGCCATGGAGGCATTACTTTTCAGCCCACCCTCGTACATTGCTCTGCAATTACTTGTTAATACCTCTTTATAATCCTTAGATTTAGTATTGATTTTTAAGAATTTAACTAGGAGACAATGTTACTCTTTAAGAATATAAATAAATATTAATTGTAGTCAATTTGATCGCGACTAGTAATCGCCACCTCTCTTACTGTTATTACTAACAATTAACCTGTTGTAATTTACTTGCTTTAATTTATCGTTCGCGTTTATTGTTAATTTGTTATTACTAACTTCTTATGATTACAATTTGTATATTGTTCACGTGACTAGATGCGTCCTTCTGGGACCTAACTCTTTGGTCTTTGACCATACCGGCCCTAGTCGGGCGCAGTTGTATAATTTAACCTCTAATAAATAAATAAAATCCGCTGATATACAGGGTGATTCAAATCGTGTGTAAAACAATTTAGGGGGTATTATAGAGGTCAAGTAAACACAAAAAGTCCTATTAACATGGGTCTAATTTTTATTTCTTTTCAAGTTAAAGAAATGTACAAAGTGGCCTCCTTGAGCCTGAATGCAAGTAGTGACGTCAGCATACTCTGCCGACGTCAATCGATTCATGATGTTATGATAGTTTTACTGGAATTGTCTACGAATGTACATAAATTACTTGGAGTTCACCTCTTAGAAGATACACCTCTTGCAATCCGTCAACAGATGTGGTTCCAACACGATGGGGCCCCTCCTCATTTTGGTAGAGTTGCTACTGAATGGCTTAACATGTACTTCCCTAACAAATGGATTGGGCGCAATGGGCCCATAGCATGACCACCTCGCTCACCGGACCTTAATCCACTGGATTACTATCTGTGGGGACATCTGAAACAAATGGTGTACAATGTCCAGAAGAATAGCATCGGCTGATGAAATTAGACGTGATCATGAGGTAATGACAAACGTATACGAGTCATAAAGTAATCAGGTCACGAAACTGTGGATGTAAAAACAATAAAAATAAAGAAAACACTTTTCCACAAATTAATTTTAATGCACGTATGTACATTTCGAGGACTACGTCCTCTTCGTCAGCGTGATAACGCAGAAACTGACCCCTCGCAACGAGCGCAGAGAAAGTAAGACAGAGAGCCGCCGCAGGGTCACCAGTCCACAAAAGTAGCCGTTCAAAGAGAGAGGGGAAGGGTTGTAAACGAGAAGAAGAGAGGCAAAACAAACTCACGTGGTCACCATATGCGCAACTACTACACGCAGTAAACCACCTCTTCCTTCAAAACACCTCCTACATCCTCAAAACAATACTTAATACCAAGAAGCACACCAGCGGCGACATCAGTCCCCATCCCCCACCTGCCGCACGGGGACAGCTCTTGCTTCTTCTGCGCTCATTGCGAGGGGTCATCAGTTTCTGCGTTATCACGCTGACGAAGAGGACGTAGTGCATTAAAATTAATTTGTGGAAAAGTGTTTTCTTTATTTTTATTGTATACGAGTCACTTATTCGACGATGCAGTGTCTGCATTCAGGCTCAAGGAGGCCACTTTGAACATTTCTTGTAACTTGAAAAGAAATAAAAATTGGGCCCATGTTAATAGGACTTTTTGTGTTTACCTTGACCTCTATAATACCCCCTTAAATTATTTTACACATGATTTGAATCACCCTGTATAGTAACACGAATAAGCGCAAATTTTCTGCTGCGAGCTCGTTAAAGGCTAAGATGGGCCTTGTTTACTGTCAAGATCAAAGAGAAAGACAGGTCAGGCAGCATTGAAAAATCACATCATCCAACTTTCAGTTTGTATTTCAATATTCAGTTTTCCTCGTTCGTTGGAAACAATCCCCCAGCCTTTCTCGTTGGCCTCGGTCTACCAAGTTATGACGTCATGACCAAAAGATGAAACTGAGTTATTAAAATGTTTTTTTATGTATGAAAACAATTTCACAAAAATTTTACATTCCAATAAGTGATTATTAAAACAGTTTTACTTTTATTTGTGTGAAATTTTAGAAAATTTAAAATTCATGCATAGACCCCATTCCACCTCATTCTTTAACTGTCCATTACAAATAAAAACCATAAAATGATCTACCAATAGAGGACTCTAGCGGTATCTTGAAGAGATAATTCAGGTAACACGATCATATTTCTGTTTATTTAGAATTATAACGAACATATTCGGGGAACCACATAAAATATATATATGAATATTGTTTATGTGCTCGGAATTATTATTGATACCACGAACTCTAAATGCATATCATACATAATATGAACAAAATTTTTAAAATTTATGAACCTCTCATTTTAAATAAGAACAAAAGCGATAAATTATGATGTTGCTTCTTATTTATTATAAAATTTATGAATATATTAATTTGTAATAAATAAATTTATTACACGCGTTTTAAAGTCTCTCTGCACTCCTCATCTGTTCAGGATGCTCCTCGCGTATTGATCGCGCCAGCTGCTCCTTGGAATATTGATCGGCAGAGGCGCAGCTCGCTGTATTGATTTTCGCAACGAAATTAGTCTGAACAGTGCTGCACTCTGGTGGTAAAATGTTGAAATAAGGAGGAAAATTTTTATCGCCTCTAAGGTGCTGCCACCTATACTCAAACTTGATTTCAAGAAAACTTTTAGAACTGTTTTTCAAGGTACAATTAAGAATTTGATTTCGTGTATCAAAGAATAATTCATTCCAAATAGGGACGGCATTGAAAGGGAAGAACTCTTATAGAAACTTGGAGATAACCTTTGTGAAGACAATCTTAAACTTCTGAGTTCACGTGATTTGCTAGTATCTGTTAAGTAACTTCTCACAAAATGTATAGGATGCCGATGTTTATTAGGGCGTGATACAGTTTTTTTTTTTAACCTGGCATGACGTATTAATTTATCCAAAGTTGGAATATCGTAAAGTTAAGTATCCGATAAGTATCAGATATCCGGTTAAGGAGAAGGCCGCACGTATAACATTATTAAATGCAGTTTGTACCCGGTCTTGGTGGCGGACGACCAGATGACTATTCCATATTCGATCTTTGACATCAGAAGGGTCTTAATTGGTTTGATCATCTCACCTCTTGTTAAAATTTTTCGTAATCTACTAAACAAGAACCTCAATCTAACAAACTGGCCAATGAATTAGAAACCCGTGATGAATTACTGATATGTAAAGCGGGGTCACAAGTCAAAAGCGATTGTGGTATGCAAATAAATGCAATCATGTGAGGTACATGCTCATTCCAAGCTGCAGGTACAAGGTAGGAACAAGCTGCAGCTGCTCAAGTTGAGCAAAATGGGGAAAACAGCCGACCTGTCTGAGTTCCAAAAACGAGTTATTGTGGGAGCCCGTCTAGCTGGAGCTACGATTTCCAGGACAGTACAACTGACCGGTATCTCAAAAGGTCAGGTCTCCAAGGTGTTCAATGCGTGGAAACGGAGTCCACAAGAGTTGTCGAAACGGCAGAATTGTGGATCAAAAACAGTCAACACAGACAGGGACCGACGTCGTCTGAGACTGATTGTGCGGCAAAACCGAAGGTCTACTGTGGAGCAACTGACGGCAGACTTCAATGAAGAATCATCGCAACCCATCTCCTCCAGGACAATGCGCCGAGAGTTGAAGCGAATAGGGATGGGAAGTCGCATGCCAGTGAGGAAGCCCGTGGTATCAGCAGCAAACCGGAAAGTTTGCCTGCAGTTGTATAAAAAACGGTGTGACTAGACTGCAGACGACTGAAAAAAGGTGATGTGGTCGGACGAGTCACGTTACACATTGTTTTGCACCGATGGCCGGCAGAGAATTTGGCGGCAGCCCCATGAAGCGACGGACCCCTCATGTGCTGTGAACACAGTTCAAGCTGCAGGAGGAAGTGTCATGGTATGGGCCATGTAATGTTGTTATGGCAAGGGTCCCCTGAAAGCCAAAGACTACCTGAACATTGTTGCAGATCAAGTCCATCCTGCAATGGTGCATTTGTACCCAAATGGTGACGGGTTTTTCATGAACGACAATGCTACTGTCCATTGAGCAAGAATTGTTCAGCAGTGGTTTTTTGAATATGACACTGAGTTGCAACATCTGCCGTGGCTAGCGCAAAGTCCGGATTTGAATTCTATCGAGAATATTTGGGACATATTGGAAAGAAACATTCGTCGAAGGCATCCGCTTCCGTCTACTCTGCAGGACCTGAACGTCTCTCTGACGAATGCATGGTCTGCGATTGCAACACCTTGCAGAGTCCATGCCAAACCGCGTATGTTCTGTAATTACAGCCAAAGGAGGGCCAATACCATATTGAACGAAGGTTTCTAATTCATTCACGTATGTGTATTTAGGTCAATAACTAAGGGCTCAGTGGTTTCTCTAAACGATATACTTTTGTCAAAACTAATGCCCAGAATTTTACAAGTCCTGAGTTGTGTGTCCTTCCGTTTGTCAATGAAGGGAATGTTCGTTTTTGATTCATTGAACATCAAACCATGAGTAGTGTACCAGGTGTTAATATCATCATCAAATCATCATTTAGCCTTGATATACAGTCGATGGTGATTTGGCCTTGATATACAGTCATGTGGTGACATGTTTGAGCACTGCGGATTCATTTAGTTTGTTAGTTTTTGTATTTCATCAAAGCGGAAATAACGAGTTTTTTCTTCATATCTGAGTTCGCTCATAGTATTGGCAAAAGATGGAAGTTCCCACATTTTTGACCAAAAAAGTTCGTAGTCATAGTGCTTAGTTCATAAACACTACAGGCTCATCTAGCGAGACATTCCAGTACTGTACAGGGTGTTGCAGATAACTACAGGGCAGTGTAACGGGAAGCCTACCCTGCAATCAAATGATAATTGGGTAATTTTATTTTGTTAAACTTGTTTCCTTGGCAAAGGGCTTGACCAATTGAGCCAAGGAGGGATGCGCGCTGAACTACTACAGGGTTGGGGGTACACAAAAAGTTAACACACTTATGAATGTCCTCCGCAGCTAGAGGGGACCAACAAACAAACCAAAAATTCAACAGAGGAGAATAGTAAAAAATAGCGTTTCACACTTTTATTATTATGCTTGGTCGTCATAGCGGACAGAGCCAAAGCCACGAGACGCAGCAGACCAGTTTGCTCTACTGCTGAGAAAGTGTCACCTGGGTGTTTTGTGAAGTTTCTTACAACAAATGTTCAAAGAAACTTCCTTCTTGCTAAGCACAAAGAGCTACCCTCTTCACAAAGTCTTCTCTCACTCGCTCCAGCATTTCTGGGTTGATTGTTGCCAATCGACCGGCAATCGAGCGGGTAGGCTTCCCGTTATACTGCCCTGTAGTTATGTGCAACACCCTGTACGTCCGCACTAGTTGCTTCAGCCTCGTTTCAGGTCTGGAGTAGAGTTTTAGTGCAGACCAAGAAAAAAAATTTGTATTCACCAGCAGTAATGAAAATAATAGTTGCGGTCTATAGAATTAAATTGACTCGTCGCGGTGGTTCCAGGTATAGCTATTTATTCAAATATAAACAAATAAAAAAAGTCCTAAAAGGCAAAGCCATGGTTAATCACCTTTGAAGGTTCTGCTTCATTGAGTATGTTCTGTGTCTTTCAACTCTTAAAGAAATCCGGGCAGGAATTACGCGTATGCGGATTCCCAATTCCCCCTTTGACCTTTCTGGCTTCTTTAACTTTAAAACCAGGAGGAGGTAAAATTCCTTCTCTTAATTAAGGATTCTCGATTGCGTGGGGCCCTCGTGGAACCAACCTTTACACCCATCTTTGATTAGTGGTCTTCCTTTCCTCTGGGCGTAAGAGGAAACAGCGATTGGCTTCAATGGCCAATTGATTTGACTCTGAGGACTTTAATGAATGTATTGCGAACCCATTACCTTAACAATCTCTGCATCGGTAGCTTTCAGTCTCTTAGCTCACTCTCGTTTTCTATCGATCAGTAATTATACTAATTGTTATTTACCTTAACCTTATTTCTTAGCGCTCGGCCATTGAGAGATATTTTTAGCGCTGGGGATATTGGGAATTATGCTTGTAAATTGTAGAAAACCTTTCTGGATAATTTGATTGGGGCTTTATCATTGAGATGAGTAAGTGTTCCAGCATCGTTTTCAATTTAATTTTCTCTCTTTCAGAGATCTGATCAGTCTGTATGCGAGGATCCTATATGAACTTCCTTTAGGCTTGTTTCATTACAGGATAGTTTCATTACAAAAATCAATATAGTTTTACTTTAACTTGCTGTAGAGACGCGTCATCACATGAGAACTGCTTATTGCCATTTATAGCTCACTTTATTTGCATACCTAAATACTTTCTTTCCGGTTCATGTGTCATCGCAGTGACGATCTGGTTCACAATTAAGTCTCTGTGAGAAGCTATACTTTACAGGGTCCTTTCTTTAATTTTTCTTAGTGTTGGCAAAACCAATATATACAGTGATGAGAGCCATTCATTACATTATGACCACCGCCATCTTAGAGTAATGAGCTCGCCCTGAGACAAATGTACGGCGCAAACTCGGCTCATATAAACTGTCACTGAACTGAGTTCCTGAAGTTTGAGTGTTTGGGAAAAGCTTCGACAAAGGAAAAATCATGATGGACAGGCGCCTCAGAATGTCGATCTCGGAAATGACGCGTTTTGTTGGCTGTTCTAAGGAAGTCATTGTGAGTACTTATCAAAAGTTGGTGTACGGAGGAGTACTTATCCTTAGGGCAGGCCTTCGCCAACTGCGCCTGCCTTGGATCAGGGAGCACCTGCAATTGAACTGTAGATAACTGGAAGAAAGTTTTCTGGTCCAGCGAGTCACATTTTCTGGTGGACGGTCGAGTGCGGATACACTGATTTCAAACAGAAACAGTGACATCCGATTGCACAGTTGGATGGATACGTTTTCGCAATATATGGGAACTGGAGGACCGGCTGATAAGCGCCTGGTACCAGATACCTCAGACTATCTACCCGCATCTTGTCGTATCAGTGCCTCACTGCATGCCAACGGTTTTGCCGAAAGATGGTCCTATGTCGTATTAAACGGGTGGTCTAATGTAATGGCCCATCAGTGTAGGTGATGTTTGATCGGCCAATAAATTATCCACGGTCATTAAGTTATGGCTATTTTACCCGTTAGATTCTAATAAGGAGAACAGTATAAAATAGAATATAGAAGGACAAGGATCTTAATTACACAAACCGTATTTATAAACTTATCTTAATATAAGATATTAATAGCGAGTCGCTCCTCCGCGAGCCTCAAAACTGCAGTAACACGTCCAGGCATGGACTCTACGAGATAATGCGATCGTGCTGGAGAGATATTCACCCATGCATCTTGCACTGCTACCCACAATTGTTCTTGTGTAGTTCCTGCTAGATTCAGCGTACACTGATATCTACAGCATCCCATAAATGCTTGATTGGGTTAAGATCGGGATGACCTGGGGGGCCAAATCATGGTCGTGAATTCACTGGAGTGTTCATCAAACCATCTGTGTGCAACCAAAGAGCGGCGATATGTCGCTTTGTCCTATTGAAACATGTCATTTCCATCAGGCTGCACTAATGCCAGAAAGGGATGCAGATAGTCTGAAAGAATGGGGCCATATGAACACAGCCCAGATTATAACTGAACCACCTTCTGTCTAGATACAACCTTGTCGACACGCAGGTTCTATAGTTTCATGAGGCATACGCCACATTCTCACATGTCCTTCAGCTCGATACAACTGAAACCGGGATTCATCTGACTATGCTACACTCCGCCATGACGATGTTCGTGGGCCCATGCCAGTCGGTGAGCTCTGTGTTCAAGTGTCAGCATAGAGACACGAGTCGGTCGTCTGCCGCCGAATGCTATGGAGTGCGTTAGTCTCCGTACAGTCCTGATAGAAATGGGTTCCTGATGCTCCACGTTCAAATTGGCGGTGATCGGACTGAGGTGACGCGTCATCCGTTAGTCAAACAGTTGTGGTCGTCCTGTAGGCGGTATACGCGTGTGGAAATATTGTCTCTGCGATATTGAAGATGCACCCTACACCCTAGACCTCGAGAACCCGAATTATTGTGTAACCTCCGATATGCTGTGACTCATGCGTCTTGCATCGATTATCATCCCACGTTCAAAATCGATTAACTCGCGACTTGCTGCCATGTTTACCTAACACCTGTCTGCAATAGATTGCTCAGATATCGTGTCTATACTAGCGCCATATGCCGCATCTGGCCGCGATATTCGGGAGTCATGCATGGCACATCTTCAAATGGACAATCTTTCTCGTGACTTCTGGCCACTTGGGTTAGTTAACAGGAGGAAAATATAGGTCTGATAATGCAATGGGTAGAACGCAGAATACCATGAGCAAAGGCTACAAGGATACAGAGCAAACCAATATATACGAAAGGAGGATTATTATCTACCAATCAGTTGCGTAGATGTAAGGGAATAAACTGATTTATGGGACATTATATACTCAATGTGGCCAGAAGCTTCCAGACAACCCTTCGAAACCGGAACAGTACACGGTATAAGGAAATTCTAGAGAATTCAATACATCCAACATTATGGGAACAATTTGGAGGGGTCCTTTTCTGGTACAACATGACAATGCCCCTTTTCGCAAAGCAAGGTGTCTATGTTGAAGAAATGGCCTGGCCCACAAATCGATTGCCGGCCTCGCTAACGCACTTAGGCAGGAGTAGGACGCAATTCATGCAGAAGCTTATCATAAAATAGACGACAGCCTCCCCAGGACGCCTTTATTGCAGCGAAACGGGGAATAAACATTTTTTAATTTTAATAGCTTCATGAATAAGGATCTGCAGTATCTTTAGTTAAATGTATCTACAGTATGGACAAGCATGTATATACTTTAGGCATGTATGCCCTTGAGTTATTTTAGCTAAAAATTCCCATTTAAAATCACATCACTGACTTCACACTCAGAAGTTAGAGCGAATAAGTTTAGAGTCTGAAACATTTTCTCTCTAAACTTTCCAAAACCACCGGAAAAGGATCCCCAAACCAGCTTAGCGCTTGGCCATCAGCCAAAATCGTAAAAACTTTAATGGCGTGTTTCAATTTCCCTATGCGCGTATAGTTGAGGGACCGACAGATCGGCGGATCGGCCTCCAATCGACTCCTACGCAGATGTCTCGAAAAATTAATGATCCAACTTCTTTCACCTCCTCCCACTTTTCAAATTTCTTTCTCAAAGCTTTTTGTCTCCTGTGGGAGAGAGACCGCTTTCCAAATGGCATTCATCGTTCACGTATTCATCAGGCTTAAAAGGGGTTGGGCACGTGAGCGACAGGTGATGGAGTGGTCGTGGTGGACAGAAGTTGCGTACAACTCGCTAAGGTCGAGCACCCGAGCAAAATTAGTTCGATCAGAGTCTCAATGGAAACGCTACTCAATCAGTGCCAAGCCACATCTAATTAATGCAAAGCCTCTGGGGCTATCTATTTTGGGAGTCAAGTATGTTTAATATAAGGCTATTTCTTTTTTTAAGCATGACTTTCGCTTATATTGACTTCATATCAGCGTAAGGAGAAATTGGTACTTGTAATAATAAAAATTTGGAGCAAAACTCCTTATAGTTTTGTTTATTTTTGAGAGCAACTGAAATTCAACTCATTCTATCGGCGATATCTTTCTGGATTTTCACGATATTTGCTTGGACTTTCTATAAGAGCAGCTCTATACATTTGGCTAATAAGACCGCTCCAGCCATGTAGGGTCTCTTTAATGAATTTCTAGCACAGTGGCATGTGTCTATTTCCCAATATAAACATTCTGAATATCTCTCATGTTCTTCTTCATCTTAGTATGTTTTGAAATGCGTTCAAGTATGTCTTAATTTCATATATTCTCTGAAAATATTTGCAGTTTAATCATCTTATTATTTATTAATTGAAAATTGTTATAAGCGCATGCGTAGTGATATGATAAAAACTATATTACCAACATTAATATGACAAGCCAATAATAACCAACAATCCACTCTTACACTGAATGAATTATTTTAATCCTTTTTCTGTGAAATCACAGGGTTGTTCGCCGTCAAAATTTTTGACGGGTTTCATAACGTTTTATTTTAAATTTTATATATCTTTTTGTTTTTAAATTTCTTTTTGCAAGACATCACATAAACAGTGCCACGGCTTGTTTAGATCGCGTCGCCTCAATGCCACCTAAAAAAACAAAGCCTGCTCACTGCGTCACCAAACGAGGGCTGATCACAAAAGCGTTTTTTCGTTTGTTGTAAACAATGAAGATTGGATTGTCAGCCAGCACCTCTTAGGATGCGTTTGCCGGCCAGATGGCCGAGAGGGCTAGAGCGTAGGCTTTCTAGTTCTCGAGTCCGCCTGGCCGTGGGTTCGAATCCCGCCGTGGGCATGGATGTATGTGTTTGTCCTTGGCTGCGTACAGATATAACTTGTGTAAAAAGCGCAAAATAACCTTAGTAGTCGACGACCCCCCCCTAACCTAACCTAACCTAACCTGTATAAACTTAAAATTATATAAAGTTATTATTTCTTAAAGTTTTTATTATATATAACTAATATATGAAAATCTCTGAAATAATTTAACTTCCTTTTCACACTTGGAATATTTTAAATTGAAAATTAGAAAGAAACCAACAAATTTTTAAAATGCACAGCAGATATCCACTGCACTAAATGTAGATTTTTTTTAAAAAAATTTAGTGTTTATTTGCTGATAGACTTTGAACAATACAAAGCATGTTGTTTAAACAATATCTCGCGGCACATCGTTGATTTTTGGCCACTTTTAAAATTCAGCTTGCATTTATAAGCCTATCCAGGGGAAATGACATGTGCTCTTGGTCTAACATTTCAGTTATTAAACCGAAACTAAAAGTCAGATTTGTAAAATAAAGGGTACGTTATATTGGGTAGCGATTATTCTTCTGTGACTCAAATACCCAATACAACGTACTCAAAAACAGTTTATGACTTAAAATTGGCCGTGACGTACGTCGCAATGACGTCATAAATGAGGCTGCCATCTGGTGTAGAAGGATAAAATATATATGCGCAAACAAATCTGCGCTTTACATCATACAATAATGGTTGTCATATCTCGTTAGTATCAGTCTTTTAATCCCCTGGGCGACCATCCGTAATAGCCAATCTCCCCAACCCAACTCGTCTGGCCATACTGGCCCTGGATGGACGTATTGGGTCCCAATTCATAAATAAATATTAAGTGCATTTTTATTTTAATGGATTTTATATTAAATATTTTATTTTACAAAATTGTTAACCCCAGCAGGTATGCTGGTAAATTAGGAGAAATAAATCGAGACAATTAAATAAAATTATAGTTAAATATTTAAAAGTTAGTCATTATGTTAGTAGTAGCATTTCTTTCCTAACTTGTATAGAAATTTGATTATTTTCGTTAAATTTTGGATAAATATTCTGCTTGACGAAGATATTCGAGAAACTTTATAAGACATTGTTATGAAACAAATACGTCATCCGATTCTTTTGAGCGGCCTTTCGAGTCGCTCCGTTCGCTTCAAGCCTATGTCACGTTTGTTTCGATTTAACACTCATTAAATTGGCGTTGCTGTATAAGAGGAGGGGTACCCAAAAGAAACCGGAATTGTAATGTTGCTAGCCAGGTGCTTGTATTACCGACTTCTCCCGCTAGGTGAGTGTAGGCCAACCCTTCCTCCGTCGTTATGCCAAGTGCGAGGCCAACGAGAGACAGGCCAGGGCACTCAAAAATCACATGATCATCGGGGTCCGGGCAACAATCCATCCTTCATTGTTTCCAACAAACAAAAAAATACTGTGTCAGTGGAGTCATTTTTTTTCTGGTCAAAAATGGCGCACAATGAGGGCTGTGTGAGCGAGCGCATTGTCGTGGTGGAAGAACCAGTCACCTGTCTGTCTGCCACAAATCGGCACGTTTTTTTCTCGTAATGTTGCGCAGCTTTTAAAAATTTCCAAGTAGAATCAACAAAATGGGTGTTCTTAGTATTGTTTCTTTCAATGTAATTGGTAGAGACGTTACAAGACAATAAAGGGAGAACAGAGTTTCAGACTAGTTTCGCTATTTATACCCGGCTTTATCAAGGATATAAACTACACTAGAGGCTTCGCCCTTATATACAGAAAATATGGTACAGTGGAGTAATATGATTGGATAAAATACAACGAATGGCAAGATAAAAGCAAAGATAATATAATCTGGGTACAATGAAGATAGAAGCAAAATAAACAGCATAGGTATACCCTTACTGTACCATATTTTCTGTTTATAAGGGCGAGAAGCCTCTGGTGTAGTTTATATTCTTGATAAAGCCGGGAATAAATGGCGAAACTAGTCGGAAACTCTGTTTTTCCTTTATTGTACTGTAAAGTCTCTACCAATTTCATTCCAGGTAGAATGCTTGATTAACAGTCTGTTTGAGAGAAACAAATTCTGCTTCCACAACACCCCTCACATCAAAAAACGCTGCGGAAACAAAACAGTCTTTACAAGCTTCCCTAGCAATAACGACGGAGGAAGTGTTGGTCTACGTTCACCTAGTGGGAGAAGTCGGTAATACAAGCGGCTGGCTATCAACACCACAATTCCGATTTCTTTTGGGTACCTCCTCGTAAAGTGCCCAAATGCTGCAACAAATCGCTACCCAATACATCGCACCCTTAATGGAAAGAAACCGCTCGTTGATGAGATATGTTAGCGGAGACTAGTGTGACGGTTTGTTTTTTTATGTGGAAAGTTTATTGGTTTCTGTTTTTGATTCTCATTAAGTAATTTATTAATTTGTACTCTGTTTCATTTCTTATTATTCCCTTTTTATTTAATACTCAATTGTTTCTTTGTCTTGTTGTAGAAGTTGTTTATTTTTGTTTTTTTGTTTTCTGCATGTTGGCTGTTGTCGAGTTCAACACTGTTGAAACGTAAGGAGAATTAATTTGAATAATATTTTTAACATGATAATGTTATAAGGCTGGACATCATTCTACAAAACGCATGATGCAAAAACCGACACCAAAAAAGCGTTACGGAAACATTTTCTTATTGTTGTTTTTGTGATGCTGGCACTGAAAAGTCACCTGATCATTGTTGTCTGAGCAACAATTTTTACTGAGATCTTTACTACAGAGATTTTATGAAATACAGGGTGAGGTATTTATCTTGAGACAACTGAATATCTCGGAAACTAAGCATTGTACGAAAAAAAAAATGTCCAAATTCAAAAGTGAATTATTTCGTGGGGGAAATTCATTAGTTAAAAAATTACCTCCCCCCCCCCCCTTGTGAGGGGGGCTGGGGGGAGGGAGTAACTTTGAAATCTTAAATAGGAATCCTATTTTTAATGGGATATTCAGATTGTACACAATATTCGAGAAATGTTTTATTCTTGGTGTTTTTTAATTGATCCAACCGTTTAGGAAATAGAGGCCCTTATAGTATGGTCTTTTAAATTTTGAACCTAATTTTATCGATGAAGACAAAGAGATAGAGAGTGGGTCTCACGGACATTCCTATTCTACTTTTTAATGGTCTTTAAAAATCCGAAGTCAGAATTTCAAAAATCCAAAATTTTTCAATACACAGGCATAGACTCTGTCTCAATGGGACTGCTGCCCCCAAAAGTTCCATGCACTAAAAAATTTTGAATTTTTGAAATTCTGACTACGGATTCTTAAAGAGCATTAAAAAGTAGAATAGGAATATCTGTAAGACCCACTCTCTATCTTTGTCTTCATCGATAAAATTGGGTTCAAAACTTTAAAAGTTCCACGCTTTCAGGGTCTCTTATCTCCTAAACGGTTGGATCAATTGAAAAAACACCAAGAATAAAACATTTCTCGAATATTGTGTACAATCTGAATCTACCATAAAAATATGGGTTCCTATTTAAGATTTCGAAATTACCCCCTCCCTCCAGCTACCCTCACAAGAGGGGGGGGGGGGGGAATATTTAACTAATGAATTTCCCCTGCGGAACAATTCACTTTTGATTGCGGACATTTTTTCGTACAATGCTTAGTTTCCGAGATATTCATTTGTCTCAAGATAAATGCCTCATCTTGTAAGTTATATTGAAAGTGTGGTGATAGATAGCGCTACTAAACCTGAGTCTCGTACCTAGGAAACTCGTGTATTGGCCTAACGCTTTGCTTTCTGTGTTTTGAATGAAGACTAATGAATGCTAGCGTATTGGAATAAACTCTTTGCCATTATAATAAATACTAGCAAAGGTACCCGGCGTTGCCCGGGATAATTACACTTGGATGTAAACAGAACAATCTCAAAAAATTAAATTAAATTTTGCAATATCTTAAAAATAAACACATGAAAATGCTTAGAATTAATACAGTAAAAATTCTTAATGAAAAATCTTTTTAAAGGCTCACAATGGCTGGACCTCTCCGAGGATGCCACTGCTAGTCTAAATAATTTCTTACTCACGTAATCTTACCTCAGATGTATACTTAGTGTTGTTGCAATTTCCACTCTTCTCTCGATGTGTTGAAGCAAAACTTGGCCATTCATCACTTTATGCAGTCTAGCGGTCGCCGATTCTTCTATTTACTTGCTTCCCATTTGCTCAATACATCACGGAGCTAAAGGAGTGCTTCCTCTGTCGTCTTTCCACTCTTTCTCAATAGTCTGCTAACTCTCCATTATCTCCAGTTACTGATCATTTTTAAAGATTTTCAAGAAATTGTTAAGTACTAAGAACTCTCTTTTCTAAGAAAAGCCTGAAAAACAGGAATTCTATGCATTGTTACAAATTGAAACTTATCCATATTACATCATCATTTTATGTTCATTGTTATAATTCTTGGAAAGATTGCTTTAACATTACATCATCATTCTGTGCTCATTGTTATTGGTGAATTGCGCGTTGATACTATTGTTGATGCGAACACAATGGGCCTATTGTTACACAGACTTTGCCTCGCATTGTTGGTCATGAGATATATATTGTTGGTTCATGCAGTGTGTTTGTGAATTGCGTGCCGATACCATTGTTGATACCTATTGTTGTACAAACTTTGCCTTGCATTGTTGGTCATGAGATATTTCTCATTAATATGCCTTGCCATAACCATGAATATCGATTTTTTATCGATATTTATTATTTTTCCGAAATCTGGGGTCATGCATGCGAAATTTTATCAAGATCGGAATAAAACTGTAGATTTGTATAAAAAACGTACACCCACCCACAAACATCCTTCTTTATATATATAGATAGAATATATTATTACTCCCAATGTAATTCATAATTTTATTTTGAAACATTAAAGAATCAATTAAATGTTAATGATACTTTTGATGTTTTTTGAGGTCTTCATCTTATTTTCAATTTATGCGCTTGAATTTTTTGTGCTTTGAAGTGCTGAATTAATTTCTTCAGATTCTTTCCTCTGTAGTTAAGAATAATGTTCGTTATGAGTGACGCGATAATCATTACGGATGATGCAACAATTTTAATTTTTTCGCCATGCAAAACACACTCGTTTTGTGATTTTAGATACTGTGAAAAGCTTGACCATGTTTGTGGCCCACTTTTGATTGTGAGCGCAAACCCGAGTAAGGAATCGCAACATAAATGTAGACGCTGTGTCTACTCGACATGTCGGGGACTTCAATTTCTTACTTCAGCCCTTATTTAGTATTACCGATGTACATGATTTTGTAGACTAGTCTATTGATAAATAAATAAAAGGTGTATGTACTGTATAAGATATTTGATTGTTTTCTGCATCTAAAACCATTATCTTGTTTTAAAGCTTCGGAATGCAAATTCGAAATGAAGCCACGTTTTTTAACATAACACTCTCGGTGTTGTTAATTTTTTATTTTTTTTCAAAAATTTTTTTTTCATCTCCTTATTACAAATTCTTTTTATAACAAACTGAATTCGTGGTCTCTACCGTATTGTTAAATTTCCTCACCGTTGTTCTCCACATTTTTTAAAGAAACCTTTATGTCTCCATGAATATACGTGCTATTCTCATACAAATGAAAACGGATAAGTAAAAGACGCCTGATTATCATATGCTACAGCTTAATCATACGGTGATCCTAAATATTATTTTTATTTGTTTAATTTGTTGCTGGTCTCCTATTTGCCTTCGGGAATAAACCTTCGCTAAAATATATGGGATGTAACCTGCTTTTTTGCACACACCTGAAGTTTCACGATAATACATAGACATGTCAATTAAGACACGTAACGTTATTTTAAAAGAATGTGCTCACATAGTACTACTCAAGGTAGCGCTCAGTAATGCTTTTTATAGCGTTTTATCAAGTATATTGTCAAGCATTGCATCTTCGTTTTTCAATCTAGCTTGAGCTCTTTGTTATTAGGAGCATTCTGAAAGCTGTGGAATTACTCTCCCTTTAATCGATTCCATGTTTCCCCTTTAAACCCTTTTATTTAGTCGTAAAAGCCAAATGACTTCCAATGTTTATTTTATTGCCTTCACCCTCTTGTTTCCTTTTTTTGTGTCTTCTGCGAAATTCTATAGCGCCTCGTAAACTAAGTAAATCACGCAGTTGTTCAGTTCTCATCACGAAATTTATTAAGCAAAAATTAAGTTCGACATTTAATGTTGCTATTTGCTTTTGTTCCTTTATAATGGCTTTCGATGAAGAAAACAAGCCGTTTAAACGAGGAGAACTTCATGGAAAGTCGTTAACAACTAGTTCAGAGCAATAATATTGAGCCTCTTTTGAAGGGTCCATATTAAATATGTAAGGACATGAGAATAAGGATCTTTGTTTACGATGTTGAATATCATTAACGAGCGATTCTTTCTCATTTTTCTGTAGTAAATGGGATTTAGGAAATTTTTGTGAAGAATCCATGTTTGTGGTGTATCGAGGAAGTTAAAGGTGATTTCATATTTTGGCTTCGCTTTGAGTCTGAAGTCACTCAAAATGAGAACAATATGACCATGCTAGCAGGGAATAGGGTAGTGCTCTATCTTTCAAGGCATTGGTGTTTGGCAGCCATCTTGAAAACCACAATTCCATTTTCTGAAATGGGAAGGGGGGGGGGTCATATGGCATATCAAGTTACACCAGTTTTTTCTCAGGAGTTCGTTCCTGCAATCGGATTTCTGTTATCTGTTGTGGTTCACAAGTAATAAACAAAAACGGTGACTAACAAAGGGCTAAGTCTCTGTCACCCTTGCGGGAGCTTTTCCTTAAGGAAATTCCGGATTATCGGCAGTCTTGTTGAAAGATGAAGTTCTCGCGGTCTTCTCGAAGTTGGGGGATGAGCCAGTTTTGCAGCTTATCGTAGATAAGGTAGAATCACTGAAAATATTCACGAAATTGCTTAACTGTTATGTTTTTTAAGGAATAAATGTCATTTTCCTATTCATTTTAGGATTTTGCATTTACCTTCTCTTGTTATGGTTATTGGAATAATCCAGCGAGATGGCAGAAGGTGTATTAAGGTCCGTTTCAAAAGTTTGGATAAATTTACTTTTTACTTGTTTCTAAAAAATTATCAGTGGTCTTTCAAATACCTTTATGTCGTTCTGGTCTATAGTGCTAAACTAAATATACAACAATTTAGAAATTCATTTTCTTTATTTCTTTTTCTTTAAAAACTTTTTGTTTAGAAATGGAAAACAAAATCATGTTTCAAAAGTATGGATAATGCTAGTACGAAATGTCATAACTCATAAAATTTCTTTAAATTAATTAAGTTAACGCTTAATCTGTTGTCCTCCTGCCCGGATAAGTTCGAGTACACGATTCTTCATTGTTGTAATCGGGCTTTGGATGATAGTCGCATCAAGATTGCACCAACAGTCCTCTATCGCGGTCTTGAGATCACCAACAGTTGAATATTATTTCCCATCAGCATAAACACGTCGTGACATTCCCCATAGATTCTTGATGGGAATAAGGTCTCGGCTTCTCGCGGGCCACTGGTTTTGCTCTTGAAACCACTTTTTGGTTGTCTTTGAGGAATGAATAGGAGCATTGTCCTGTTGGAAAATGAAGTTCGGTCCACAAATTTCTTCAGCCACTGGTACTAGCTATTCCTCCGAGGTGTTACAATATTTCTCCGAATTTTGTCGACCAGAAACGTACTCAATAGTGGAAGTACCGTTGAAACTGAATGCACTCCAACCATAACGGAACCTCCCGCTTGCTCCCTGTTGAAGAATGATCTGGGTTCCTTTCGTAGGTCATGCCAATAGCATGCCCACCCATCTGGCCCATCTAAATTTCTCTTCTTTTCGTCAGAAAATAATACTCCAACCATCGTTCGTCCAACACTGATGCTCTCGGGCCCGCTCCAGTCTTGCAGCAACATGCGTAGGTGATAATGGTGGTTTCTTTCTCATGCTTCCTGATGCTTTTATACGCCGAAAAACTGTTGTTCTTGATACATTCAGTCCAGAATCATTGATAATTTGCTGGCATGATGTCCTTTTGTTAGATTCCAGTCGGACAGTCTGTCTATCATCTCAGCTGGACGTCACCTTAGGTCGGCCAGATCGTGGTTTGGCTTGGTAATTGGCTCCCTTTTTTAAAATCTTGTAAATTCCAGGTGCTGACCGATTTATTTTGCGTGCAATATCTTTCACTGACAGTCCTTCAGCTTTGAGCATCCATATTTGCGTTACTTCTCCTTGTGTAAATTGATAATTTGATGGCATATTGAAACAATGGTGAAATCTGACCAGTAGAGGAGAATGGTCTTGAGTGATTTATTCTCAGGGACGGATATAGATGAAAACAGGCTCCTAGGCTATTCCACTTATGAGGCCCTTGCACCTCCCATTTTTAATGCTAACAATTTGAATGTAGGCCCCTCTTGATCTTGAGGCCCTAGGCTTTGATGGAAAATCCGGCCCAGTTTATTCTACTGCTTTTCTTATGAATGACCAATTAATTACTCAATTATATATCCTGGTCGGGGTCATTATCCAAATTTATGAAACAAGAAATTGTGCTGATCGGTCGAAGATTTATTACTAATTTGAGTAAAAAAAGGAAATAGTGTTTCAACTTATTGCATATTTACTTTAGCACTATTTGATCAGAATTACTTAAAGACATTTGATAAAGAACTGATAATTATTTAGAAACAGGTTAAAAATAACTTTATCCAAACTTTTGAAACGAACCTTAAGTTCATTAATTATATCCGATTATTCTATGAAATCATGGCTATAGTAATGAAGCTTGAAAAACATTCAGTTACCTAAGCAAGATGGGCTCAGTTTATATAGGAGCAGATTCACTTAAGAAGTCGTGTACAAATCAAATGAGACTAAAAGCACTATACTTGATGCCTAAGAGTGCCCTTCCTTTACTATAGGCATTGCGAACAGATCCAGTACCTATTGGGCAATTGCTTAATATCTTAATTGGGTAGAGTTTTTTTATGTTTCGGTTTTAATATTATTCCTTATCTTGGAAAATTTAAGTCCCCCACTCGATGTAGAGTCTGAAGTACTAAGGAAGGCTGTTCCATAGAGCATTCTCTTCTTTTCAAAGTTGAGAGCGACCTTCTCTTTAAACGCCAGCGCTAATTAAAGACTTTATTTAGCAATTATTTCAGACGAAGATAAATTGTAGTAATAAAGGGAGGCTATGAAAAAGCCTGCCACCAAAGTGGATCAGATATCGGTGGCTTTGATGAGGTGAAAAATTTGTTGAAAACGACGGTTTGAGTTGTTTTCCCAATCGATTTCTCGTGGGTGTCAAATAAATAATGCGGAATTCGTTTGCGTCGCAAGCGCTAATGATGGCCCATCCGTTTTACTTGTCTTCAATGCATGCCCCCCCCCTCTCCCTTTTACTCAGCCCTCCCTGAATTGTCTTTGTGCTTGGTTCCACCGAACAACAGCCTTCGCCTTCGGCGAAACTCTACTGCGGACGACAATCAATCAATTTTGAATGGTGTGGTGAAAACGGAGCCAACAAACCAATAAATATTTTAGTTCGTCAGATATTTCTAATTTTTGTTCAGCAGTAGACAAGTTGGAATGGAAAGAGTCGAATAGTTAACGATCGTAGGTGTTTTTAAAAATGAGTGATTGGAAAGGAATGCTGCATGAGGATTGTCAATTTAATCTCGTTAGCAAAGCTCTCAGTTGAACTATAAATAACACACACTGTCCGGTTCAATATGCTTAAAGTGCCTTAGTGACTTTACAAGACGCTGCAATGCATTCATCAACGAGACCTTAAGTCGATGGAAGAGGATGGTGGTTATGGATGCGTCTCTCCATGTGTTAGTATTTAGTTAGTCTACCTATTGCTGATAAAGCATTCTCTATTCTATCGGGCATACTGTCCACCCTTCGAAAGCATCCCCACACCTTTACTGTGGGCACTACACAGCTTGCCAGATGAAGTTTTCTGGGCGTTCGCTATATCCAAATCTTTCCATCCGATTGCCAGATCGTGTATCGTGACTCTTCACTCCATTCAACCATCCGCCACTGCTCCAGGGTTCAGTGACGTCTCTCTTTGCACCATTGGAATCTGCTCGCTGCGTTTCAGATGCTGATGAAGGTGTGTGGGCCCGCAGCTTTGCCATGAAGTCTTGGTAAACGCAGTTCTCTGCGAATAGTCCTGGCGCTTACAGTTGTCCCAGCGGACTCTGTGACGTATCTTGTCAGTCCATTAACCGATGTCTTACGGTTTGCAATGACCACCCTTCGTCCTCTTGTCGACATCATATTGGGTCTTCCGGTCCTTGGCTGAACACTTGTCTTTCCAAGGCCCCATGACGTTTTCAACGGATGACTTTTGCCCATCCCGAAATTCGAAAGCTGCTTTCTTTGAATCTCTATATGCATAGCATGCAAGCCACCTCTGTTGTGTAGTGTTGGGATGAACGACAACATAAATTGCTTGAGAATGCCTCATTTTTATGTACATTAGGTGTGTCCAATGACTTTTTGGCAAGATAGTGTGTAGGGTGTTGCAGATAACTACAGGGCAGTATAACGGGAGGGAGATGGTGGCCTGCAGCAGCCAGCAGTTTCCACAGTCGGGGAATGGGGAGGTGAACGTGAAAACTGCCATGTTTTTTTATAAAATTACCCAATTATCATTTGATGTAGAGCCGGCCCCTGCAATCGAGTGGGTAGGCTTCCCGTTATACTGCCCTGTAGTTATCTGCAACACCCTGTACCTTCACTGAAGTCCTTCCTCAATTTCTGCATACAAGTTTTCGAAGACGCCAGCGATCACAGGTCTGCGTGATTGTGTGGCCAAATGTATGCGGCTTGGCATAGTCAATAAGCGATGAAGGACTTGTAAAATCAAGATCTTCACAGGGCATTCCCTAATTCTCGAAGATTTATTGGTGTTCTACCATGTCCGAAGCGTAATGTATGTGGTTTCTGTTCTCATTTTGGTTTTTACTACCATTTGTCTAGTTTTTGGCATTATACCATTAGAATTACTAGTTATTGGCTTGAATTCTGGGCTCTAGGGCGGCCAGGGAAAATTGTTGAAACTTTATGCTAGTAAAACCGTGCGAATTGAACGGTAGCATTGCCTTTCATGCATAATAAGAATGCAGCATTGCAGTGTGGACTTCGGCGGGAAAATTTTTCAGGTAGTCGATCTTCCATGAAAGTCAGGAGACCAGTTTCACCATATAAGAAGCAGCTCCGTACTATGTCACCACCACCAGAAACGAGAGGTGAGTGGCCGAGAGTGAGTGGTTGACGACGAGCGTGTGATATTCGTGGTTCCTGATTCAAATCCAGGTCGGGTAATTTTTTTTCCTTCCATTTTTTCCAGTATCATTGTTAAGGTAAGGTTTTCCGCCAAATTCTCTGACTACTGTTGGTACAGGTTGTCACGCAAAGGACTCCCTAATTTTAAGAGTAAATATCTCGGAAACGCAGATCGATAGAAGAATGAAACAAGTGGTATGTTTCTTTCGAAAGCCGTAAAAATGTGATACGAAAGTTTCAGATAGTTACAAATTAGTTACAAATGTTGCCAATAAGTGGCGCTGTGTGAATTTCATTCTTCGTTTACGTTGTCTCTTTGCTTGAAAGGTGCACATTTTGAATCGATTGTGATGTGATTGCTATGGCTGCTTGCAGTAGACAATTTACAGCCTATTTCTCGGGCCCTGTATTGCGACTGTACTGTACAGCCCCATCTATCGGCAACATTTGTAACTAATTTTGAAACTTCCGTATCAGATGTTTACGGCTTTCGAAATAAACATACCACTTGTTTCATTCTTCTATGGGTCTCTGTTTCCGAGATATTTATTCTTAAAGTCAGGGAATCCTTTTTGGGTCGTCCTGTACATAATCGTGTGTCGTGATTCCAGGTTTCACGTGTTCAGTCACGACCTACCAGACATGACTGTAAACACATACCTATTATTTGCAGCGATTTTTTTTATAGGCATGTGATTACCTATTCGAATCAGATTGGTCTGACAGATACGAGTTAAAATCAATCAACAGCCTTGGTTATAATCAATTTCCAGTTGTTGCTCATTGGATTTTCAGTTTTTCTGTACAATCGTTTTAACAATCTCGATCTCGCTTGTGATTGTCTTTGTGCCATAGTAAACCTTTTAGACAAAGATTATACAGGGTCGATTATTATTAATAACCCGAATAGCCTCCTTTTGCAGTCAAAACAGCAGCTAAGCGATGGGACATGGACTCAGTGAGTGCTTGGAAGGTGGCAATAGAAATGTTTGTCCATGCGAACAGCAGAGCATTACGTAACTCATGGAGATTCCGGAGTGGAGGATCTCACTACCTAACGTGTCGTTCCAGATGTTCCCACAGATTCTCGCAAAGATTAAGATCCCGGGATTTAGAGACCAGGATAGTAAGTGGAACTCATCCTCATGCTCCTCGAACCATGCATGGCAAATTTTGTCCACGTGACATGTGGCATTATCCTTTTGAAAGGTGAAATCATTCCCAAGATACGCAGTTGCCATGTAGGGATGCACCTGGTCGGCAACGATGGATAAGTATACACAGCTGTTGGCGGTGCCTTCCAGAAGAAGTAGAGAGGTTGAGTCAAAAGTAGTGGCCGACTCGGGAGGGGGGGGGGGTTGGATTTTGACGAATTCTGGGAGACGAAGACCATTTACCACAAGGGTATATCGCAGTTTATTAAGAGAAAAGAGTGGGAAGAAACATCATTACGAATTTGAATGCCATAGACATTGTGCCACCTGCGTCAGCCAGTGTAAAAATATGGCAGAAAAAAGTGACCAGTGGCAGAGCAGCAGCCGCCGAAGTTTGTTGGGTGGAAGGTCAGGGTGTGACCAATGAACCGACAGCACGACGGTGGTTCTCCCGCTTTTCGTCTGTAGACATGGGCCTGGAAGATGCGCCAAGGAGCGGAAGACCCAAAGAAGTGGATGCAAAGTCCTGGTGCACTTTGAGCTGGTCCCTGATGATCGTGGTGTCACCGCTGACCTGTATGCTGAACAGTTCGAGCGAATGTACGCCGCCCTGGTCAACCGAAAGAGAGCCCTCCTGCAGCAGGGCAATTCTCCACTGCATTGGGCACGTAGAACATCGCTTAAGTTGCAGGAGGTTCTGCCACATCCAGCATACAGCCCCGACCTTGCAACTTCCGACTACCATCTCTTCCGTGGCGCACTTCCTGCGTGGACGGCGCTTCGCCAATGTCAGTGAGGTTGAAAACGCCGTGCGTGACTTTTTCGCCCAGAGACCGGGGGGAATGGTTTCGCGAGGGGGAATGGTTTCATCACTGGCTGATCGTTGGGTGAAGACCATCGAGCATGATGGACTCTACTTTGAAGATTAGCAATAAGTGGTTCCTGTCTGGTGCCCATTTAAAAGTTTGCGCGGTGAACGGCCACTACTCTTGAATCAGTTTTTGTTATGGATCCAAAACATCCCACCGACCATTCATTACACTGCCTTCTCCAGCTTGTTACCGCCCGACAGCGGTTTCGGATAGTTTGTTTTCGGATGTCTCCCGGCGGATATGCCAGCACCCATCGATACGATGCAGTAGAAAACGCCACTCATCAGAAAATACTAGCTTTTTTTCCAATGTTTGTACTTGTCAACATGAGAGGCCAAGACGCGACAATGTGCCTTTGCTGAGTTGTTCTCGATAGCTTTCTGGTGCATTCCTCCTTCATTTGAGCTGTTAGTGTATCGACAGTAGCGAACAGTTCACGAAAGCTACGATTTCCGAACTATATCTAGTCTAAGTATATCTTAAATTATCTTTAATAAGTTCACATGCATCATATGACCCTAAGTATTCTGCATAAGAACAGAATAAAATAATTTTACATTAATTTAACAGATGTTTCCAATACTGGCCAGTGTTGTTTCATTCAGTTAGAATTCAGATACCTACGAGATTTTTCAACAAGAAATTCTGAGAAAAAAATCTCGGGCATGTCGAAAAATAAATTGCCACAAATAATCAATATTGTTTAATCTCCTAAGAAGAAGAAGATCCACTTCATTGAAGGTTTCGAACTTTTCCATTATAAAAATGAAGAATCAATCAATATTATGACAGCAAGCTAAAAAAGCGACACATACCCAGGATCGTAAAAAAAAGAGCAAGGAAACAAGGGGGGAAGAAAACATTTCTGTTTTTTATTATAATTGGTGTGAACTGTGAAGCCATTGTGTTAGTGGATGTCGTTTATTTGTTTGCTTTTTTGCTGGATGATTTTTCATCGATTCGCTCCTCCCTATGGGGCTTGTTGGTTGAAAACAAAAACATTAGGATGAAGAAGAAAAAAGATAAGGGGGGGGGGGATACGATAGAAAATATTCACAACATACAATGATGTTGACAATAACGTGACAAAATCTGTTGGCGTGAAAAATCACGGCGAGGTATTAGTTGTGGCACCAATCGCTTTGGCTCGCGTTTTGAATGACAAAAATCTATAGAGGCAGGACACATATAATAATGTGATGGATTAGGAAGTGATGTATGGGAGTTTTATGGAGTTTTCATCTGGAAATGGAATACTAATTCGTATTTCAGTAACGGCCATAAAATTATTGTTGTTGTTTAAACCGTTCCTTGATGTGCAAATAACTTGATTATGTATTAAATTTATTATTCAATGCATTAAAAACATTGTAAATTAAGTTTACCGCAGTATAAGTGCTATAGGGTATCCCAATACAAGTCCCTTGCTGTCTACGGCAAATGTTTAACTTTTATTTTTATTAAATTAATACACTGTTTGGCTATCTTTTGCTTTAATGTGTGACCACCATGAAGGAGGGGATATTAGATCCCCAACGGAATAACCAGGATGATCCTAGGTTCGTGTCAAAGTTGAACCTTCGTTAAATATTCGTTTATTATACGAGGGCGTTCAAATTTGACCTGGACTTTATTTTTTTTTGTAAATTTCATTGCTGTAAAAATCTGAACTTTCATTGTTGGGATGGCCACGTGAACCGATTGTTTGTTTAAAGTGGAAAGGTCAGAAACTGCTGTTAATAATGGCATTATCGCACGAACAAATGAGTTGATAAGGGACAACAGGCGGATTCATGTCCAAGAATTGGCTTCAATACTGAACATCAGCACTGGCAGTGTGGAGACCATGATCCACGATAAGCTGAAATTCAACAAGATCTGTGCCAGATGGGCCCCTAAGCAACTCTCCGAGGATCACAAAACCACTCTGGTGGAAATATGTTCCAAGCTGCTGCAGCGATATGACATGGAGGTGACAGCTTCCTAATCCGTGTTGTGGCCACCGACGAGATATGGATTCGACACCATACTCCTGAAAGCAAGCGTGCAAGCATGGAGTGGCGACACACTGATTCACCATGACCCAAGCAATTCAAGATGACAACGTCGGCAACGAAAGTGATGGCAACTGTATTCTGGGATATTAAGGGTATACATTCATGTTGTTTTTCTGTACGAACGTCGAACCATAAATGCGCCCTACTATGTTGACATTTGAGGACGTCCCTGAAGTCGGCACTAAGGAAACGGCGACCAGGACTCCTTTTCCTGTGGCGTTTGTTTTCTGCAAGACACATGCCAGACCACACACACTGACGGAAGTCAAATGGCAGATCTTACCACATCCTCCACACAGCCCGGATCCTCTCCCCTTACGATTGCTATCAACTTTTTGGGCCATTGAAAGAATTCTTTGGAGAGCAGGGATTCGGCTCCAATGAGGAAATGAAAAAGGCTGTCCTGACGTGATTTCGACAACAGCCTGATGATTTCTACAGAACCTGTATCCAGATGTTCCTAGACCGCTGGAAAAATGTGTAGAGTTCAAAGAGAGTTATTTGAGAAATAACTGGTGCGTGTGGTGTGTGTGTTTGTGTGCGTTTTTTGTAGTTTCCTGGTTTCATAAAAAATAAAGTCCAGGTCAAATTTGAATGCCCCTCGTAAGTCACTAGGGGCATTCGTCATGCCCCCCCCCCCGGCTGCTGCGACCATCGTACAGTAGTCGTCAGTCCAGGTCCATCCAGGGACCCAACTCGTCGGCCTCTGGCCATACAGACCCTGGATGGACGTATTGGATTCCAGTATAAAAAAATAATCAAGTAGCAATCAAGTGCACTCCATCAAAATAAATTTTTTTACAAATATTCATTAAGCATTGCTCTACACACATGCCAAGGATTACATTATTAAAATAAAATTTAAACTGTGAAAAAAATATAACACAACATAGCTTGAGGAAAATATTATTCGAAAATTACTAACTCAAGTAAAGCAAATTGAGAAATAATGACATCAAAATAAAGTTCTTTTTACTCTTTCTTATTAGTAGTTTTTTTTTTCATTGACCAGTTTTTCAACTTCCATGAAAAATTTTCTATTGGTTTGAGATCAGGACTTTGTGCTGACCAGGCAAGGGTTTTAATATTATGCATTTGAAGATGTGTCTTAATTTTTGCTGCTCGATGACAAGATTCATTGTGTCTTTAAAAAATTACATTTTCATCACCAAACTGTAATTCTATTATAGGAATTAAGAAACAGCCTAATATTTCTTCAAACACATCAGCATTAATTTTTCCATTAATTGATGTTATTTTTTCTGATCTTTTTATGAGATACAGCCCCAAATCATTACACAGAATGGAAATTTAATTGAATCTCTTAAACAGCCCCAAATCATCTCCTTCGCCAAAGGCTTTCATCAAGGAATATTACTTTGTTCCAGTAATGAACAGTCCAATTTCTATGCTGTCTAGCCTATAGAAGACGAATTTTTCTGTGATGTTTTGTCAGCATTGGCGTTTTTTTTTTTAGATTTGCAGAATTTAAAACCCATTTCATTTAATCTACTTCTTAGAGTTCTATCACTAACGTTAGTATGGCACTTTTTCCACTTCATGTTTATTTCCTTGGATGTACATCTTCTGTTTTCTTTGCAAATTTTTCTTAATGACTGATCTGGCCTCTTTGCTTGTTGCTCGTTTTCTACCCCTATCAGAAAGATTTAATGTGGGTCCTGAATTGTTGATTTTTTTTCTATTGTTAATTTACTGTTGATAGAGCACATCCAACACAATTTGCGACATCCCTTTTTGTTTTGGCTTCTTTCAACAAGCGAATTTATTTGTTTTTTTGCGTCATTGTTTACCTCTCGTAATTTGGCCATTTTAATTGTGCAGTAAACTCTTACTAACTACATTTATAAAATGTACTTGTTCCATTGAACACAAAAATCACAATTTAATTAGCATATTGTGACATGTTCTAATAATTTGCTTTTTTCTTAAGCAATGTTATTAAATATCTGTATAATTTTAATTTTCATATGAGATTTCTGAGAAGTGTGGCAGGTGTTAATCTACTAGATAGAGTGTACAGCAGCACAATAAGGGAATCTTTAGGTGTTTAGCCGCTACTTCTCCGCATTGAGAGATCTCAGTTGTGCTGGTATGGCCACGTGATACGGATGCCGCAAACTAGTCTTCCTAGGCAGTTGTTATTTTCCAAGTCGGTGGGTAAGAGATTAAGGGGTCGGTGGATACCAGGTGGCTAGACTACATGGAGAATCTGGGTTGGATATTACCAGGGAGGACATGCGCCTGATGGCGGAAGATCGCGATCGCTGGAGATCCTCCATAGGGCTGCTGCCCCCGCGACCCTAATGGATAAGCGGGTTTGAAAAGTAAGTAAGTAAGTTTCAAATATCCGTGGATTACTTTCAGCCTTAATTCACCAGACACATATACAACTCCCTCTCGCCCCCCCCCCCCCCCCAAACACAGTCCGAAATGTTTGTTGTCGAAATAAAAATAAACTAATTATTTATCATACAAATAACTGCATATGGTCTGCAAATATCAGATTAAACATGAACAGGATATACGCAAAACAATCTGAAAAGCAAGCCATACATAAAGAGGTTGGACAAATTAATGTGAACGCCAGAGAAATGTTAAAAATTGTTTAATAATAAGGTGTTGGGCCTCCTTTTGCCTTGAGTACAGTTTTATTCTTTTTGGAATTGATTCATGCAATCCTTGAATAGTCTCCATTGGGATTTTGTACTAGTTTTCAACCAAACAACTTGTCAAATGCTGAAGAGTTGAAGATGGAGGAAATCTACTTCTGAGTTGCCTCTCAAAACTGACCATACTGGTTCTGTTATACTCAAATCTGGCGATTCAGCAGGCCATGGAAGATGCGGCACTTCGCCAACGTGCTCTTCAAACAAAGATTTTTGTTCTGGCAGTGTGTTTGGGTGCATTGTCATCCTGAAAAATGGTTTTGTTGTCAGGGAGCAAAAAAATCTGAACCATAGGATGGACCTGGTCGCGTAAGATGTTAGTGTATCGGACAGCCGTAATTCGGTCATTGAGGTTAGTCACTGAACCAAATGAATATTAAGAAATGGCTCCCCAAAACATTATGTATCCGCCACCGTGTTTTACTGTAGGAATGAGACACTCTGGACGGTAGGTTTCTTTGCGGCTGCTCCAAACCTAGATTCGCCCCGACGTCGGAAATAATGTGAAGGATGATTCATCCAAGATTATCACTCTTTTCCAGTCATCGTGTATCCAGGCTATACACCACCTGACAGGGGCTTTCGCATTCCTCGCTGATGAAAGATTTTTCAATTGCAATTGTTTCATGAATATCGCATTTGTGAAGCTCTCTACAAACTTTTATATATATATACCGAAATGCGGTGTTCATTGTGGATAATAAGTTCTGCAGTCACTTTTGTTGCAGTATTTTTGGCTGTTTCGACGAAATCCTTGTTAGTGCTCGACGGCCCGTATCATTGTATTATTTCTGCCCACTATTCTTTTTCGTCGATGACGTCTTACCGTGTTTTTGATACGCGCTCCTAACACTGGAAACTGTTGCTCTCGAAACGTTCAACAATGTCGCTGTTCGGGACACGGAAGCACCAACGATCTGCCCCCTTTCAAAGTCTGTGAGGTCCATTTCAGAAAGGACTTTTTGCAAACTACAACTGAACACAACTTGTAATATACTGAAAAGTAACACATGAGAGGTAGAGAATTGATTTTAATACTTGAGACATGCAAATTTTCATGAGCTTTCTCAAACGTCACGATTATTTGAACGATCCTATTTTGAGCGGGTGTTCACATTATTTTGCCCAATCCCTCTAACTACAGGATTATTCTCGTACTGGATATGCGATTAGAAAATAGATTCGTAAATGAGGACCAATGGCCTGGAAGTCAATGTTCCTAAAAACATAAGGATGATCGAAGGGGATCAGTTTAAAAAAAAACCACATTCCTAATTATTTAAGGCTATTAGAGACAAATATACCGGGTGTCTTAAAAAGGAGTGATGGTTTTTAAAATGGACATAATGTTAAAGAGATTAATGTTAGAGGTTATGTATTTTGTTAAGTCTCCTTGTGTTAGTACGAAATTTGACTTGGTCGCGTAACATATACGAGATCTGTTCAAAAAATACGTAGACTGTTTGAATTGCGCGGGCCCTGTTGGTCCAAATCAAAATCGCTTGGTGTCGCCATCTTCTGACAGATCCGCTGATTACAAGGCAGTTTTTTGATTGC
>JAHWFO010111119.1:175915-253678 GCA_023313115.1 Rhysida immarginata | reverse complement strand
GTAAAAAATTATAATTGAAAACAAAATTTAAAGAAAAATCAATAGTTTCAGAATTAACTGATTGCCAGTTATATTTCCAGACGATAATAATAAGAAAATTTGCGAAAAGGATGCATTTAAGACGAATTTTAGAGGAAGCGTAACTCACTTTATAGGGCCATTTGGGCCAACAATGGCGGATTTGGTAGCAGACGACAAAGTTTGCCGTACTTTCTTAATCTAGAGCTTTAATACCATTTGTGTAAGATCACCATCTATTGATGAATAATTGTACTAAAAATTTTTATTTAATAAGCGCCAAGCGCATCATTTGAATTATCTGTAGTTCAAATTTCATCTTACTTGGACCAATAGAACGCATTCTGCAGCCCTCTGAAGTGGGAAACTTATTTCTTGCTAACCCTGTATATGATTCTGTAGACTCGTCCATTGATTGATAAATAATTAAATGTTTTATATACTGTGTTTGTAGTTTATCGTGTTCTATATCATACACTGTCTCATTATGTAGGGCTGCTAGCCTATTTCTTTTGTATCTTGAAGAAGGCGGGAATAAAGCCGAAACTAGTTGGTTTTTAAAACTAAAACTCAAATTTAAGAGAGAACTGGAGCCGGACACTGTGGACGAACTTGAATAAAGATAACAGGAAACCACTGATCCACATAAAACTTTTAATCGGACGTATGCGCATTTCGGCAGCCACGCTGCCTTCTTCATCGAACACAAGGATTTTGATCAGAACAGACACAAGGTTCTTCAGTGTACACAAGGTTTGTCTGTTCTGACCAAAATCCTTGTGTACGCTGAAGAAGGCAGCGTGGCTGCCGAAATGCGCATACGTCCGATTAAAAGTTTTATGTGGATCAGTGGTTTCCTGTTATCTTTATTAAAACTAAAATGTTGTACTGTAAGGCCTCTTTTAATTTTGTTATTATGAACAGTACAGAGAACAACATCCTCACAGATTTATTTGTTTGTTTCACATAAAAACATTATCATGATTCAATGCTTCGGATTGCAGATTCGAAAGTAAGTCACATTTTTCTTTCGCTTAGAATCACCCATACTACCTTCCCTAAAAGTTTGTACATTGAATTTTGAATCACCCTGTATAAAAACAATTTCAGATAGAGACATTCAAGAATTTAATATTACTTCTACGTCACAGCTAAAGTTCATTCTTGGAATGTTGCAAGTTTTAATTAAGTTATTTAAGCAAGAAGCCAATTGACAGCACCCGATCCCGTTGTCGCTTTACCCGTTTCTCCTCCTGAGTAAAGGCATGCGCTGCCCCCGACCGTTTCCCCAAGCGCATAGCGAGTGCACTGATGGGACTTCTCGGAGGCATTGACTGTTTTTCGAACGAGAGCCTCTGACTAACTCCCAAACGCGGGTGACTTTAACCTACTAGAGTGCGATCGCGGGTACAAGCGGCCGAAATGAGATTTCTGAGAGGTGTGGCAGGTGTTACCCTACTAGATAGAGTGTACAGCAGCACAATAAGGGAATCTTTAGGTGTTGAGCCGCTACTTCTCCGCATTGAGAGATCTCAGTTGCGCTGGTATGGCCACGTGAAACTGATTCCGCAAAATGGTATTCCTAGGCAGTTGTTATTTTCCAAGCCGGTGGGTAAGAGACCAAGAGGTCGGCCTAGAACCAGGTGGCTAGACTACATGGAGAATCTGGCTTCGAGTCGCTTGGATATTACCAGGGAGAACATGCGCCTGATGGCGGAAGATCGCGATCGCTGGAGATCCTCCATAGGGCTGCTGCCCCCGCGACCCTAACGGATAAGCGGGTTTGAAAAGTAAGTAAGTAAGTAAGTAAGCAAGAAGCCTTTTCAACCACATGTTCATTTGACATTTTCTGTTTGTTTTGGTCCCTGGAACATATCCTGAAAGTTTGTACAGACCATTCAGAATCGTCTAGTATATTCGCATTCATCATTCATAATTCACTTCAATGGCCGCAATTTCAACGCCTTTTGTTTACAATTGTAGCGTTTGTCCACACTTGGTACACTTGAATCAAAGCGCAGTTTGGGAAACTGCTACTGGTTTCCCGGATGCCAATGATCATGTTACCTATTGGCTATGCTCTGCTGACATATTGACACAAGATCTTTTCGAATGTTGTTATTCATTTGCATACACAAGTTTCATTACATACTAGGAAGCGTTAGCTAAGTTTCAACTCTATTTATATGTAGATGAATTCCATGAAAATATTGAGTAGATTCGCTGGAATAAAGCTCCGTGACTAATTTATTTTCAGAATTTTTATTCCCATTTCTGTCATTAGCTGCACAGTAACGATGAAGAAAGCGTCGGCCGTAAACTTTTATGCAAATAATAAAATTCTCCGAAAAATCTATACAACAAATCAACAACTCTTTTCGCCCGACCCTTAACGTTTAATCCAACCATAAAGCGCGGTTTTGATTTTAATGATGTGGCAAATAATGGCTTTACAAAATATTTGATTAGTTAAAGTGGAATTAAGACTCCCGTGCTAGATTAAACATGAAGTTGTTTAATAAACACAAATAAATTCTAATTGGTTGCAAGGAAGTTTAAACACTGGCAACACAATACAAATAAAAGAAAAATTAATTGACTTGTGTATCTGTGTGCGTACACAAATGCGATGAGAATAAAATTTCATATTCCAGAGATGGCAAATTTAAATCATAAAAATTCTATTTGCTTTCCTACCAATACAAACAAACAAATGGTAAATCGGGAACTTTCATAAGCTATTTGTATATCGTAAGCCTCGTGGGACATTGCAACGCTCAGATCACTGGATGTGAATTTTGTGTAAAACATCGATATTACCGTGTCTGTATACATAATATGCTTAATTAATTCTGATTATAATATGTAATCACTACAGAGATTCTCTGAGTGTAAGCAGCTTGGATTATGGATCGAGAAAGGGATGTTTGATATTGGGTTCATTTCGCCGCCTGAAGTACATTTGTACCAGTAAAAAAATACTAGGTCCGTTCAAATGAAAATGAGCAAATACATTCAGGCATGAATAACTGAAAATTGTGATATCTTGCCTAGTCAAATAATCTCCTTCGAAATCGACCATTATGGTACCCGGGCCTCTTTAACTAGGGTCACTCACCACCTGCTCAGGTGCAGCATCCCGCTGGCGAAACCGATACAGCGCCCAGAAAAGGTACTGATTCCTCTATCGGCTTACCACTGTTTCTCAGTAGTCTGCTAACTCTCCATTATCTCGAGTTACTGCTCATTTTTAAAGAGTTCCAATAAAATGTTAAGTTCTAATAACTATCAGTTCTGAGAAAACCATAAACGGCAGGAATTCTATGTATTGTTACAAATTCCGACGGCTTCTCACTAGTTCTCAGAAAACCCACAAAAGGCCATGATCCATGAACGAAGATAGTCTTACAGCTAGGATCTGAAGAAGCCGTCTGTTTGCTTGACAAGAAGTGATCCAGGCGACGAAACGAATGATAATCTGTAAATGATAAGTCTGGGGAATGAGAATACTTTATAGCCCAAAGCTTCGTATCAGCTTCGGTCGTTGTGCGTCCTGGCGTTGTCCAGCAACGTCTGGTAAGTCTGTTGCAATTCAGTGCAATAATCGTGATGGTTAGCCTCTTTCCAAGGTTGTGCACCATCCTGCCTGAAAAAACTTGAGAATCTGCCAGCGTCTGTTAACCGTGTTCTGTAATATTCCCAGGCACTCATCAGCATTTTCGATACCGTCTATAAAAATTGGTCCAATTGAGCGGGTGCCTCATATTCCACACCACTGCATAACTTTGACATCACCAATGACTGTGGATGAGTCTGTCCAATATGAATTACCGATCCAGTATCTCAAATTCTGTAGGTCCATCTCACGAGGGACATAAAAATTTGCCTCATCAATGAACACACTATTATGTGCAGGTGAAGGACTCCTCACGTCTGTCCGAATCATTCTCGGATAGTTTTTTCTTCATCTGCAATTCGAATGGATGCCACTCGTTGGTACGCAGAATCCGTGCTATGGGTGATGGCCTCAGTCCACACTCAGCCTGTAAGATTGTTGTGTTAAATAGTCCCATCTCTAAAATGTGATATCACACTTGCGACGGTACTGGACGCGATTTGTTTTCTTTCAGACTGCCGGGCGTCGAAATTAGCGGTAATGGTGCGGTAGAAGCGTTCCCCGGATATCAGAATCAGTTCATACTTCTCCTTCTTCATTAGTGCCATTTTCAATTACCTGCAACAGAACGAGGCAGTGGCAATGTTTTTGTTAATAACTTGGACCCGCCACAGATAACTGAAAACCAATTGCAGGAATGAACTCCTGAGAAAAAAGGTGTTATTTGGTATGCCACATGACCCCTTTTCCATTAAAAAATGACCCTTGACCCAAAATAGTGGATTCAAGATGGCGTTCAAACTCCAAAAGTGTCCCAAAATATAGAGCACCATTTCTCTAACGTAATTTTTGGATTATAATGCGCGCATTATACAATACATTTTATCGTGAGTCATTATAACAAGTTCAAAACTCTTGTATGGGATTGCTAGCTCTAAGCCAATGGGCAATGCCGGCCAATTGTGTTGATTGGCCACTTTATCTTAACGCTGATATTTTGGAATTCTTCTGTTCTGAAAGTGACCATTTTGATCATGAAGGATTTGAATAATAAATTTTTATTTTGTAACGATCATTTTTTGCAATAATCTGGATGCGCATAATACACGGATGCGCATTATACACAGGTACGCATTATAATCTAAAAATTAATCGCCCTGTATATGTATATAAATGACTGTGACCTGGTATCAGTTTGTGTCTTCCTTCATTGTATTATTATTCACAGTTTCCTGGTTTTATATCTTAATGTTTACTTGGGTCCATTGATACTTCTGGATTCTCATCTTGATGCCAGAGCGTATGAGTCGTCGTTTTCGATAGTTGGCAGTTATTTCTCACTAGAAGAGTTACCCGGCGTTGCCCGGGATAATTACACTTGCACAAAATTTTCCTTTCATTGTTGGTCATGAGATATGTATTGTTGATCCGTGCAGAGTGTTTGTGAATTGCGTGTTGATACCATTGTTGATACCTATTGTTGCACAAACTTTGCCTTGCATTGTTGGTCATGGGATATTTCTTATTAATATGCCTTGCCATTACCATGAATATCGATTTTTTATCGATAATTATTATTTTTTCGAAATCTGAGGTAGACAGTGACCTTCCTCATGCTTTGAAGGTCATGTATGCGAAATTGTATCAAGATCGGAATAAAACTGTAGATTTGTATAAAAAACGTACAGACCCACCCACAAACATCCTTCTTTATATATATAGATTGTACGAGCGAAAGCCGCTGATGCACAAAAGTCCGCATCAGCATAGACTATTCCAGGCACATGAGGATGGTTTTTCTTTGCTGCAGTAGGATGACCTGATAAGGTATATTCAC
Organism: Rhysida immarginata; assembly: GCA_023313115.1. NCBI lineage: Eukaryota > Metazoa > Arthropoda > Chilopoda > Scolopendromorpha > Scolopendridae > Rhysida > Rhysida immarginata. Next base: position 248,207 of record JAHWFO010111119.1, on the reverse strand, counting down.
TCCATGTCTGCACTTCTGTTCTATGTTTGAGAATACGTGGCTCAATCATATCTGGCATGGAATACTTTCATTGTCTTGTTGAGTCCACAGTCCTATTAATCTGTAGCTCTAAGGATTTCCAAAATACTTTCGACACGTAAGAAAAACAACATTTCAGCTCACATTTTGACTCTACTTGCTTACCATTAATGAATTAACAGGATTTTGCTTGAGCAGAAATGAAAGCTTATTTTCCTTTTAACAAAATGAATAACAATTTTGAAAAAAAAATCCGTCCTTCTCCTCTCTTAATAAGCTGCTCTTGACATGTCTCTTCTCAAAATAGACAGACTCTTAATGAATAATTTAAAAGCATATTTTTGATTTCTAATTAGATGTGAAAGCGCACAAGAACTTATCAACAAGTCAAAATTTCTAAGCCAGTCTCCTTGTCTTAACTATCTCATCATCATAAACATCTGCTTTTGGGGACTAATCAGATTGCTTTCCTTAATCCTTTCACTCCAAGGAAGGCGGCAAATGCATGAATGGAACTGTCACCGGCAGACACATTTAAGATTCCAAGATTAGGCTTATCGTAGGGCAAGTCATTAGGAGAAGGGTTTTTTTCTTGGAGAAAGTTTAATTCCGCATTGGATTAATTCAGCAACTTCCCCAGCAAGTTTTAAGCTTTTGATCAGTGGAGAGAAAATTTCTTCTTTGCGGTTTTAAGTGGGAGTCTATTGAGTCGGCGTACAGTTTAACAACTCCAAATCGCTCTAATTAAATAGAAAACAGTTGTACCGGAGTTTTAAGCTTTTTTCCCCCATAATATTCCGAATTAGACTATTCACTTAGGATAGCTTCAGCCCATTCTTCCCAAAGAGCGTTGATGAGTTTAGTCACAGAGACTGATATGGCTAGTCCCTAATCGTCGCTACAATTAATCCGAAATTTATTCAAAAATTTTACAATTCAAACTTATCACCATCGAAACCTTTTACAACACACCAGTTCTAAAGGCTTTACATTCATCATAGCAGTGTTTGAAAAATCTTCCTTCTGTAAGATTGTTACGAGCACTCTTTCACGACTATTTAAATGTTCAGTGGTCCTAAAACGAGTTCTCTTGAAATGGGATTTGAGTTTGTGGAAAACAAAAAAAAATCACTTGGCGCTAGGTCAAGGATATAGGGAGCGGAAGCGACACCTTTTGAGACAAGGAAAAACTATTGCCATGTATTTGATTCGAGAAAAGCAAGCAAAACATGGCTCAGATTCTCGTGAAAAAAAACCTCATTATTTCAGGATATAGCTCTCATTGCAGAAACTCTTAAATTAGTGGATACAAATTCGTTCAAAAATTGCATTAATAATAGGCTATGTTTGCCCGCTGTAGGGCGTTCGTAATGAAAATATCGCATCAACGAGTAATCATAAGGCGCTAGGTCAGGGCTTTAGGGAGCGTGTTGAAGCATTTCAATATTTTGTGGACCAAACATTAGATGTACAGATAAGGAGTGACTGGAAGCGTTGTCGTCCTTTTGACTTATTTCGATATGAGAAAAACTATCGCTATGTATTCGATTGGTGAAAAGCAAGCAGAGCATGGCTGGGATTCCTCAAACTCCCGATTCCTTAAACGGTTCGGATAACCATGAAGACCTCTGGTGGGGTGAATAAAAGTCATTCTCATTACTTTCAAGACATAGCTCTCATTGCGGAAACTCTTAAATCAGTGGATACAAATTTGTTCAAAGATTGCATTCTGAACAGGGCTATGTTTGCCCGCTGGAGGGTGGTGATAACGAAAACATCGCGTTAATGGGTGATCATACTACGCTATGATAGGACTGTAGGGAGCTTGTGAAAGCTTTGCAATTATTTTTCGGAGCAAAAATTCGCGGACAATTAAGAAGGTTTCTAGGTTAATTGTTCGAAAAACAATTTTACAAAATCAGTTTTTCGAATGCAATTTTTGGAAAACCAGTTTTCCGAAAGTCAAATTTATTCAACAACAAGAACTTTTCGAAATTACACGACAGTCTTTTTTGCCGAATGATTGTATCCAATGTTGTGTGCAACCCCACGCAAGTAGTCGTGAATAATTCTTCAGTTCACAGTGCATATTTAGTCCGTTTTTAAATGAACTACCACAAATATTGATGGACGCAGAAGAAATTGTTAGATGAAAAGATTACAGGTAGATGCTGTTATATACGATTTCGGTATCCGCGATTTCGGATATACGCGGTTTTCATTTAGTGGCACCATCGATCGCCAACATGCGAAAGCTCTTCTATTTTTATTAGGAGTTGAATTCATTTTTGAGTTTTGTTTTGTTCCTATCCCTATGTTTGTGCACATTTAGCACGTCACTGGCTATCTATGAATTATAAGGTTGCTATACATCAGTTTGGACAAGATCAACTGAGTTTCTAATCTGTTTGTGAAAAGATTTATTGTTGTAGGACTTATAATGCCGCCGAAACGTAAAGAAAGTATTATTACCGAAGGAAGAAAGCGGCACGAAAATCCTACTCTTTAGAAACTGAGTTGGAGGTCCTCGATGAATATGAAGAAACCGTTACAGCCGACCATCAAGCAATTTTTAACAAAACATCCTGCCAGTTCGAACGATCCCTTAACATCCAGTCCGAGCTCCTCTTTCAAACTCTCTTCGGGACTCCACCAGCACTATTACATGAAGGAGACTGTTGGAAAGAGCATCAAAATCTTCTGGTACAGATGAACCTAAAGCAATATAAAGTTTAGATTGTGGACACTTCTTTTTGAGTATTTTAGTGTATCATCAGTTTTATAAAATAAAATAAAGTGCTATTTTAAGACAAAAAAAAATAGAAAACTGTTGTATTACTAATCCTACACTTCTATAATGCTGATGAGAACAAAACTCTATTCTGTACATGTTAAATGGAACCCGTTTTACGCGAATTCGGTATACACTGCAATTTCGCGGAACGTATGTATCGCGTATAACGGGATCTACCTGTACATACAAAGTTAGGAAACTAACTGCTCTCGGTACTTCGAGCCTCAAATAACTCTCGGCCCTGGCGGGCCTCATTGTTCACTTGTTTTCCGTTACTCGAATGTCTCCGGCTTTCCGTTTCTAGGGACAAAATAATGATAAATACCCCAACCTATTTGGTTACAGGGGCAACTGGTTTCCCCCCGGCCGATTACAGGGGCAACTGGTTTCCTCCCAGTATATGGATTCGAAAAATTAATTTTCAAATAATTCGTCGGATCCCGGTAAGCAGATGTGATGGGGAGCGTTGTCGTGATGGAGGATTTTGGTAACCCATAATCATCAACCAGTCTGACGTCCAAACGCTTGGCAAAATGGGCAAAGAAATTTCGGGGAATACAAATATTCATTCACCAGGTACAACAGCTTGGAAATAAACAAGATGCAGCCATTCCAGAGAAGGTGAAGAGGATTGAAGACCTTGTACTTCCAGCAGACAGATAACAATTTCAGCTGAATTGGAACTGATCTATGACACTTGTTTACATTTCTCTAAAGAGATGTTCAACATGTCCCCTTCCCCCCCCCCCCTCCCCCTGCGTGAATACACGCCTCACGTCCACGTCTCATGGCCCTGCTAAACCGATCCCATATCCTGTTTTTTTACGTATTACGGAAGGGGTTCAAAACGTTATTCAAGTCAAGTTTTATTTCATGTTACCTTTAATGTACGAAATTGACATCTGGAGGCCCTGATGATATATTCGTTTGCTATTTATATTGCAAGTTTCAACAAAGGACATGCAGCCTTTCTCGCGCAATCAATTCCGTTCGAATTCCTAGCAAATCAGGCTCCGTTTTTTCTATGGAGCATTCTAAAGAGAGTGAAAGATTCTACATCTTTACCCAGTTCAAATTCGGGCATAAAGCAAAAGAAATTCATGAAAATTTGGTCACTGTTTATAGCAGTAGTGCTTGTTCGTTTGACACTGTTGACCGTTACAAGATAAGCTTCGCTCAGGTCGACCAACAAAAGAAGTGAACCAGGCAACGATGGAGTCTGCACATATTAGTCACAGAAAATCCCAATATCTCAGTGATGCTGTTAAACCTATTTGCTGGTAGATCAGTGGCAATATTGAGAAAATTTTGCACGTCCTCCTTCATTATTAAAAAAAAGTGTGCGAAATCGGGACGAGGCTGACCCACAAAAACTGACCCACGATCGGAAATAGTTGCGTGTTGAAAAAGCTCCATTTTCCCCTGCAAATTGTTCCAAGAGGCTTACAGACAACGTCACAGGAGACGAGGGCTGGTTTTACTAATGCACAAACCTTAGTAAAACAGCAAACGGTGTTTGGGTAGGTGAAGACGATCCTCGACCACAGGTGCTATGGCCAGATTTTCGATCCCGCAAGCGTGTGTTCAGTGTTTTCTTTAATTTTCCTGGGCCACTGCTTATGAAATGTATGCTAGAGGGCCTTACACGTACAGGAGAGTACTACAAAAACATTGTGTCGTCTCAGTTAATTAACAAAATCAAACAACAGTGCCCAACAGTTCAAACCAGCAGAACTTTGCTTTTGCATGACAACGCGAGTGCCCACAACACGAAGGCTGTTACTGCCTATCTATAGCAAGAAAAGATACAAGTTCTTCCACATCATGCTTACTCTCCCGATCTAGCACCATGCGATTTATGGTTGTTTCCTGCGGTTAAAAGAAATCTTGCTGGAAAGCCATTTCATCGAATCCAAGATCTCGTACAAGCAGCAAATTCAGCTCTACGGACTATACCAGAAGAAACTTGTGTAATTTTTGTTTAATTATAAGCCTCACTTGCATAATTTTTGATACCCCCTCTCGTACTTCAAAATCTGCCATAATTCGATTTCGAATGGTTTCCACGCCAGGCACAGAATCGAATACACCAATGATTTTAAATAGCCCTACAGATAGAAATCGATAGGGTTCAAATCAGCTGAGCGTAGAGACCAAACAATTCGCCCTCTTTTACCTATCTATCGATCAGGAAACTTTCGATCCAACTATTATGGAAACTTCTGTATATTGCCTTTGACTTCACTGACATGCAAGTTAGGACGCACATAGAGTATATGAAAAGAAAGCTTTTAAGGAAGATGTGTCTCTGAAGTTGGTTTTTCATTTCTAAACTAATGGAAGAAATTCTTTATATTTGATATTGACGATTAAGCAAATGTATTTTTGAACTGCCAATTTCATGAAGGAGCGACTGCAATGGCGAGTCTAATTAACTGCTAAGCTTTATTTACAATAGAGAAGAAGGCGAGAGCAATTTGGTTTTGAGCAAGTGAGTGAAGATTATTTTTAATTTCCTCTGAAAAGGGCCAAAAATCGATGAGCAGCAGCGCTCATTGAGAGGAGAGGAGAGAAGTTCTGAGAAGGAGGGGTAAAGGAAAGGAAGGGGGGTGAGTAGGTGGGTATTCTTTTTCTTTTGTCTTTGAACGTTTGTCTTCTACGCTCTGACATTGGGACTGGTGGTGACATTAAAAGATTTCCTAGGACAGAAAGGACTGCTCCTGATTAGTTGGAGCGGAGGCCTCAGAATAGAGTGAAGAGACAGTGGATGGTGGATCTGCGTACTTTGTCTACGTAATGAGTTTCTCCGCGGCGTGCGAATCGCGTGCAACCGATAAAACGGCATTTTTCTTCATCAAGATTTTTGAGGATTAATTAGAAACGTTGGTTAGATAGGATTCAGCCATTTGTCTCTTGAAAAATGTCAGCGTACCAGTTTCAAGTTCCTTCACTAGACTTGACAGGTTTTTCATTTGATTTGAAACTGAAAGAAAATATGTTTATGGTTTTAGGCAAAAATCTAAGATTAAGGGAGCAATTCAAATAAACTCCAAATCATTACATAAAACTCATTTGACTAATAATAATGAGCTAGTTCTGACAACAATCAGGATTATTCTGACATAGGTTTCAATTAAATACTTTGACCTTTGCTCAAGAACATTGCCCACTAGCAGTCCTTAATGGTTCATTGGAAGCTACGCTTGTAGACGTTTCGAATCGATAACTCGTCTCGTCCTGTAAAGTGGTTGGGCCAAAAGTCTGGACCCATCTAATTAAACCCTAAACTCTAATTGGGAGTTAATTGTTACAAATGGGGATATTATTAGAGGAAGGAGGAACCTTTGGTCATGTAATCAAGATGGCCGCCTTCCGGGATATAACTCCATATTTTCAAATGGGAAGCGGGTCATGTGACATATGAAATGCATGTTGAAGTTCCTGACAAATATGATGATGCTGTTATTATTTATGTTCCTTTTTAATCAGACTTAACATCCACAAAGGCCAAAATCTTCTGGATTGAGGATCGGCCTCGGTGGCTCAGTCGTTGCGTGATCGCCTCTGAAGCCCGAGGATGCAGGTTCGACCCCTGCCGAGGACGACGTGGATTTTTTCAGGGGGAAAATCCTGAGATCACGCACTTCCTGCGGAAGGGAAGTAAAACCGTTGGTCCCGTTAAAGAACCCTTGCGAGGCAAAATTTGCGGCCCCTATAACGCCGTCCTGAAATGACCATGGCAGTTGAAATGACGTTAATGCCAAACAAACCAAACCATACCATCTGGATTGCTGATTAACAATATGTCACAAATGTCATGTTCTACAGGACATGTTCAAAGAGTTTCTCATTGTCAAATCCAACCTGAAGCACCATTCACAGTGAACACTCTAGAGAAGCCTGTGCTATATACTGATCCGACGTTCAATATTCAATATCTTCTCTGCATACGCCAAAGCCTTTAAGTGAAAATGCATTGAGGTAATGTCTGGGGATCCAGGTGACCACTCCAATTGGGAAATTGCATGTCCAAGCGCAGTGGAGTTGAGGACTATCCTGTTGAAAGAATTTTGAGTAGGTACCATCTGAAATGAATACCTGATACATCATATCCATTGCTGCAAACTTCTTCTTGAAATAAGAATTAACTATTAAAAAATCAAATAACGTATCGAAAGGCTAGACTAGTTGCCGTCCGTGTATTTCCAAAATTTTTGAATCGTATTTGAAAACATAGAACAGGTACCATTGAATCAAATTCGATCATGCTCGAAATTATTAATTACTCTTTCATTTACATGTCGTTTCAAGTTGCTTAATGCATTACATGCCATAACTTAGCATTGTCAATTTCTAACGTGATATCATGTGGTCATATCAAAACTCATACCATTGTACTGATTTCGACTATCTTCGAACTGGTCCTGCGATGATCCATATTTATCGATTGTCGAAATAAGAATTTGAAAGTCATTTAAACGCTTCGAGAAGATCGAGTTTCAGATGGAAAGACAGTCTCATTCCCCCAGTAATAGCAAAAAAATACCTTAAATCATTAAGGAATGACATACCCAATTACTGTCCATATCTTAGTATTGAAAATTTCCCGTGGCACCATAATTGTATTATTAGAACAGGATAATCAAATACGACCATCTTCAAACTTACTACCTATTCTAATGTATTCGTTCATGATACGTCGTTACAAGTTGTTTGATGTATTACATGCCATATCTTCGCATTGAAAATTTTCAATGGTACCATAATGGGTTTATAGTTATACAACACCCAGATGTCTATTCGGCAAGATTAAGGACACAATTTCTATTCTAATTTGTACAACTAGAGGTGTGCCACAGGTCTCTCATCTGGGGTCACTTCTATTTCTGCTGTATGTAAATGGCATAGGTAATATACTGCTTGATGCAGATTTTCTAATGTTTGCAGACGATTTAAAAATCTTCCGGATAATCAATGACGTCTCTGACAGTTCCAATCTTCAAAATTTTTTAAATGCTTTATCCTTTTGGTGTCATAAGAACATAATGATGATTAACATTAGTAAATGTAAAGTGATATCTTTGAACAGAAATAGACATCCTGTATTATGCACGTAATCAATAGAAGACACCATCATAACGGAGGTTACACAGACTAAAGATCTCAATGTTATCTTTGACTGCGAAATGACTTTTGCCTCCCGCGTAGATTACATCCTTAAGAAACTTACCGAGTATTAGGCTTTGTTATCAGTCAACCGAGACCCTTCAAAATGCGCGAACATTTAAGATTATCTATTGTACTCTTGTTCGATCTATTTTAGACTTTGCCTCCGTCATTTGGTCTCCTTACTACATTAAAATATACAGAGGCTACAAAGGCGTCCAAAAAATTCTTAAGACTACTCAATAGAAAAACCAATAACATTTTTTGTGATCCTGATTATGACTTTTTACTTAGTTCTCTTAAACTTGATACACTTGCTGTAAAGCGAAAACGCACTGACTTGCTTCTTCTTTATGACCTAATTAACTCCAAAGTAGACTGACCTGGCTAACTTGAACATATCCCCTTTCCATTCCCGATCATAGAACCAGGAGCCTAATGGGTTTTTTATGTTGAAAATTCTATAATTCCATATCCTCCAATAATTACATGTTTATCTCACCTTTGAAGCGTGTTCTTAGGCTCGTCAATGTACACTTTAGTGCTAAAAGGTTTAGACTTACGTCATAGTTGAGCACGTGAATAGCACATCCCAGGAGTATACCTGCTACCCTATTTTCATGCTAAAGGGACAGGTCCAGTCTAATCTGCCTTGACTGTCAGTAAAAGTACCTGATTTTGCAACCGATCAACATCCAGTAAGCTCAGTTCCTAAGGAGCAGGTAAAAACCTTTTTGCACCCGACTGTACATTTGACAGACTTCGATATTATTAATAATAATAGACTTCATCTTAGATACCTTTATTTGCTTTCAACTTCACCTCATTGCTAAGCATTGTACCTTTCTCCCGTATACATGTTTTTATGTCTGTAGTTATATTAGTGTAACTTTATTATGGTATGTTCAATAATTATTGTACTATTGATATTATTATTATTATTATTATTATTATTATTATTATTATTATTATTATTCATGGTAATCAATACCAGTTGTTTGATATATTACATGCCACATCTTAGGATTGAAAATTTCTAAGAATGTATCAAACTGGTGACCTTAGAGAACAAGTGCCATGACCCAGTTTCGACATTCTTGGAACAACATCCAGCGATTGCGGTCATCGTTAAGAGTAGTTTGATTAAATTTTATTACTTACCACATGTTAGCATTGGGAATTGCTGAGGGGTATCATAATGGTACCTTTAGATCAGGTTCCATTGTACCGATTTAGACCATCTTCGAAGTGGGTTCGTACGATGATTTATCGATCGCAGAGCATTTTCGCTAGTAATAGCATAAGGCATCTTTAAGTATTTAATTACCTGTAGATCTGTCTTTGCTTATTTGGACCGATAGATACTTATGTTTTCACAATGTCTGTCTGTCTGTCTGTCTGTCTGTCTGTCTGTGCGTGCGTGCGTGCGTGCTTTAGCAGTCGAGCGCTTCCGAATTTTCCGTTTTCGCCATTCGACAACTTAGGTAAAACGAAAGACTGAGTTCGTTGGTGGAAAAAAATCGGAGCACTACTTCCGGTTCAAAAGGTCACAAAAAACAGAGGGGACCACGTTTTTCACTATACAATTCCATCTATAAATGGCATGTGCAATGATCAATGCTGTACTCTCTCCTTAGCATTCCATAGCTAAGGCAGAGAAAAGGCTTGTGAATTAAGTGAAGACACGTGATGGTCTTCCTTGATGGTAAAAATAAGTCAAAATTGGTTAAATGGTAAGTGGTTTAGTGAAACCATCTTGATCTATTGGAACTTTTAATGCTAGACTATGGCATGCAATATATCAAACAGCTTGGAATGAAGTGTAATGAATGAATATAACGTAAAATTAATGACAGTCCAAATTGGTTCAAAGTACGTGATTTAATGGAACCATCATGGTCTATTGGAATTTTCAATGCTAGATTATGGCATGTAATATAACAAACAGTTTTGAATGACTTATAATAAATGAATATAACGAAATATTATTGATAGTCGAGCTTGGTTCAAAGTTACGTGGTTTAGTGGAACCATTATGGTCTATTGGAACTCTCATTGCTAGGCTATGGCATTTAATATATCAAAGAATTTGGAATGACGTGTCATGAATGCATATATCGAAAAGTTAATGTTAGTCAAAATTCGTTCAATGATAAGTATTTTAATTAATACCATTATGATACCATTAAAAACTTTAATGCTAAAATATCGCATTGGAAACTTATGCCTTACATTTTCAATAGTTCATTTCGTGAGGCATATTGTTATTAATGGATTGTAGCTAATTGCTCGCTTCAACAGTACATGCTTACGACCATAGCAGTCCGACCAACAATCAAACTTTCATTATTTTCAACAAACGAAAAAATACTGATTGTTAAATTTCAAGATGGAAACAATGATGGTTACATTGTTATTTGGACTTCTATGATCAGGTGACTTTTCCGCGTCCGTCTTTCTAGTTGGCTTTGGGTTTAGCTATAGATTATGATGAAATAATAGATCTTTTGATAGAACGCTTCAACAATTAACGCTCATTTCATTATACATGATTGCTTACAAATTAAAGGGCTTTCATATGTTCAAATATATAGAGACTCACTACTCTCTCCATTTAACTCTTCAGGTACATGTACTTTTATTCATTTTGAACTTCATATTCCTGTTGGAAATACGCCTTGTAGCAAGCAGTGGTTTCCTTAGCAACCTCATCTAACCCTAACAACGAAAGGCTTCTTTAGAAACAAATGCTTTCCTTTTAATCCTCGAATGCCTTAAAATCCTATCGATCCTGGGCATTTCGGTTGCCTGACTTGTTGCTTAATGATAATATTTTAATTCTTGTTCATTATCATCTTCCAGCATACGTCGTTGTCCAATTCACAAGTGCAAAGTATACGTCGTACCACGGGAAAACTTCTACTGATTAGGTTATTTGACACAATCCATTAGTCTCGGAGATGGGTTACCATTCCAATGGGTTCCCGGATTAACATTCAACTAGAATTTCCAGAAGTAATGCTTCAAAACTATATGTCAGTGTCAATCTATACAGTTTGTCATTCTAATTGGACACTATTGTAACACTTGAAGCATGCAAACCGATTCTGGCGTTCTTTATATTATCTTATGGTGTTGTGCCAATTTTGATTGGCTTTAAGCATCACGTGACACAAATAACCAATCATTGGGAGCTTTCCTTTCAGGAGTAAGAGGAGCACGTTATCGTAATGTCAAGTTAGATTGAGAAAGTCTATAGATGGACATGGATGGGAAATTGTTATCCTAGAAAATATTATCTCAAGGCAGAAACAATACTGCAAGATACCGTAGATGTTTCCTTGCATTGAAATTGCTGCCATTAAATTTAACGTTTCATTTCCAGGCAGTCAAAGTTAAAGAAAATTTAAATTTAATTTTGTTATCACCTCTTATTATTATTTTACAAAACTATCGTTTAATTAAAAACTTTTTATCTCTGCCTTCACAATAGCCCTCTTTCGCCAGCCTGCTAGTAATTGATTCCAAGTTAGAAGGTTTTAATGAACAATACTCCGCTGAGAAAAAGATTTGTGGAGACGAGAATAAAATTTATTTTTTATTCGCCATTGAGGATCTCTTCCCAAGATATGAAATGAAATTAATGTTCACGTTTAACGACGTGATAAAATGTCTTAATGACCCCGTGAGAAATGAACTGATCGAGTTTTATGTGGTGATTCTATTAAAGAAGAGAAATTTTTATTGCTGCCGTAGAATAAAAATATTTTGAGTGTCCTATGTGACTCTACAAGCTTTTTTTTACCAATCGATTTCTGCTTCCTATCTGCTTTTGAAATTATAATAAAAATAATAAAATTAATATTAAAAGAATTAATATTGATATTCGTTTACGGCGGCATACGTGAGACTCGTTATCATCGTTGATAAAGAGATTTAGCGAATGGTAATTTTATTTTCATTATTCAGAGTAATTGAAAAAGATGGAGTAGATTTGAAATGCTTATATCAGAGACTGAAGCACGAAATACTGGGTTGAGAAAGATTTAAAGGTTTAAAATCGTAGTTCTCTTCAATATCATTCAAAGGAAAATTACCAGTTAATGCAGTTTTTTTTTGGTAGACATAGCATCCACGTTCTCCACAAAGGCCACAAATGCTGGTTTCCAAATTAACAAGATGTCGCAAATTTCGTCCCCTACATGATGATCGGAAAAAGATTTATGCTGATCTGAGCTTTGTACACTGAAGTTTGGAGGATGAGATATCATAGCATGGGGCAAAGCAAGTGTATGCTGGGAATGGTCTACAGAAATGGATTGGCCTTCACAGTGACCCATTATACAGGGTCGGGGCACATTAATATGACCACCTGCTAGTATCCGGAATATCCCCCTTTGGCAGCAAGCACAGCACCTAGTCGACGTGGCAGAGAGTGAATAAGTCCTCGGAAGGTGGTTGCAGGTATCTGGGACCATTCGGCGATTAGTGCATCCCATAATTCTATCACCGTGCGTGGGTGAGGGTCCAGCTTGCGGACATGGCGATCGAGATGGTCCCACAAATGTTCAATGGGGTTGAAGTCCGCGAGTTTGTTGGCCATGGGAGTAGCTTGAATGGCAGTATGGCAGGGAGCATTGTCCCTGAAGAAACGCTGTCGACATGAAGGGGTGTACCTGATATGCGACGATCGTCAGGTAACGAACAGCATTCAGTGTACCCTCCAGCGGTATCAGTGGACTCAGACCATACCATGAAAACATCCCCCAAACAGTCACACCTCCCCCACCAGCCTGTCGTCTGCCCATGATGGTGTCGGGATGCCTGTTCTCAGATGCTTCCCGGCGAATTCTCCATCGTCCGTCCACTCTGTTCATCAGAAACCGCGACTCGTCAGAGATAGCAACCTTTTGCTACTCGGCCGAGGTCCAGTGGCGATAGCCCATTGCGAATTGGAGGCGTTTTCGGCGATCAACAGGCGTCAACATGGGCGCCGTTTCCATACGCCTGCTCCGGAGCCCCAACCTCAAGAGGGATCGATGCACTGTCTTGGTGCTGACACACTTACTGGCCCCACTGTTCATTTGCTCTGTCAGTTACTCAACAGTGGCACGCCGATTGGTCGTATTCGACGCTAGCCTCTAGGTCGATGGTCCGTGGGGCCCCACAGTTAACTCTTCGGTTGCTCGAAACTGTCTGGTTCGTCCAGTCGCGGTACAGCTTCACAACGGCAGCCCTAGAGCAGTTCACAAAGGTGGCCAAATCTAAAATGCTATCCCTCTTGGCCCGATAGCCAATGATCACCTCCTTTTGGAGGTCCGACAGGTCACTTGCTCAGCCCATGACGGTTCCAACATGTTCGAGCAGAGGTGGTCATAATAATGTGTCCCGACACTGTATATCCCCTTTAAAGCCGGTAGGATGAATTACACCGTTGATTATGACTTGGATCACATCGCGTACAACTGGCCAAGAACTAATCTACTGTTTATAATCCAAAAAAATGTGACTACAGTAATCTTACCAGAGCTCTTAATATTAGTCACAATAATATTTACGAAACGTGAAATTGGTGAAGACTATGTCTGGGATGGTGAAAAAAAATAACGAAATTTAACCAACTCAATAACATAATACTTATGAACAATAATAATCTGTCTTGTGATAAAACATCGAAGGTTAAGGATTCACACTGAAGACTCGTCTTGTTCACTTGATATCCAGTTATTATTCCCTGTGAAATCGATAGTTTCTATAAGACCTCTCTTGCATTCTTTTCTGCAAAAGAAAGGTGGGTGAAGGAACAATCTGGAAGGTGAAGAAACGACATATTGTGAGAGCAGCTACCTTTTTTTTGACTGCCTCTCACCTCAGTTAATCACTTTGCTCTTACTCTCGTTGCCACGGAGAAAGAGGGTCGAAAGAACTTTTCTTCTTTTCCGCAAGCGTGAAAAAGAAAGTCTCCTAGGGAGTCAGAGCAGCATATGAAAGGAGAGGGCAGTAAGGAGGCTCATACTAATGACGATCACTGCTCTTTTATCAGGATTTCTATATCACTGACAAGGTTCTCATCACGAAGTTAACGGTTGTATACGTTGACATTGGGAGCTTGCATGTCAGAGAAGTCAACCGTGCTAAGTAAAATGCTATGGGATACTGCTCATTAAAACAATTAATTCAACCGTAGTAGATAACATCAAACATCCTCTTAGTATACACTGAAGTCATAAAAAAACTGGAACACACAACGCATCTATACCGTCCTAATGCCTTGTTGCTCTATCTTTGGAACACATGAGAAATAAAAAATATAGGTTACCTTATCTGTGGATAACGACATCAATGGAAACACAACAGAGTCCACAACACGATAATTCATTGTGCGAATCTCTGAGGTGCATGTTCGTATAATTCCTTTGTAAGTTACTTGGAAAGAAAGTAGTATATGCCATTTGTGAACTGTGTATTTTAATTATTTAAATGTAAAGCTGTTCAGACCAGTTTTTTCAAAGGTAAATCAATGGCACCCAAGAAACAGTTAGCAGAGTCTATAAAACGGAAAGTAATAAACCAATTAACAAATGGAAAAAGTCAAAATGAAGTAGCCAGTTGCTTTGGATGTTCGCAAGGCACCTTTTCGAAGATTTGGAAGAAATATCAAGCAACTGGCAAGGTTGAAAGTCAAAAGAGAAGCGGGTGGTCATAGCTAACCATCCCACAAGACAGACGACTATGACAATGATGCTGAACTATGAGAAATCACAATGAATGGAATAGATTAGGTACCTGTGTTTCACGCAATGGTGGTTCGCTATCGCAAGAAAGCAACGAAACCATTACTGACAAACAAACATAAAAGAACTCGTCTGGCATGGGACCGTTCGAGCAATCCATCAAACAAGTCATCTTTAGTGATGAAAACAGGATATGTCTTCGAGCAGGCAATGATATAGCACAGTTCGTTTGGAATTGCAGTGAAGCACACCGTTGGGAAGGGGAAGCACACTCTTGAGTGACTCTTTCTTGAGTGGTGTTGCTCTACAGGGTTGCAATCGGAAATTTTTCTGTATATTTAATAGTTTTCGAGTTAGCAAATGGATGACCTTAAATTTGGGGGTCAAGGTCAAATTTGAGTGAGAAAATGATTTCCCCACTCCCCTATTATCCATAAACCACACTCTTCAGATCTCGCCTACCTGGCAGCTTTGAGGTATCGCCATGTTACCAGTCTTTTTGGACACCCTGTATATTGACGCTCTTAATCATTTCCTGACATCAACTACTTAAGAACAGGTCCAAGACGTTGATCTATTGGTAACTACTAGATTGCCCGCCCAACAGTCCAGATATGAATCTTATCAAAAATCTGTGATATAACCTTAAAAAGAATGTGAAGAAGAAAAAACCTACTAGTAAGGACGGTCTCCTATGTGCTATCAATAGATGTTGGACTGAATTAAACAAAATTTTGTATCAACCATCCACGGGCGGCCACAACGCGAACGTTCAGACCCCGTCTTCTGGCTAACCGTTCAGTCTTTAAATACTTTAACGACGGCTGCTCTTGAGCACCTACAATCATCCCGCGTTCGAAGGCTGTTAAATCGCGTCGTTTAGCCATAGTTGAAGAATGGAACACGTCTATTGTTGTCGATGACACTCAGCTTCGCTTTTTTATATTCTAGCAACATTGTGGCGACATCCGTGCGCGCATTTGCATAAACATGTCAGATGGTCATAATAATATGCTCACTCAGTGTATTACACCCCATACCTTAGCATTGAAAATTTCTAATGGCACTAGAAGAAGAAGACTATACTAGATTTGCGATTCCCGTAGATTATGAGAAGGTGGTTGAAGCTCTGTTAATTCTACACCTTTTCAGAAAGATCATTATCACGCATGTTAGCAGGTCAGGACAGTAACTGAAATTTATCAGCATATTCCTCCAACTGGCATAAATGGTGTAACTGGCCAGCAAGGATTTCACATTGTCCACAGCTTTCATTGTGTGTTTCTTTAACAACCACCGGTCCCAGGGATATTGACGTGATGCTAAGGAAATCGTGATTCATCAGACAAGGCAGCTCTTCTCCATTATAGCATGGTCTAGTCACGAAGTTCATAGGCCCACTGTAGCGCAAACGTGGGGGATGCAGGGCTAACATCAGTATAGGTGAAAAGGGTCTGCTGAAGATTCCCAGATCCAACAGTCTGATGCACAGTCTGCTCAGGTTTGAGGGTCGTCCATAGTGTAAATAGCGATTGGGTGTATCTCAACAAAAAACAAAAGATATCAAAAAAAACTTTTCTACAAAATCTGCATTTTTATACTCAGCCGCGAATGACTGAAGCCATGAAGTTACTGTTTCTTTAAGCGCTTCATCACGTTGAAAGTGTTCCTCCGAGATATTCCTTTATTTTAGGGAAGAGGTGAAAATCACTAGATACTAAGTCGGGACTGTAATGGGGATGATCAAACTGTCCCACTTGAAACTTTGTAATTCCTGTCGTACTTCAGTTATTGGCGGCAGATGTGTATGATAACATCTAGGCTTGTGTACACAACACATTTCTGGAACGACGGATAATTTTGAATTTCAACCCTCCAAACTATCTAACACTCTTGTGTATCACTTTTTCTGGCACTTAAGCATGTGGAGGAATAGGGTAATACACACGTTATTATGTATATCACTGAGTGGGTATTTATGTGAATTATCTGATTTGATGTACTCAGTTATAGCGTAAGTTTCAATCATGCTATCGAATAACAGTTTCAATTATTCAACTTGCAAATTTCATAGAACGTACACGATATTCTCTAGCATTACCCTAAAAAAGTTACTTTTTATTTTTGCAGAGGCGACCCACTGACAGAAAACCAACGTCTAGCAGTCGACAAGGAGAACTCCTTATATATTAGCAACCTCCAACGTCAAGATGCAGGCAACTACTCATGTCAAGCGGAAAACATGTATGGTACCGATAAGATTACTTACGTTCTCAGTGTTCTTGGTGAGCTTATATTTTTGTTTATTGTTTTGCTTAAATGTACATTCTGTTTATCTGTTTATCATATCTGTTTGGTAATTACTTGTTCTCTATAGCACCACCTTTGCCTCCAGCTCTGACGGTCGTTTGGGAGACTGTCTCTTCTATAGGAGTTATGTGGAAGACAAATGGCGATGGTGGGAGTAAGATTAAAGGTAAAAAACCTTTTCAGTATTTTCATAGAAACTTAGTTTTTGGGATAATCTGGACTTGTATTTGTCATTTTTTTTCTACGATCTTTCTATCACCAAAAGCAGAGTAGTTACTTTAAAGTTCAAAATAATTTGATTCTGTTAATTGAAAATGCAATGGTGTACGATCAGAACCATACTTGATCGTTCTATTGGTCCTATATCCACTCTTCCACCATTAAATGCATATTTAAAACACGGTCGATGGAGTTAAGCAACTTCTGGCGCGACCAGCTGCTGGCTGGGTGACAGCAAGTGGCTTGAGGACCATTGCTGGGTGGGACGGCTATTTGGGAGGACTTTAGTCTGACCCATTTGCTGAGTGACCAGTGCTGGATGTCCAGCAGCTGGTGATAGCCACTGGTTTGTTCGTCCGCCAGCAGCTCTTCCATCATGAACCCCCCCCCCCCGTGCTTCGGAGGGCACGTTAAGCCGTCGGTCCCGGTTGCTACTATCATCTCTACCCTCTGTACAAGATAAGATAGGTTGCAGAACTACAGATGATGAAACACAGTTATCTCAGTGACCTTGCGACATAGGTCATATAGCTCGTGCCATAAATAACTTTCTTGGCAATTGAGCAATCGATAATTGTTGCTAATGGCTCATCTGTCCTTTTAGAAAGTGAAAAGAGGGGGCTAAAAATTGGATGACTGAAGCGTCTCGGGCGCCAAACGTGTCAAATAGCATCATTTGAAGACTGTAGATACGGTTCCGACAAGATGGAAACTCCCGCAGATACTTTAATCACGATCCTCTAAGGGTCGCTACGGCCAGACAAAATCGCTACCATGCTCTGTCTGCCCGTACAGGGAACGGTTGGATTCGTATACAGCATGCCCACATGGATAATGGAATCAGGTTATTTTCTCGGATGAGTCCCACTTAGTTATTGAACATGGTAGTGACAGTACGATCGTGTGGGCAAGCATCGTCATGGGTTCCCGTACACCGCCACAAGTCTTCGACAGAAGGGCGATAACCGTCTAGGTTTATCGGGATACCTGACACCTGAAACACGAGGACTTAACAATGCTAAAAAATGCCATGTAATACAGGGTGTTCCGAAATGTTTTAGACAACTTTTGATCATTATATTAACAAAAACTATTTCAGGTAGTTGCAAATGGTTTTCAACAAAACAGCGCCCTCTTTATTCACCGAAAGTAGCGAATAGCCTCAACCACTGCCTACTATATAATAAACTGCCTGTACAACGACCCTCATTTGGCATAGAAAACGCTAATTTTTGTTGTAATTTCCTTTTTTGCCACTAATTAAAATTGACGCTGATCCTGGATGTATAATACATGGTCTTTATAATTAAAGTTCCATTTTGACATGGACATAAAAAAAACTACTGGACCAAAAGCTATAACACTTGGTAATATTATACAAGAGGGTATGGGAAGTTCATACCCACCAAAAAAAAAATTAGTTCGAAAGGTGACCACCAGCATGGAATGGCGCTCTATGCAATATTCATATACGAAATCAGACACGAAGACACAGGTCAAAATGGCTTTCAGTAAATGGTGGAGGCCAGATTCAACATGTAACTAATTTTAGTAACGATTAAAGATTGTTAACCTGTGTCTTCGTGTCTAATTTCGTATACGAATATTGCATAGAGCGCCATTCCATGCTGGTGGTGACCTTTTGAACTAATTTTTTTTTGGTGGGTATGAACTTCTCTTGTATAATATTACCAAGTATTATAGCTTTTGGTCCAGTAGTTTTTTTATGACCATGTCAAAATGGAACTTTAATTATAAAGACCTTGTACATACAGGATCTCTAGTGATGATTAAAGTTCTAAAATTCGTGGTGTTATTTCTTTACCGAGTTCTTTTCGTAGTTAATTCATTAGTGGTAATGTTTAAATACAAATAGAAACTGCGTCTAAAGAAATCCCAACAGACCGAAACCATGGTTTCTTAATTAAGAAACCATGCGGAAACCACTGATGGATGGCGCCAAAAAGATAATGTGTTGGTTTTGGGAACTACAATGTCATTCTGCGATTTTTAGCTGCGTTGTACAGCCAGTTTATTGTATAGTAAGCAGTGCCTCAACACAGATTACTTCAGCAGCCATTTTAGATGTGTACTATTGCTCTATCTTTTGTGTACTATTATTCATTTTGATGTATGCCCTACCCTAGCAAGCAGAAGCTTTCTTAGCACCTCATCTAATCCTAACAACCGAAGGTTTCTTTATTAAACAAAGCATTTATCCTTTGTATCCTCAAATTTCTTAAAATCTTATCGGTCCTGACTTGCTGCGTGATTAGACTCGCCTAAATTCTTGTAAATAAGTAGACGCTTGAATCAACTGACCTCAAGCTTCTTTCAAAAAAGGATAAAAACAAATTCACTTAAATTTCACAGATGTCTTAATTCATTAGCCAGATGTTCTTTAAAATGTAATTATAGTTTAATCAATTAGCAAAGGTTTTTTTTTTAAAGGAAGCGTTGCACTCTGGGTCACCGACTTCATGGATATCGAATGTCAAGATGAACAAAACCCACTTCGCTTGAAATTTTCATACAGGAAAGCGCAACGCAATAAATCTTTCCCATATCGATTCCCGGTTGCGCTGCGATTGTCTCACCCTGCCTGCCGGAAGTCCGACTGCGAGGGAATTTTAATAATGTCACTTCCCCCGTTTATTGTTTTCCACTTTGCCGATAAATTTCAGGGATTTCTACGAAAAAAAAATACCAGTGGCACAACATCCCCGCTTTTTGAGAAACAAGGCAATACAGTGATTCCCCTCGCCTTTAATTGCGCCGACTATTTACTTTCGGTTGACAAAGACGATTGCAATCAGTCAGAATTGTGTTGCGCGCTGGTTTCTCTGGTGATACTTTCCAGCATGAGTCTGTAGCTTTTCTTCCCACTCTTCTTTCTATCGAAAGCATTGAAAAAGGAAAGAAAAAGAAAGTGGATATAGATTCTTTGAAGTGCAGCTGAGTTCGTCTCGACCTACCCTTCCATTAGCTCCAACCCCCGAACCACTCCTTCCGTCAGGCTATAGATGTCGAAAGGGAACTCGACCCTCAGGAGAGGATTTCGGAGCCCACTTTAATTGGTAAACGTTGAGAATCCATTTACGATGAAAGAAACGAATCAAAATTGATTTCGGGCTTTCCGAATCAGAAATATCGAAAAATCATGACTCATTAATCGATATGTCATTTACGCAGGGTGCAGGAGATGTTAAAATGAAGAAAAGTTGGCACAGAAAGCTTTTATGTTCCTCTTTCGCCTTATTGCTAAACATACAGAAAAGAGCCTCAGGAACACCCTGAACTTTGTTAACATGTCGTAAAGAATCAGGCTGAAAACAAAGAAAAAAATTCTTCTAAAATTTATTGGGGATTGGATAAAAATATGGAAACACCTGGTATAGTATGGAATCTACTTAATATGGCGTTAGGACGACTTTAGTTTTTGAGAATTGACAAGTTTTGAATTAAATATAGATTAAATAGGAAAGGAAAAAATTTCGTGACTTGGATTCAAACTAGGGACCAAGAATATCATAGGTCTTGTCATCATCAGTTCATCATCAAGGTCTAAGCTCGAACATTTTCAAGTGGATTGCTTATACTAAAACAGTGACTGTAAAGAATACTAAAGTAACGGCATGTCATATAACAATCGACTCTTCAAGAATGAATACATTGTTACTTTCTGTTTATCTTCTGTTTTATTTTTTCGAAATCTGAGGTAGACAGTGACTTTCCTCATGCTTTGAAGGTCAACTATGCAAAATTTTATATCAAGATCGGAATAAAACTGTAGATTTGTATAAAAAACAAACTCACAAACATCCTTCTTTATATATATATAGAAGATATCGAAATTATTATTTCTGTCTCTTAACTGCTAACGGTTCCGACGAATCAATTTCGAAATCTTAACGAGGAATGATAAATAGGCCTAATGATAACGAGAAATAACGTTATTGTCCTCGTCTCGATATTCGCTTAATGTTAACTATCCGCACATCGCGCGATGACTGATAATGCGACCAAGGTAAATGAATTTATTTTTTAAAGGCACCCCCCCCCCTTTCTAACGAACTGATAAATACCCCCTTTTTTATTTAGTCACTGTAAATTTCACTTACCTTGATCAGTCATCGCGCGATGTGCGGGTAGTTAACATTAACCCTGTGTTCATATTAAAAAGAAATATATTTTACAATAATTATAAGTCCCTCCTTATAATGGCATTATTATTTAATGAAAATAAATAGTATAAAGGATGAGAATTATGAAGGAAATGAACGAGTCGTCAAGTATCGCTATCGCACGACCGTTCTCATTGCCGCCATGTTTTGGTTTCTGTGAAGGTTTCCATTTAGCAGCTGTTGGTTTCGATGTCATCTAGTGACGTCAAAATACGCAATTTTTACCACTTCCGGCAAACTGACCCCCACCTTGTTCTAGATCACCTTGAACCGGAACCAACTGATGAATCAACTTAAGCGCCTTGGAATAGATCAATCTGCCTTAGACACCTTCTCTATGAGTATTTTGATAATCGGACTAATTACATAGACACCCATCAGCAAGTAATTAACGCTCCCTCCACTAAGGGTACTTTGCAAGGATCCTCTACTGTATGCTGCCGCCACAGCACAAATATATGATTTACATTAAACCGCAATATATCATCATCATATGTGGATAATAATTTCCTATATAAGTCATTTTCTAAATTTGAGCGGTCTCTTACTGCCCATCAGATTCAGCAAGATATAAGAGCAGTAAATGCTTGGTACACAGTCCAAGACTTATCTTTTAATGAGTCTAAAACGAATATCCTAATCATTGACAAACAAAAACAAGTTCTACTAAAAATTTGCAAGGTATGAGGAATTACATTTGATAACTTGCTGATTGAATTAAATCGTCTAAAATTACTATTTGCTGGAGTACGCAAGATATTGATCCAACCGTTTAGGAGATAAAAGTGTGGAACTTTTAAAGTTTTGAACCTAATTTTATGTTGAAAACAAAGAGATAGAGAGTGGGTCTTACAGACATTCCTGTTCTACTTTTTAATGCTCTTTAAGAATCCGAAGTCAGAATTTCAAAAATTCAAAATTTTTTAGTGCACGAGTAAACTTTTGGGGGCAGCGGCCCTATGGAGACAGGGTTCATTTAAAAGTGCTGGATTTTTGAAATTCTGACTTCGGATTCTTAAAGACAATCAAAAAGTAGAATAGGGATGTCTGTAAGACCCACTCTCTATGTCTTTGTCTTCATCGATAAAATCGGGTTCAAAACTTTAAAAGTTCAACATTTTCAGGGCTACTATCTCCTAAACGGTTGGATCAATTGAAAAAACACCAAGAATAAAACATAGGTGTACAATCTGAATATAGCATGAAAATAGGAATTCCTATTTAAGATTTCAAAGTTATCCCCTCCCCCAGCCCCCCTCACGAGAGGGGGGCCTAATTTTTTAACTAATGTGATTTCTCCCGCGAAATAATTTACTTTTCATTTTGGACATTTTTCCGTACAATGCTTAGTTTTCGAGATATTCAGTTGTCT
Source organism: Rhysida immarginata (assembly GCA_023313115.1). NCBI lineage: Eukaryota > Metazoa > Arthropoda > Chilopoda > Scolopendromorpha > Scolopendridae > Rhysida > Rhysida immarginata. The sequence goes on along the minus strand of JAHWFO010111119.1, from coordinate 225,410 downwards.
CAAGATAAATGCTTCATCACTTTCAGCCAATGAAAACCCCAGAAAAGCGTGACGCGTACATGCAGACAAAGAAGGAAACTATTTATATAGTTTTACCATGCATTCATTTCTACTATTGATCTATATCCACAGTTTGGTGTCTCGTTCTATCCAGTTCTAACCTATGAATGATTGTAAATCTTTAAATGAGTGGCTTCCTTCTTAATAACAAGTTTGCCAGCTGTGCGAAGTTAACTTTCTATTTCCTAGTAGATAATTCAGCTTTAGACAAGGAACCAAAAGTGAGGCAATATTTTCATCTGTTGTGTGAGCGGAGTGGACTGGAACATTCTCTGCATTTATGCGGTGGAAATTCCAACGGCATTTAGAAAGACACACCAACTCGTTAATTTGTCGTTGGGTTTCGACTGTGCTGCTGTAATTGCGCTACACTTTACATGAAATGGCAAGAGAAAGAACTCTGTTTTCTAAGTAACTCTGTATTTCAAGTTTGCATTGGGTTTCTTATTTATTAACAAACTAGCAGAGGACCCGGCGTTACCCGCGATAATTACACTTGTAGACTTGCTATCGGATGCAGGGTAAAAAGTTAATGTAAAGAAAAGAGTAACCAACTCAGGGGGATGAAAGCGCAGCAAAAGAATTACAATTATTTTTCCATTGAAAATAAGTATACTCTGTCAGTTTTATGTTTTAGAATTTGGCTATTGGTTCACTTTAGGGAGACACCCTGTATATGACAGTCGATTACCAATGTGACTGATATACATGGTGGTCCATAAGTCTGTCCCCTCCTTTTATTTTTTAAACCGAAGCAGATATGTCAATTTTGATGAATCCAATGAATAGGAAGTTGTGGGTGGCCTATCCCATGGTGCACTTTTTATACTCCTGATTCCTACACGGAACGCGTTTTTGCAAATTAATGCATTTTAATCGGTAAACAGCGCTAAAATTTTATTGGTGGCGAATTTTGGTACTAATTTTTTATTTTTTTTTAGAAATCGAAATCCCATGGTCCAATATGTGCGCCCATCAAATTTGGTTATGTTTCGTCCATTGTTTTACTCGTTAGAGCTCTAGACATTCACGTTATATTATAACCACCCTCTATGTGCGTACGGTAGGCTCAATAATAGGCATAAATTTAAAATAAAAATTTACAATCTGTCCACTCGTTATGCAGGTAAAGCCTATCAACCAGAAGGTGCTTTATGCTACAAGTAAGGGTAAACTTATCTGTCTGCCCGTCTGTAACTCGGAACTTTTCGATGCGTATGATAGTTTTTCAAAATTTCTTTTTGCCAATCGATAAATATGGTTCATTGCACCAGCCATTTCGAAGATTATCAAAGTGTACGTTAGCACGTAGTATCATTCTACGTAGTACCTCCTACAGATTTTGAGTGCTAAGATACAGTAAGTAATGCATGAAACAACTCTTAACGACAAGTTATGAGCGAATACAACGTTAAATATTGCTTTCACCAAGCGATAAATATGGTTCAGCGCACGAAGATCGTCGAAACCGATACAATGTCACGTGCTCTAGTGGTACCATTAGGACATCCCCTAAAAGTTTAAAGGCCAGGATACAGCAAGTGATACATCAGACAACCCGTAACGGCGAGCTATGAGCGAATATAAAGTTAAGTACGTTTTTAAAAATCGACAAATACAGTTCGATAATGAGTCGTATTTGATTCAGTGGTACCTATGATAGTGATACTGCTGAACGACCAATTTATTAGAAACACCTCATACGGAAAATGGATCGGCCTCCCAGTGACACCCAAACAATGGAACAGGCCGAAGCGGTGTATAAAAGGGATGCATTGGATCACAAGTTTCAGTCAGCAGCAGAATATGGGTAAATCCAAGGATTTGACCGACTTTGAACGAGGTATGATAGCGCAGTTCAATGAGGGAGCACCCCAACCCAGTTCGGGTTTAACAACAGGCGGCCAGTACGGGTACCGTCGCTGTCCGTAAAATAGGAAAGCGCGCCTGCTGTTGGCACACAGGTCTCGCCACTGGATACTGGATGAGTGGAAGAAGGTCGCCTGGTCCTACGAATCGCTGACCCGTGGGCCCATCCGGTCAGCAGACAACCATACAGGCGGGTGGAGGAGTGCTAGTCTGGGGTGTCTTCTCTTGGGACACACTGGGTCGTCTGATATCCGTAGACACGTCCCTGAATGCGACACTACTTGAACATTGTTGCCGATCAGGTGCACCCGTTCATGAAGACTGTGTTCCCTGTTGGTGACAGACAGCTTCAGCAGGACAATGCGCCCTGTCACCGTGCTCGAACGGTCTTGGACTAGTTCGAGGAACATGACGCGGACTTCCACCTGCTTCAGTGGCCAGCTTGGTCGCCCGATCTCAACCCGATCGAGCACTTATGGGATTAAGTGTAGAGAACCATCCGACGCCTTCCCACACTACCGTCCAATCTGCACCAATTACGGGATGCTGTGATGTCAGCCTGGGGTGCTATTCCTCCGCAACGGTTCAACACCTTGTTGAAGCTATGACAGCATGTATTCCGGCAGTTCTCGCCCGCTAATAGCGTGTTGTCTTTAATAAACTGGTCGTTCAGTGAATATCTAACAACTTGTAACGAGAGGTCACGAACGCATGACCAATAATCACAAACCCTAGTCCCTATGATATAAAATAAGACACATCTCTTTGTTGTATACTACTTGCAAATAACAAGGACTTAAGGAAACTACTAATCCACAACAAAAGTTTATTTATACGAATGCGCATTTCGGCAGCCAAGCTGCCTTCGTCAGCGTATCCAAGACTTGATCAGGACAGAGAGTTCTGTTCAGATGAAGTATGAGAATTACATAGACGTATATATAGTAAAAAATGAACTAGTTACAATCCAATCAAAAGGCAAAAAATAGATACAACGAAAAGCAATAAATCTATAGGCTAGCTGAGATTAACCAATCAAGTGTCATCAGTGTTTCTTATACGGTTATTTTTCCTATTGTTCAATGTGGGTAGATGTAGAAGTTTTGCCGCATCTCTTAGTTGTGTTACGTCCAGGGGGCCTGCGTCACTGTTTAGTAAATTAGTTGAATCTTCGTTGGTGATTGCGTAGGATTCCAGAAAGTTTAACAACCTGGGGTCATTCGTGCTGTATATAATCTTGATGTCTTCGCGTTTATAATCGTGTTGGAGGTCTAGAATATGGTCAGCGAACCTAGATATTGCAAAGTTTCCGTTTCTGATATACCTCAAATGCTCGCCTACTCTCGTCTTAACTGCTCTCCGCGATTGACCGTAGTAGACTGCGTCACATTTGGCGCATGGCAACATACAGACCCCAGGTCTATCTTCTTGTGGAACTATATCCTTTGGGCTCTTTATCAATTTACCGATTGTGTTGGGACTCTGGTAGACTATAGAGAGGCTAAAGTCTCTAGTGATTCTTTTCATGCCCCTATTCAGTTGTAGATTGTAGGGTAAGACTAAAATCTTTTTTCAACAATTGGTTAAAAAAGCGTATGCTCTACCCATAACCCAGCAACAAAGAAAAGAAGAAATTGAGAGGATACGACAGTTCGCTGCAAATAATGGATACCAACCCGATCTAGTTGACGCCTTGATTAAGAAACAAAAGAGACGCGACATAATACAGGATGCCACAACATTTGTGAGGGAGAACGAACGATTAAAGTATCTAGTACTACCGTACAATAAACCCCTGGTCAGAGGCCTAGACAAGATCGCCAAGAGATTTGGAGTCAAAATCGTTTACAGAAGTCCCCACACACTAAGAAGACTACTGGGTTCTCACAAGGACAAGATCCCGCAAGAATCCAGCTCGGGTATCTATGAACTAAAATGTGGCTCATGCCCTGGAGTCTATATCGGCCAATCACGACGCAGAATCGCGGTCCGGATAAAAGAGCACTATCAGTACATTAAGAACCATAAACCCGAAAGCTCTGGATTCGCACAGCACATTATCAAGACTGGCCACGCCGCAATACCTAATAACTATAGGATCCTGCACCAGGTCAGTGATTATAGGTTTTTAAATTTCCTGGAATCACTAGAAATTGCCAAAAAACGTTCTGACGAACTATTGAACTCAGATCGAGGTCCCATGAATCTCTCTGATTGGTGCAGCTTTATCGATGTTATTAAATAATTGACTTTGCTATGTAATTTTCTCTTATTCCTGTGTAATTTCTCCTATTGGCTTGTAGTCTATATAAATAGACCTCGTTATTGTATTATCAATTCAGTCATGCTGAAAGAAGGCCGCGTAGCGACCGAAATGTACATTCATGTTCATTAAATTTCTTTGTGGAAAAGCGGTTGGTTTATGTCTCCCATTGATAGTCTTCACATCCACAGTCAAAAGGTATTTACTCTTTTTAATAAGACTAAAATACTTCCCGGTGTTTTTTCTTTTTGCAGCGTGGTAACATTCTTCAGCAATAGCTTTTGTTTTACCTTCTTGGAGATGCTGCTAATAATTTCTTTCTGGTATCCATTCTGAGTAGCAAATTCTTCAATCATTCTGAGTTCTTTATTTCTGCTTTCAGCATTCAGGGGGATGGCGTGCGCCCTATAGACCATATGACGAAAGGCTGCCAATTTGTGATGTTGGCTATGGTTTGAGTCCTGTTTTATGAAGTTAGGGACAAAGTTTGCTTTCCGGTGCATGTCATAACTCAGTTCCTGGTTGTACCTATTTAATCTAATGTCCAGGAAGGATAGGGTTCCATTGCTCTCTATTTCCTTAGTAAAGTTTATTTTAGGACACAAGCCATTAAGGTTGGACAAGAATGTCTCAACGTCTTCCTCTTTCTTATTAACAATTGAGAAAATATCGTCGACATATCTTAGCCACACTCTCGGAAAGTATTTAAACCCATTCATTGCTTGGTTTTCTAATTTCCGGATATAGATATTAGCAACAAAGGGACTGATGCTACTCCCCATGGGAGTACCATCTGTCATTTGGTAATATCTGTTGTTGAAGGAAAAAATATTGTTGAATAGAATAAGCCTCATGATACTTATAACCTCAACAACAACTCCTAAGGGCCACTCATTCTCATCCATAGTGTCTTCCAGAACTTCTATGGCTCTTATAAGCGGAATGCTCGGATATAGTGCTTCTATGTCAAAAGAAGTTAATACGTCATCATTAGATACCCGTATGTTTTTCAATTTTTGGCATAGTTCTACTGAATTTTTTATGGAGAAATCTTGTCCATCTAGATTCAATTTAGTAAGGAAGTTTTTTAACATAAATTTGGCCAATAGGTCAGTAGGAGAGTTGATACTGTTTACAATCGGTCTCCACTTATTAACTTCCTTATGAGTTTTGGGAAGGCAATATAACCGAGGTAGGACAGGATTAGTAGGTAGTAATTCATGCGATTTTGTGTCTCTAAAAATTATCTTACATTTTTTGATGGCTTCCTTAACTTTGGTGATTAAGCTATTTAAAGGATTTTTATTGAGTTCAACATAAGGCCCTTCATCCAGCATTTCCTGGATATTACTAAAATAGTCTACTTTATCTACAACCACAATGTGGTTCGACTTGTCATCTTTAAGGCAGAATATATCTCTTTCATTAAGTTGTTTGATGTTTGATTGATAATTGTTATTATTCCTTTTGTTGTGGATTAGTAGTTTCCTTAAGTCCTTGTTAGTCTTTGTCCACAGTTTCTGGCTCCAATTCTCTCTACTTGCAAATGGTTTCATTATTTAAAGTGACGGATTCTAGATTTTTTTTTAATTTATGCAATTCCTACATAAATAATCTGTGTTTATGGTTTCAGACTTTACTCTCACGCACCCACTTACACACTCTCATTATTTTATGCAGTATTCACCCATTCTCGAAGTTGTGCTTATTCATACAAAATTTAATTCATTCACCTAGACATGCCATCAAATACATTTACACATTCATATTTTTCCATATTTAAGTTACTAATAAACGTCTTTAGATGGAATAAGCAAGATTAGAAGTAAGATTGCTTAGAAGTCACATCTCGCATTTTTCATGCAATTTTAATCAAAATTAATTATTTTGGCTCATAAATTTATAATTATTTTAATTCGCTATCTTACACGTATAGAGCAACGAACGTGAAGTCGTTATGCGTTTGTAGCATGCGGCGTCAGTACTATTAATGAATTTGACACTTCTTATTAAGTACATTAGTATAATGAGATTTTTAAGCTTCTTAACAAAGACTAGGTAAAGAATCGCTAATTGGTCTCAGAGATTCTGTTGAAGGAAGAGAAGATGCACTGGCCTTGGATATTTTATTTCCTATCACCATTTTGCTGCTGAAGACAGTAATCATAGCAAGTCTAAATAAGTTTTATTTTATCCTTATCTAGTATAATTCATAACATGTCCTCACCTGAAGTGGAAAATGAGAGGGAAGAATGTCTGTGCGTCTTTGTGTTTGTGTGAAGAAGCATTTCACGGTGAATTGTGGAGAATACGCTGGTGTGGCTAATACTATTACGGTGGGGGCCTGGAGCCCGCAGCTTCCCTCGTCATCGATCGCCCTTTCTATAGCCTGCGATTGCGAGGAGAATAGCTCTTTTCGCGCATGCGCGCGACGGTTGGGGGTGAACGTTCGCCCCCGTCTAATGGATGCTATTACGAAAGACAACGTCCTGCTGAATTACATTTGCTCGTGCAAGTCTAAGGGTGAAATAATGGCCCGAGCGCAGAGATTCTAAGTGACCCCCGCGCTTCTATTTCCCTCCCACCCTCTAGTTCTTCATTCCGCAACCTTTCTTTATTATAAGGGAGATAATAGGTAAAACAAGGGACCTTTCTGGTTGGCGCCATCAACCAACCGGTGCGAAATATGAGAAATAATCGGTGCAGCTTCCGTCGAGGATGTTGCGGGGGTGGGGGAAGGGAAGCCAGAAAGTGGAGTAGAAAAGGGGAAGGGCAGAAAAATAGCAATGTTGTTCGATTTAATGTTTTAGATTGCGTTTCACCATTATAACGCAGGTTGACTTCCATGTTTACGTTACGTCCGGGGATTCCGTTTTTATTTTTATCTTCTTCTTCATCGTATTTTTTCTTCTCCAGGTTAGCAAAAGTGCCATAATAACTTAGCAGAATGCTCTACCTTATTAATTTTTTTGATGATACCAGTTGTAAACAAGTCTTTGTTTTTTGACAGGACACATTTTCTTGTACAACTCTGTAAGGGACACACAAAAGTAAGTTGCACATAAATAAATATTTCAATTTCTACGCCTATTTTGCAAGACGTAAATATATTACGTGAAAGAGTGTTCATCAGTTAGGGGTCTATTTTTCTGGTATCGCTTCTCCTTGTTAGAAATATCCTTGCAGAACCTTTCTCCATGTTCATCACTAACGTCACCTAGCTTGGTAGGAAGAAAAGTCCAGGTGGGAATGCAGGAAATTAACTTTTTAGTGACCTATTGCATCCCAATTCATAAAATGCTTGCAAATGGTCATAAAGTTCGGCGTAGTTGTGTTCCTTGTGTCCTTTCCTTCCCGTGTGCTACGACCTTCAGAGCTTTCAAGGGCTGAGTTTCATTGGTTTCATGCAATTTCTAACCCATTAGTTCCCTCATTTTGAGGACCTTTCTTTATTTTCTGTTTCAGGTGCCTGTACAAAGTTTTTCATTAAACCCTGTTTGATATGAAGTGGACGCAGGAAGATTTCTCAGTTTCGATTAGATGTTTATTTTCGGCATTCCTTTTCCCAGGAGTCAAATTTAGACGATATATCCAGTCGTCAAATACAAATATAAGATAATGACTGAAGAAACACTCCAATATTTCGAAAGACAAATTGAAAAGGGAAGGAAAAAATCCGCGACCCGGATTCGAACCGGGGACCATGCCTATCGCTGGCACTGCTCTAACCAACTGAGCTATCGCGGATATGAACAGCTTTGCTGTTACAAGATATCCAAATAAACTTCATTGAATCCACAACTCAATCGGCAATAAATTACATACCATATTGATGTCTTCAAATCATGAACAGTTTTCAAGGCAGTATTAAAAAGGCATCATACTTCCGACCGGGTTTCTTTCCTCCAAAAAACATCTCAACCAGTAAAGAAACATACAGTGTAACAGTTTTCAAGCTGCTTCAGTGCAATTTTAATAAATTCTTCTTTGAGATGGTACACCTTGAATAAAACACTTTAATTAACGCTTAATGATGTTAATCCAACATCATGAGGCTACATAGAAGACAATTCAGCCCCAAAAACCAACATGACGCGCCTTGTTCTAAAAATGACTCCAGGACAGCAAATTTCCTGATTCCTTCTCCCAGGTTTATTTGTGCCAACTTCCAAGGAATTCCAATTAACAATTCAAAGTCACCCAGCATTATTACAAATAAAAGGCATTCTCTTTTCACAACAAATGGAGCTCAATAATGAAAACATTAACAATCAATTCCTATGCTTTAGATTTAAATGCTGCTAATCAAAACAGATTGATACATTGCACACTGTAAAAATGTTGAACAAGAATACGTGAAATTATAAGACGTAAGACTGTGAGGGGTTAGCTAGCTATCACAAGTGAATACATGGACTCATTGAAAAGAGATAACTATAAAACAAGTCAGGCAACCGAAATGCCCAGGACCGATAAGATTTTAAGGCATTCGTGGATAAACAGGAAAGCATTTGTTTTCTAAAGAAACCTTTTGTTGTTAGGGTTAGGTGAGGCTGGTAAGGAAGTCTCTGGTTGCTATGCCAAGGCATACTTCTAACGGAAATGTGTAGTTCAAAATAAATAAAAGTACCAGAATAGAGAGAGAGAGTAGTAATGCTCTATGTAGTCGAACATATAAGAGTCATTTAATTTGTAAGCAGAGAGAAAAGCATTGACAGAACACCGACGGACAGACATTGTGAAAATATAAATACCTATCGGTCTTAATAAGTATATATGTGAAGAATAAGCAATCATCGAAAGGAAAATCTAATTCAGTAAAAATAAGCAGAATATCATCTAGAGAGTAGGACAAGCCTTAATACCACATGTGCATTGTGAAATGTTCCAACGGGTTCATCAAATGTCCACAAACTATAGAAGAAGCGGTTATTGAAGGACGGATGGAATTTTTGGATTCGGGTTCAAGAGTAAATTGGATGGCTGGGTTATAGATATTGCATAGGGTAAGGCTGTAGTTACGTTTAGTGGTGCGGCGTAATAAGCAACCTCAACATAACCTTTGGCTTTTATGAACGTTGTAATTGATTGATAGGGTGTTCAGGTTTAAAAGGAAACGGGATAAGAATTTGGCCATATTAACTTCTAACGTGTTGTATTGTAAAGCTTCTATTCATTTCGTTAAGAAATACGAGAGACACTCAACAAGCCAGGAACGCTGCACGCATCCTACCAAATTTGTTTCACTTTCTCCAAGTATGGTCGGGTGCAAAAAGGTTTAGACTTAAGTCATAGTTGAGCCCGTGAATAGCGTATAACTGCTACCCTGATTTCATTCAGAAGGTACAGGTCTAGTCTAATCTGCCTTGACTCTCAGTAAAAGTACCTGATTTTGCAACCGATCAATATCTGGTAAGCTCATTTCTTACGGAGCAGGTAAAACCTTTTTTGCACCCGACTGTACTTCACTCTATCATGCAGTGCATTGTTTTCGCATAGCACAATTCTGAAATTCGCGTACTGGGAGATAGACGTAAAACATGATGTAGCTGAATCAACAGGCATGGCGTGCTATGATTTTGTATGATTTATTCAAAGGCTTAGACATCCGAGTGAAGCCTTAGTTTCGTTCTGGTATCTCGAGTTTCGGAAAGGAAGATGCAGTTACGCCGGAATACATCCGTGCTGTGTTGCGTATGATCACGAATAAAGCCTGTTTCACAATTACTGTTTGCGGGCGAAAAACAGGCGAATGCGGAAACTGCAACCGAGGCGAAGATTTTCCGCACATACTGCCGTTTCACAATTAGCAGAAATCGCCCGCAGTGCTCTTCGCAACTGCTTTGCGGGCAAAATTTTCAATTCAGACAGGTTCTGAAATTTAGCGACAGCTTAAACCAATCAGGAAGCTTCAGGTTCGCACAGAACTATAGGGGGAAAGTTGGAGAGAAGTAATGAACGGATATTTATAAGAGAAAAGGACGAGACACAAAAACCCTGGAATACAATAACCTACAATAAATAATAGTTATTAAATAAAAATGAAAAATAAATAATAATAATAATTAACAAAATAATTAATAAATAATAAATAAAATATTCTAATTGCCTTTAGAGAATTATCCTTTTTGCTTTGATAAAGGATAGTCTCTATCCGAAACGTCAGCTTTTTATTTTATTTTATATTTCTAGTTTTATTTTGATTTTATTTATTATTTATTAATTATTTTGGAGAGAAGTAACAAAAACGGAAGAAATATACAAATCCACTTGGGCGTATTATGACAGCTTACTATTCCTTCGGGTAGGGTCTTTTAATCTACCCTGCTTAAAAGATTAAAAGACCCTGCTTCGGGCATAGCCTACATGATAAGCCTATTCTCTTATCATGTAGGCTATAGTTCGGGATACAGTTTCCAACCGCACGTAGAATGAACCAATCAGGAGATAGTTAGTGCGGCCGCGAATTTAATTGTGAAATGGAAACGGAAAATTGTTAAATCGCCCGCTTTGCTAGCGGAAGCGCTAGTATTCGCATCCTGTGCGGATTCGCTGGGGCAAATGCGGGCGATTTAATTGTGAAACAGGCTTAACAATCGGGTAACCTTTCACGGATTGAGGTAAGCCTGGACATCGGATCATCAGCGGTTGAAACAACCTTGCATGAAAGCTTGCAACTCAGGAAGATTGACCCAAGAGTAGAAAGCAGCTCCAGTGCAATGGTGCCAAAGAATGATCGAAAGGTTCGACAACAAGGTACCAAAACCTAACCTAACTGACAACTGAGAAAATCGGATCAGTATGTTGATATAGACCAAAAAGTGTATGTCCGACTGGTTCAGGAGGATGAAACTTTATAGAAGGCGAGGGAAAGTACTTCGAGTAATGGTAAAAGAATGATATACGTAAAATACGTGGGGCGTTTCTGGCTAAAAACTTGTACAGGACAACCTTATGAGAATCAAAGATTATGCAGCTTGGATGGGAAGCTAGATTCTCAAAATAGATTTGCAAGACTTCTTCACCTTCAAGTAAGAATGTCTTCCTTTAACATGGGATTTACATATTACCCACCCGTTTGGAGACTTGATATAAAGCTGTTCATAAACAAAGTGAATGATTTATTGCAACTGAATTATTTTGCAACCCTCCACTGTTACATCCTCGTCACGGAGAGTGCGTACAAAATTTTACATTTTAAATTTCTAGTAAATTCCAAGTGCCAAGGATTTCATCATGCGTGCAGCAAATTAATTACATGAATGGAAAAAGGCTGCTGGCATTCTTAATTAATTGTTTCCCCAAAAATCTGTGTCGTTTATGTTCCCTTGAAGCTTTTGTGCTCTGCTTGCCATTGATTAGACTGAGATTTTTCTTCCTTTGTAATCACCAAGTCATTGTTTTTATCGAACGTCTCCAATGGGAACTAGTCGAACGACAAAGGACTTGAAATAAGACTCGATAGGAGGAGGCCTCGTCATCTGAAGGTATCACGACTCCTACAGGATTGTTCTACTTCTAATTAAAGGAGTAAACAAAATTCTTTTGCATAGGAAATTCGCTCAGTGGCATTTTCTTTCCTGCGACGGAAGAGTCTCTCATTAATCCATTAGAAGGCTCCTTTTTTCGAGGGTGGGCGAGCTTGTTATCGAATTCCGATTCGTGAGCTTATGATCTAAGCCTTTATACTCGGCGGGGTTCGTGCATCGTGCAGCAAATTGCTTCGGCATCAATGTGCACAACCTCTTGGATTGTGCTCTCTTTTTTTCTTTACTTTCTTTTCCTTATTTATTCCGGTCTTCCTTCTTGAGAAAGATGCAAGCTGGTACGAGCGGAATTCTATTTTCAAAACCGTAATCATTTCTCGTCAATTTACCTTCAGCGCAAAATAATGGCCGAGTGCCCTCGTCATTTATCCACGAAACAATCGGGGATTTTGAAAATGCTTCCTCCTTTACCCAATTCATTTTCTCACTAATGCCCTGTGCTATCATCCCGGAGTATCACTGGGGTCTTTTTGCGGAAAAAGGAGACGCAATTATGAAACTTATCGGAAAATATTTTAGAATACGTTTCAAGTAGCCTTAATGTCCTTTGTTCTTCTTGACACAGACTTTTCACATTAATTTCTTTTTTTTATCAGATTACAACTATAAAGACACGAGACTTTCGCAATCTTTAAGGTCAAACGTATACATAAACGTATAGGATGAATCGAATTAAAGCATCCATATTCAGAGCTTTAAATCGGGGTGGCTGGTGGCCGAATGGCTTCAGAGTTGGAGGATATGGGAAAGAGATATTGAAAATACCGTAATTTCCGCGTGATTTCCATAATTAAGCTCACAAAGTAAAGAAAATTACTTACTCATTAACTATAGCTGACACAGTGGTAAATGCAGTACACGAACGCGACTAGTATTAATGATCTCAGCCAAGACATTATTAAATACCGAAAGGTGCTTTATGTTATCAGTGTGGGGAAACGTGTCTATCCGTCTGTCTGTCTGTCTATCTGTAACTCAAACTCCTCCGAGGTTATGAAAGATTTTCAAAATCTGTTTTCGTCAGTCGATGAATATGGTTCATGGCAGGAACCAGTTACAAATATTATCTAAATCGGTTCATTGGCACGTGCACAAATGGTACCTCTATTTTCCCGCCCAGCAATTTTCAATGGGAAGAAATATTGAGTAATATATCAAACAAATCGTAATGACGAGATAGATGCGGTTATTCATTACTATTTTCGTCAGTCGATGAATATGGTACATGTCATGAAAAAATCATAAATTTTATCTAAATCGGTTCATTAGCACGTCCACAAATGGTACCATCACAAATGGACAGATATATTAAGTAATATGTCAAACAAATCTTAATGACGAGATACAAGCGAATATAAATTACCATTTCGGTCAATAAATATGGTTCAGGAAATGAACCATTTTGAAAATTGATGCAATCGAAACATTGGCACGTGCACTAATGGTACCTTTATGAGACTTTCAAAAATTTTCAATGATAAGATATGGCATGTAATATATCAAACAAATTGTGATGTATCATAAATGAATATCACGTAAAAGTAATGATAGTCCAAATTGGTTTCAAGGAACCTGGTTTAGTGGAACCATTCTGGTTTAGTAGAACCATTATGGTTCATTGGAACTTTCAATACCAAAATATGGCATGTAATATATCAAACGATTTGGAATAAGGTGTCATGAATGATTATAACGTAAAATTCATGATAATCCAAATTGGTTTCAAGGAACCTGGTTTAGTGGAACCATGATGGTTCATTGGAACTTTCAATGCTAAAATATGGCATGTAATATATCAAACGACTTGGAATGATGTGTCATGAATGAATATAACGTAAAATTAACGATAGTCGAAATTGGTTTCAAGGTACCTGGTTTAGTGGAACCATTATGGTTCATTGGAACATTCAATGCTAAAATATTGCATGTAATATATCAAACAACTTGGAATGATGTGTCATGAATGAATATAACGTAAAATTAATGATAGTTGAAATTATTTCAAAGGTACGGGGTTTAATGGTATCATAATAGTCCATTAGAAATGTTAACATAGGGCGATTTAAAAATATAGTTCCGCGAATGGTTTAGTTTAACCTTTCGGTACTTGGTTATTTCATTCCTTAATGGTTTATTATTTTTTATTTTTTTTATTATTTTTTTATTGTTATTACAATTGGATCCAATACGTCCATCCAGGGCCTGTATGGCCAGAGGCAGCCGAGTTGGGTCCCTGGATGGACCTGGATTGACGACTGCTGTATGATGGTCGCAGCAGCCAGGGAGGTAAAGAATCGTGTCTCACTGATGGTCGCCCATCCGGTGACTAGCCGTGCCTGGTGTTGCTTAACTTTACAGAACTTGATTGCTCAGTGGAAGCCCATCAGCCCTCCCCCCCCCCTTCCCCACGAGTAAAGATTATGAGACGTTATTCCGTACTTTTACAAAGGTAACCGATCTTTTTTAAAGAACTCGGAACAAAGAGTAAAGATCTCGGAAATAGAGATCGGGAGAAGAATGAAGCAACTGGTATGGTTATTTCGAAAGAGGTAAGAATCTGATATGGAAGCCCCAGAGTTGTTATACGTTACATGCGGCCTATAATTGAGTGCGGCCTTTAAAAAATAATAGCCTAAAAATACGAAAAGTTTTGATTTTAAAGTTCAAGATGATGTCATCAGGATATGCTAAGGAAATCACCTTCTAAGAAATATTCCTGGGGGGTGTGGGTGTAAACAAAAGTTTTACGTGTTTTTTTGCAGTGAAGGGGAGAACTGAATTAGAGAAGGAGAAAAACCGTTCACTCCTACTGGCAAGCTTCAGAATTATGTAAGTAGATATCATACTCTTGACAAAAAGTTTCGATTGTATGTGGGAGAAAAACGCGTTTAAAAACGGTTGCTTAATTGAAGAGAGTGGAATTGAAATACAATTGGAAGAAAAACGTCTGAACTAGAGGATAGGCCTAACGATCCTGAGCTAGAACCATTTTTCTCAGCGGAAACCATAAGTTTACCCGCCAACGTATTGGAATTGTTTAATTACTCATGCAATGAAAGTGATTTTGAAGGATTTTGAATATTTTTTTTTACCAATATTTGTCCTCTTTTTAATGCTAAATAAATAAATTTATTGAAAACAGTGTGTAGTTTTTGGGAAAATTTTGGTGCCTTAATATACGGCCTATAATCGACGCGGCATATATAATTACTTTTATTAAAAATTAATAAAATTTCAGAACTGCGGCCTATAAACGAAAAAAATAAGGTAGTTACAAATGTTGCCAACAGATGGCGCTATACGTAGCGTACTGTCGGAAGCCATCTTTGTACTGCGAATGGTGCAGATTTTGAATCGATTGTGATGTGATTGCAATGGCTGCTTGCAAAGGATAGTTTATACCCTATTTCTCGGACTGTACTTCGACGACAGCGTGCAGCGCCATCTGTTGGCCACATTTGTAACTAATTTTGAAACTTCCGTATAGATTTTTACGGCTTTCGAAATGAACATATACTCTTGTTTCATCTTCTTTCGAACTCTGTTTCCGAGATGTTTATTCTATAAATCAGGGAGTCTCTTGTGGAACACTTCGAACATTTCGAAATACTTTAGTGAAAGCAGGAATTACTCCTCCTGTGGATGATTCAATCATGGGAATCGAAGAGAAAGAAAGAATTTATGGAATTATTTTAAGTACAGATGATTCCAATTTTGAGGAATTTACATAAATTGATTTTTGGTATAACGTAGCTTTTAAATACAATGAATAAATTTTTATTTTGTTATATGATGTTCATTTATTTTTGAACATGTCTCCATTTTGCCTGTTCCGTTCAGACAACCTGAATGCACTGCGTGTCAGAAATAATATGCCACACATTGCCTATTTTACACGGGTGCGTATTATATACCGAAAATTACAGTATTCGTTCCTGAACTGACCACCAGGGCAAAATGTGACGCTTCCAGAAAAGTGACCCGCATTTGCATAATGGTTTAAAAAGATATTAACCCGATTATATCCTCTGTGATTTTTGGCTTTGTGGTTATCTCAAAAGCGTTGTTTATCGTGGAGAGATTCATTCACTGGGAGAGTCTTTAACAGATCATCCGATCAACTGCGTGTTGTTATTCGTTAAGAGGTGTTGGCCCTTACGGACGGCGGCCACATTGAACACATTCTCGTAGCGTCCTGTATGATCCAAATCTTCATCACAGACTACTGGTAGATGTAATAGACTTCTTTTAGTGAATAACAATTTGTCAAACACTGGGTAATTGGTATTAAACTGTTGTTGTTTGCAGCGCCACATTTTGCCCTGTGGTCGGTTAAGGAAAAGACATGTTATTTCGAGAATTTGAATATTCTACCCAAACCAAAACTGTACGACGTTCTGTCGCTAGATGCCTCTTGGTGCACCTTTCAGCTGCTGCTCTGCCAAGTTTATGAGTTATTGCTGTGTGTATGTCAACATGTTCTTGTGCTGTGCGAATTTCACGATTTATCTTCAGTGGAGTCAAAATGTCGCCCTTTCATTTTAGGGAAGAGGTAGAAGTCGCAGTGGGCTACGTCAGCAGAGTAAGGAGGATGGAGGACCGTTGCCATGTTATTTTTTACCCGGAATTCCTTCACAAGGAGCGAGAAGTGTGCGAACGCGCTGTCATGGTGGAACAACCAGTCTTTGTTCTTCCACAACTCGGGTCGTTTGCCGAACATTTTCCCTCAGTCTCTTCAGAACCTTGCAGTAAAACATCCCGTTGACAGTCTGACCAGGTCTAATAATAAATTTTGAAATTCGCAGAAGCAAAAGAACACGTTGCAAAATAAACAGCAAGAACGCGCTAAGAAACGTGGCTGAGCAGCAGCTAAAGGATGCACCAAGAGGCATCCAGCGGCAGAAAACTCGCACTGTTTTTGGTTTGGACGGAATATTCAAATTCTCGGATATTTTGGGTAGCACCTCATAATTCCTGCGGTGTTTTTCTTCTTTAAATCTAGCGGGCTCGTTCGTATTTGGCCTTAGATCATCCCCTTGATAGGCCCCACAGATATAAATCTGGCGGAGTCAAGTCCAAGGAGCTGGGAGGCATTGGATGGGCAATGTTCGACCGCACCAATGGTCGTTAAACACCAAGAAGGTTATTATGACCACTACCTACTTTGTATTATGAGCCTATTTCAGTCATGGTATAAACTAGATCTACAAAAAGGAATGATCCTTGGCGTAGTGGGTGATTATGCACTCCTGATTAAGGGAGATGTTCTGATGAAAGAAGCAAGTATGGCGGTACATCAGAGTGTCTTTGTGCCTATCGTCTTGTATAGGTTAAAACTTGGGTTATGCAAATAAGACGTAAGAGATGGATTATCTGAGATATCTATGTGGAGTGAAACGTGAGTAATCTATATATATAAAGAAGGATGTTTGTGGGTCTGTGCGTCTGTGGGTCTGTGGGTCTGTGTGTATGATTTTTATATAAATCTACAGTTTTATTCCGATCTTGATAAAATTTCGCATACATGACCTTCAAAGCATGAGGAAGGTCACTGTCTACCTCAGATTTCGGAAAAATAATAATTATCGATAAAAAATCGATATTCATGGTTATGGCAGGGCATATTAATGAGAAATATCTCATGACCAACAATGCAAGGCAAAGTTTGTGCAACAATAGGTATCAACAATGGTATCAACCGCAATGCACCAATACAAGGCAGGGATCAACAATCAATATCTCATGACTAACAATGAAAGGAAAAGTTTGTACAAGTGTAATTATCCCGGGCAACGCCGGGTACCTCTTCTAGTCTTCTATATATATAAAGAAGGATGTTTGTGGGTCTGTTTGTCTGTATGTTTTTTATACAAATCTACAGGTTTATTCCGATCTTGATAAAATTTCGCATACATGACCTTTAAAGCATGAGGAAGGTCACTGTCTACCTCAGATTTCGGAAAAATAATAAATATCGATAAAAAAATCGATATTCATGGTTATGGCAAGGCATATTAATGAGAAATATCTCATGACCAAAAATGCAAGGCAAAGTTTGTGCAACAATAGGTATCAACAATGGTATCAACACGCAATGCACCAACACAAGGCAGGGATCAACAATCAATATCTCATGACTAACAATGAAAGGAAAAGTTTGTGCAAGTGTAATAATCCCGGGCAACGCCGGGTATCTATAAGTATGACTGTGGATGTTGTGGAGAGAATGCTATAGTAATGACGCAGGACAGGCCTAGGAAACCTAGAAGGATCAAATGACGGAGTATTTGAAACAAAAGCAGATTGTTAACTTTCCTCTTCGAAATTTGAGGAAGCGAATGTGCTAGGCAAGGATCATGTATTGTGGAGAAAGGTCTTATCTAGTGACTGAGATGTCGGGTACCATTTCGTTGCTGGCCCCATCTGGAAATGACGTGATGGAATAGATTATGGTGTCAGGAAATCAATGAGACCATTCACGATGTGATTGGCATTAGGATTATATTCCTCACAGCACATGCGGTGATGCTACTCTTTAAAGTTACTACAGTCTTCATGCTCTTATGCTTAACTGATGCTGATTCAAGCCACAAGCTTAATGAGAAAATGGAAAACGTTATTGTTTACGGCTCCTAAAGTTATCTTTTGAGTCTATGAACAACTCATTTATCATCTCTTGTGTATTCTAATGTAATATGAATTGTCGTGGCCTTATTTTTCTATTCTTGACTGCTAAAGTCTTTTAGACAAATGTATACAAAGGCATCGGTCTTATCATTCTTTTAGTACAACCCTTGCCACCGATTCCATTTTGATTTCTCTCCATTCCAAGAGCCATTTCTGAAACAACAAAAAAAGCTTTAGAAAAACTTGGAGAGATGATGGAACAAATAGCATACAAGGAGAGAGAGAGGGAGAGCCCTTCTAATGGAGCCATTTGTAGTGTCTCTCCTTGTTGTTCTTCCTCCTTGGCTCTTCCTCGCCGTCTCGCTTTCTCCTTTGAATTGATCTGAGTCTGTTGTGCAACACAAATCAAATCAACGTAGACTGGTTCGCCTGTTTAAAGGGGAAGGGGTGGGAAGCAGCAAAAAGCATTTCGGAGGCTGTTCATAATCGCGAATAGCTAAATCCGACATAGGGATTGGCAGTCTTCCAGCGGAAGGAAAACACCCCGTAGGACAAGTCGGAGGAAAGGAACGGGAAAATTTTTTTTTAATAATTTTTCTGGGATTTCCGTGAAGTTTGAACGGATGTTTTAACACCGTTGAAGGAAAAGGGGAGAAAATTGCAGTGCAAAGCGAATAAACGATCGTTTTTCATTTACTGGGAGGCTGTGGAATCTTTATTATACATTAAGTCTGAAGGGAGGAATCTTAAATGGGATGTAAATCCTATCTTGATAGCTAAGCTTTCACGCTTCATATTTGCGATGCATGGATCAAGTGCGTACACATTGAAGGAAATGTAAGCGATACTGATCTTCATTAAGTTGGGTATGAGATAAATCTCAAATTCTTACAACTTGAGAGCAATAGGAATATATTTGCTAATCACAAAAATGGTCATAGCAAAATGGAATAAAAACTTTAATAGTAGGCCTCTACCCATAAAATCAATAAATTTATCTATGGCTTACCCGAGACATCAAAATTATCGATTATCGATATTCAATCTATATTAGTAAAGATTCAACATGTATCTGTCTATCAGTGAATATATTCGTGATAATCTCTACAACCACAAAACCGCTCTGTCAAATTTTGCATGGTGCTTTAACATAGTCCGGGAAAAGTTTTTAACGACTGCCATGACCGCGAACATTGTAGGACCTGTGAACGTCATTGTTGGATACCATGGTTTGGTGAGTTTCTGTGCGGGGAGACCACAAGCGTACTAAACGTCGCTTACAATTTACAAAACTAGAGGAGAGTGGCTACAAGTTTTTCTTTCAAAGTGTCCATGCACTTACGTTTTTCCGTCTTGAGTTGTGTTTACTTGACCTAGAGAACAGTCTTACCAAGTTTGTTGTTGATCGGATGTGTGGAAGGGTTCCATTCTGCAAAGATTAATTTATGGACACATGTATACATGCATATACAGTGGCTGACAAAAAAGTGAAGCGCCTAGAAGGAGTGGTCCAATATTATCCTATTTCATTGACGTGTGAGTAAACGATTAGATTCGTAAGGATCTGTAATAGAACGCTCACCAGAGTGCATTCGAGATGTCACTGCCTTGTTAAATTGTTACCAGTCAACTGCTGTGAGTCCGACAGGTACGCAAGACGTTCAGAGAGGATTACTGTACTGTACAAAGCACCCGCGATGCCTCGCAGACGCGTTATACATCCTATACACCAATTGACAGCATTTGACAGGGGCCGCATTGTGGGACTGCATGACACTGGATGGTCATATCGTGCAGTTATCAGGCATGTGGGCCATTCAGATGTCATAGTGGCCCGATGTTGGATTCATTGGGTACATGAGGGCACCCATGCACCTCGTGCAGGTTCAGGTCGACCAATAAAAACCACCCCAAGGGAGGACCGTCGTATGGTGCTCCAAGTTTTAAGGAATCCCATGGCATCGACACCCGCCATTCGCGAACATGTACTGGAGACTCTAGAACACCCCATGAGTTTCCGACCAGTAACCGGGTTGGGGAACTATCGCGTCATGCGTCGGTTGTCATTAACACCAGAACACCAACGCCTGCGTTTAGAGTGGTGCCTTGCCCGGGAGGCATGGACAGAGGACGAATGCCGTCGCATGATGTTTAGTGATGAATCCAGCTTCTCCATGACCTCCGATGACTGTCGTGTTCGCGTATGGCGTCGTCGAGGGCAGAGGGCACAACCGTCCCATATTGTGGAGAGACACACACACAGGCGTAACCCCTAGCATCATGGTGTGGAGAGCCATGGGATATGCGTTCAGGTCACCTCTAATAGTGCTTCGGCAGATTTCGACGGCACAGCGATACGTCACAGACATTCTGCGTCCGCACGTTCTACCCCTTCTGGCACAGCATCCTGGGACATTGCACCAACAAGATAACGCACGCCCGCACACAGCACGAGACTGGTTGGGCTGGCCACGTTGGCTGAGGTTTCTAACAGATTTCCATTGTAGTGAAGCACACCGTTGCGAAGGCTCATTAAGTGAATCTTGAGTTACTCTCGCCCATTTTCTCAAAATCTTTCAAGGGGAAGGGTGTAATTAGAAATTGTTTTTAGACTAATGTAGTGTTGCTCCAGCAATTTGAAATATTTCTCTACCTTTAATACGAGGGCGTTTTGAAAAGTAATGCCTTCATGGCAGTAGCTTTTTTATTTGGTAACCGATTTTCAAAATTCTTTTTGTACCTGATATTTCCATTTGTCTTCTATGTAATGCACTATTCGCTTTTTGACATAGTGTCCATCCCTTTCCATGCATTGCGCCAGCGCGTGACTAGTTGGGTGAACCCGTCGGAGAGGAATTCCGGAGTTGTTGTCGACACCAAGAATGAATGGCAGCGTTTACCTCGCCGTCAGAACCAACTCATGTCCCTTAAAGTGGTCTTTCTTCTTTAGGAAGCGGTGAAAGTGGCAAGGTGCAAAGTCTTTCATCTTCGAACTTCAGTCATTCATCTTTGAACTGTAAGCGCTGCAACGCATCTGGTGTGTGGCGACTCGTGTGCGGGCGGACGTTATCGTACTCGCAGAAGAGAGTCCAAAGCTGCCATTCAATCCTGGTGTCGACAACAATCCCAGAATTCCTCTCCGACTGGTTCACCCAACTAGTGACGCATTGGCGCAATGCTTGGAAAGGAATGGGGACTATGTCGAAAAGTGAATAGTGCATTACATAGAGGACAAATGGAAATATCAGGTACAAAAAGGATTTTGAAAATCGGCTACCAAATAAAAAAGTTACAGCTATGATGGCATTACTTTTCAAAACGCCCTCGTAGTTTTCGAGTTAGCAATGACCTTAAATTTGGGGGTCAAAGTGAAATTTGAGTGCGACAATGAATTCCCCACCCCCCATTACCTGTAAACCACACTCCTCAGATCTTACCTATCTTGCAGCTTTGAGATATATGTCATGTTACCAGACTTATTGGACACCCTGTATAGAGAATTACTACTCTCCATTTAATCTTTCGGATACGTTTATATGAGTAGCCTAATAGCAAAGACGGACATACGCCACGAATGTGATTTTGAGAAAAACGCATTTTTTTGTTGTAGCATTGTTTTTTATGTTAAATTAATAATTTTTTTTAAAATTAAGTTTAAAAAATATGTAATTAAATGAATTACCTTTACCACCTACTTTTTTATTTTTTAAATGTGAAAAGTGAAGTCTAAAATTGCGATATCCGCCTTTGCTTCTTAATGATATATGCGACTCAATGGCAAGTATCACAAAATTTTATTATTATAATGGAAAATAAAAGATTTTATTTATTATAAAATATTATTGTAACTTTTTTTTTTTAAATTTGTTGAAACATATTTTTTTTTCAAGTTTTTAAAGAAAATAAACAGTTTTGAAATGTAAAATGAAATAAAATTTTTCACTAATAGTTTTTAATGATCAATGGAGATTCCTGTTAGCACCAGTTCATCCTCAATAATGTTGTCATGTAAGCATTCAAAATCACCTGTTACTGTATTATCATCAACAACAAAAGTTTAATCTCTTTCCAGCAGCAGATGACACGATGTAGGTGGCCATCTTGTTCACATGACCAAAATACTGAGTTCCCATTGGTTTATAAGGATGTGTCTGTGTTTGCTTCAAAACGCTATTTTACATGTCCGTTTTTGCTTTACACATCACACTTTAAACTGAATTTTAAGCCCTTTCTAGCCACTTTTGGTTCAAAAGGATAGCGCCATTGAATTCAGCGGGAAAAATACCATGGGAAACCACTCCTAACTCAAAAAGTCAAAAAATGACTATGTCCGTCTTTGCTTTTAGGCTACTCATATATTTTGAACTAGCAAAGGTACCCGGCGTTGCCCGGGATAATTACACTTGGATGTAAGCAGAACAATCTCAAAAAATTAAATTAAATTTTGCAATATCTTAAAAATTTGTGCAGTCTAGCGCTCGCCGATTCTTCTATTTACTTGCTTCCCATTTGCTTAATACATCACGGAGCTAACTGTCGTCTTTCCACTCTTTCTCAATAGTCTGCTAACTCTCCATTATCTCCAGTTACTCATCATTTTTAAAGATTTTCAAGAAATTGTTAAGTACTAAGAACTCTCTTTTCTAAGAAAAGCCTGAATAACAGGAATTCTATGCATTGTTACAAATTGAAACTTATCCCTATTACATCATCATTTTATGTTCATTGTTATAATTCTTGGAAAGGATTGCTTTATCATTGCATCATCATTTTGAGCTCATTGTTATTGGTGAATTGCGTGTTGAAACCATTGTTGATACCTATTGTTGCACAAACTTTTATTTGCATTGTTGGTCATGAGATATATATTGTTGGTCCGTGCAGAGTGTTTGTGAATTGCGTGTTGATACCATTGTTGCAAAAACTTTGTCTTGCATTGTTGGTCATGCGATATTTCTCATTAATATGCCCTGCTATAACCATGAATATCGATTTTTTATCAATAATTATTATTTTTTCGAAATCTGAAGTAGACAGTGACCTTCCTCATGCTTTGAAGGTCATGTATGCGAAATTTCATCAAGATCGGAATAAAACTGTAGATTTGTATAAAAAACATACAAACAAACAAACAGACCCATAAACATCCTTCTTTATATATATATAGATATACTTTAGAATATGTTTTGGGTTAGCAAACAGAGGCAACCTCATCTAACTCTAATAAACAAAGGTCTCTTTAGTAAACAGCTTTCCTTTTTATCTTCGAATACCTTAAAATCTGATAGGACCTGGGCATTTCGGTTGCATTCATACACATCCATTTAACATCTCACTCAATCATGCCCATACGACAGCTCATTTGCCCATTCACATTTTCACATTGTGCTTGATGATTTTGCGCATTCTCAACTTGTAATTCTTAAATTAGCGGCTTTTATATTTCTCGTTTTTAGCTTTAATTTGTTTTTCTCCGTATTAAAAAAAATACATTCTCGCAAGCCATTTCTTTTCCGTTTATCGAACAAATGGTAATAACTGATGAAATTGAACCTTTTTATAGACTCGTGATCGCCACGTTTTTTTCTTTATCCTCTTCAAAGGAAGAAAAACACATTACCCGACTGTCAATAAAAGCGATTTTGGAGCTTAGAATTTATTTAAAAAAAAAGTAACGCAAGAGAGCGAGTAAAAAAAAAACGTTATTTATTTTTTTTTTCTTTCTCGTAGGTTTTGTTCTCGGTTACAAACAGAATTACGGCTCATGGCAAGAAGTTCAACTGTCTACAGATGATGACAAGTACGCCCTGGACGGCTTGCTGTGTGGAAATCATTACCAGTTGCGCATTACAGCCTTCAACAAAGTCGGCATTGGCGATGCCAGCTCTATCGTCATGGCAACAACGAAGGGATCCCGTAAGGATTTTCATATTTTTGCTCTCCATTCGTTTTCTTTTGCCCTCTTGCGTAATGTAAGCAAAGCTATGTTCCCACTGCAAAAGCTCTCCCGATGGTGTCTTCCCTACCAGCAGGGTAGCATTGCAGTCAAGCTTTCCTTTATTTTTTCCCCCCTTTTCATGGATCTCTCTCTCTCTCTCTCTCATGAAAATGGAAAAGCTCTCCTATTCCATATGTTTATTTTACATTAGTCAGGAGACGTCGAGAGCCACTGTTTCTTTTGTCTCTGTTTATCATAAAGTAAATTACAAAGCATGAAGTAAGAGTTGAAAAGTTTGGTGAAGTAGGAGTAGTTTAGTGAACTGGATGTGTATTTCTCGGAAGCATCAAAATTTAAGCCATATTTATTAGTGTACGTTCAGAAATAACCGAATTTGAAGATGTTTGAATTTTGTATCTATCTCCAGGACCTCTTCTTTCTTAATCCTCATATCTCTGAAATTAGTACGTGGATTGATCGAAAATTCCGTGCAAAAAAATAAAAAAAAACGGAACTTTGATGCAAATACAAGAGTCTACCATAAACTTCCTGAAATCGTACCGAAAGAGAGATATACGGTAAATAAAGACGACAGGAAACCACTGATCCCCATAAGATTTTTAATCAAACGGATGTGCATTTCGGCAGCCACGCAAGGATATCGATCAGAACAGATGAGATTTTTAGATGAAGTGCATTGAGTACAACATCATTATTAATAGTACAAAGTGGAAATCTAAGAGCCAATTAAAACAGATTACATATACAGCAAGTACAATACTCATTTCCAAAAAAGTTGGGACAGTGCAAAATATATAGAAAAAACAAAAAGGGATGATGTAACAAAACTTTCTCGCGAATACAAAATAGCAGATACGTTTATGAGATGACATAAATATACTGTGTGCACCAAAACATTTTGTATCGTGGCCGGGACGTTCATTTTGAATGGGGGTGTTGCAACACGTTCCAAAATAGTAGGGACATACGTTGTAGAAAGCGCCGTTAGTAGTGGAACCTTCCGAATTGTTCGGGAATAATCTAGAATGATGACGTCGTACTACATTCCGTATAAATAACAGTTGCCATCCGTCGTTCAGGTAACTTATTCGAAACGATGGGTCGAGGCAAGCCAGTTAGCGAAGATCTTCGTGTTCGAATCATTCAAGAATTCACAAACAACGTTTCTCAGCGTGCAATAGCCAGAAGATTTAACCTGTTATCATCTACACTACATAATATTATCAAGTGCTTCTGAGATAGTGGTGAGATCACAGTTCGGAAAGGCCAAGGTAGAAAACCTATTCTGAATGCTCGAGCTCTTCGAATCCTCCGACGTCACTGCGTCACGCATAGGAATGCTGCGATTACGGACATAGCCACGTGGGCCCGCGATTTCTTCGGGAAGCCATTATCGTTGAATACTGTACGCCGGTGCATCCACAAATGCAAACTTAAGTTATACTGTGCACAATGGAAGCCATACATCAACAAACGACAGCAACGTCGCCGTCTGATATGGGCTCGAGCCCATCGCAATTGATCCCAAGCACGCTGGAAGAACATATTGTGGTCCGATGAATCAACCTTTACGATTGTTTACGGAAATAATGGACGCCGTACACTCCGGACCAAAGACGAAAAGGATATTCCCGCGTGCTACAGGCGTTCGGTACAGAAACCACCGTCTGTCATAGTCTGGGGCTGTATTAGTGGCCATGGAATGGGAGACTTGCACATCTGCAATGGCACCGTCAATGCTGAAGCGTTTATACAGATCCTGGAACAAGCCATCTAAGAGGCGCCTGTTTGGACGACGTCAGTGTATATTTCAACAAGACAACGCCAGACCGCATGCAGCGCGCATAACGTCTGCATGGCTACGTCGGCAGCGCATTCGTATGTTGGATTGGCCCCCTTGCAGCCCGGATCTGTCGCCTATAGAAAACGTTTGGCGTATTATTAAACGAAAACTACGACAGCGACGACCCCGGACAGTTGAACAGCTGAAAACCTATATCCAACAGGAATGGGACAGAATTCCGGTTATGGTGTTAGAAAGATTGGTGTCATCGATGCCCAGAAGATTACAGTGTGTCATCAAGAGGTGAGGTGACGCCACACCGTGGTAAACGCCGTGCTGTCCCAACTTTATTGAGAGTGTGTTGCACGTGCCAAACAGGAAAACCACCTGTATCTTTCTTTAAGCATATAAGATATGTGATCCCATGCCTAATTTATCGTTTATGTATTGTAATGGCAATACCATAATCCAAACAAATGTGTTGGAGTTCTTCTTATATGTTGCACTGTCCCAACTTTTTTGGAAATGAGTATTGTAGTAAACCCAATTATATAAAAAATACATAAATACACTAAAGGTCTATTAGGCCATCATTGGTCTGGTTGGGTTTTCTTTTGGCCAACTTCGGTAGGTGTAACAGTTTCCCGATGTGTTTCAGTTGGTTTACGTCTATTGGGCCTGTGTCACTGTTCATTAATCTCACGGGGTTCTTCACTGGTGATCGCGTATGATTCCAAAAAGTTTAGCAAGCCGGGATCACCGGTGCTGTGTATGATGTCAAAATCTTCACGCTTAAATTCATGTCCTTGGTGCAGTATATGGTCAGAAAACTTTTCTGATGCATGCCAAATGTTCATTCATTCTCGTACAAACCGCTCTCCGGGACAGCCTCACATTTGGCGCATGGCAGCCTCTACACGCCCGGTCTGTTTTCTGGGTTAACCTTGTCTTTGGGGTTCTTTAGATGTTTCATCAATGTGTTGGAGCTTTTGTATCTGATTTACACTCCGAATTCTTTGGCGATTCTTTCCATGCTCATGTTTGGCAGTGCAAGTCTGAGGTCTGTTTTCTTACTTCCTTGTAGCGTGTTGATATCCTGCAAAGCTAATTTCCGTTGAACTCTCTTGGTAACATTGTTTACTATGTTTTCCTGGTAGCCGATCTGTCTAGCGAGCTACTTTATGGTTTGGATCTCTTTTTCTAACTATTTTTACTATTCAAGGGAATCACATGCGCTCTGTGCACCATATGTCTGAACGCTGCAAGTTTATCATTCAAGTTTTTGGTCTTTCCTGGTTATCTTGAGGTCTAGAAGCGGGAAGCTGCTACACCTACCGAATTGACCAATAGAAGACCCTACTAGACAAATGACGCCCAGACCAATGACGGCCTAGTAGACCTTTAGTGTACTTATGTATTATTTATATAATACTCTTTTGTGTTTCTTTTTACTGCTTGCTGTATATGTAATCTGTTACAATTGGCTCTTAACCTTCCACTTTGTACTATAAACAAGAAATTAATCCTCCCGAGGAAGGTATAGGAAAGTAGCGGAAGCGCTGAGGTCGTCTATTTTTACCCTTTTATCCGCACTTTTTAATCCCACCTCCCATTTTTTAATCGAAAAATTGATTTTTTTCGTACGTAGTATTTAGAAAATGTAAAAGAGCTTTATCTTCTTTTGTTTCTCATCATTTCCGATAAATGATATATGACACGCCATATGTTGCCGTAGTTCCAAAGACCAAGTGACTGCCACCCCCACAACTCCGACCCTATTGAGAGAATTTGGCCCAAACTTTACAGTAATGTTGATCTTGCTTAGAGGAATCAGCATACCGAATTTTGCTCTTTTATATGCATAAATACGCGTAGACCTTTTGGTCCCCTCTAATTTCTGCCCCCAAAACTCCGACCCCAGCGGGCCAATCAAAACCTAACTAAATAGTGAAGGTGTACATGCCCATAGTAAGCTACATTCCGAATTTCAACCTTCTGCCTAAGAAAATGCGGAAATTATGAACGGGATGGACGGACGGACAGACAGACGGACATTGTGAAAACTGTGAACCTTAAGACTAAAAAACTCTTTCACCACAACAAAAAACAAATTGAAATAATACAACCTGATAATCCTGTAAACGCTTTTCGAATGCCTTGCATTCATCATTCAGCATCCACACTTAAAAATTTAGCTTTATTTAGGTATGTCCAAAATATTGTTAGTGCCCTTATTTTCAAAATAAGCATTCGTTTGATGGAGCCAGATCTGGAGAGTAGCGGGAATACGAAAGAAAAATGCCCGAAGAGCTGGTTTGTGCCGAGTTTGAAAAAAAAATTTCTCTACAATTTTCCATTAACCAGGGAGTAAAAATCGAATACGGCAAACTGATGCATTTTTAAAGAATTATCGATTCGTAACAACAGCCACAGCAGTTAGTGTTATTTCACGAGTAGTAAAACCGACTGTTTTGTATGAATACTTTTAATTAAGACCTCTCTGGCTAACTTGTTTTCATTTGAGAGCTGCGATGAAAACCAGACTCCATTAGGTGTATTTTATTTCACTACTAGTTCTTCAGTTTATTTGCATTTGATTTCTCGCAGCCCTTTTCCATCATGATACATGGCTGTGGACGACCACATAACACAACAACACAAATTCGCTTTTACATCTCAATCATGACCCATTAGTTGGCCATTCTAAAACCACACGATTGAGATAACTCGTGAATTAGCTGAATGAGTCAGCTTTGTTTATTTGCGCTTAAATGAAATAAATTGAACGACGAGGGTTACTAAATGCATGATGTAAAATAGTCATAGAAGTATTCTGAGTATTGATTTCTTAAATGTTTAATTGCGAAAGGGTCTTTTTCCTTGAAGCAAGTTGCAAGTCTTTTTTTAATAAAATTTTGCGATTGGATATGTTGTCGAAGTCATAACCAAACCAATCCCTACCTATCATGCTGCAAATGTGCGAAGGATCTCGTGGTGCAGGAGTGAGATACTGGGGTTGGACAAATAATGTGAACATTCGTTCAAACAATCGTGAGATTGAGAAAGCTCATAAAATTTGATTGTCTCACGTATTAAAATCAGTTCTCTACCTCTCCTGTGTTACATTTCAGTATATTACAAGTTGTGTTCAGTTGTAGTTTGGAATAAGTGCTTCCTGATATGTGTGACCACACAGACTTTATAAGGTGTACGTTGAGCAGGTGCTTCCGTGTCCCGAACAAGGTAAGACGTCATTGGCGGAAAAGAATATAAAATGATACGAGCCGTTGACCAGTAACAAGGACTGTGCCGAAACAGCCAAAAACTACTGCAACTAAAGCGATGCAGAACTTAATGCCCATCTTGAACACGCCATTTCGGTAAAACCAATTCCCAGAGAGCTTCGCAAATGCGATATTCATGGAAGAGCTGCAATTGAGAAAACTTTCACCACAGAGACCAATGCTAAAGCCCGTGTCAGGTGGTGTAAAGACCATAAAGCCTGCACACCCGATGACTGGAAAGGAGTGATATTGTTGGATGAATCATCCTTTACATTATATACGACATCGGGGCTAATTTACGTTTGGAGAACCCCCAGAGAAGCCTATCGTCAAAGACTGTCTTATTCCTACATTAAAACACTGTGATGAATCTGTAATGGTTTGGGGGGGGGGGGGCATTTCTTATTATTCAGTTAGTCCAATTATTACCATCAGTGGCCGAAATATTAAGTAGCGGAGGAATGGAGCTATTTATTGTTTTCACAATGTCCGTCTGTCTGTCCGTCCGTCCCCTTCATAATTTCCGCATTCTTGAGGTAGAAGGTTGAAATTCGGAATGTAGCTTACTATGAGCATGTGCACGTTCACTATTTAGTTTGGTTTTGATTGGCCCACTGGGGTCGGAGTTTCGGGGGCGGAAATTAGAGGCGACCAAAAGGTCTACGCGTATTTATGCATATAAAGGAGTGAAATTCGGTATGCAGATTCCTCTAAGCAAGATCAACATTACTATGACGTTTGGGCCAAATCGTCCCAATGGGGTCGGAATTGTGGGGGTGGGGTCTTTAGAACTATGGCAACATATGGCATCTATCATTTGATCGGAAATGATGAGAAACGAAAGACGATAGAGCTCTTTTGCATTTTCTAAATACTACGTTCGAGAAAATCAATTTTTCGATTTAAAAAATTGGAGAGGGGATAAAAAGTGAGATAAAAGGGTAAAAATAGATGATCTCAGGGCTTCCGCTACTTTCCTATACCTTCCTCGGGAGGCTTACATGACCAAATTTTTTTCAAGATAGACGCTGTTAGAACTGCGAAATCTTGGCTTGAAGAGCACGAAGGCAAAATACAGCATCTTCTTCCATGGCCCGCTTAATCACCAGATGTTCGGAAAACTCAGATTTTTTTATGTAAAAATAGACAGTGATTGTTGAGTATATATTGTTTTAATAAATGCTAATTAAAAAATCTTCACGTGATTATCATTGTCTGCAGCTAGTTGTCCCTCGCGAATAATTTTCTTGATCACGAGAATGTGTCCCACTATTGTTGATGTTCTTTCCGTGGTTACTGTTTTTTTTATTTCAGACAGACCACTCCCAGCTTCTGGCTTGACCAGTCGTCCCTCCTTCTGGTCCTCCACGTCCTTCCTAGCCTGCAGCATGGCGTTCAACTTCCATTTATCATTTTTCATTCCAATGCTCTGCAAATTACTCCTACCCTGCCGTTCGATGTTTAGTTTCTGATTGAATTTCTCACTTTCTCGCGGCAGCCATGGTTCTTTATTGAGCAGCATTGTTTTGCAGGTTTATCCATAAGGTAATAATGAAATTACTTTTAATGCTATTACAACAATAACGCGCATAAGGGACTCCTTGCTGCACATTTCAATTCTTATTTCCCATTAATAATTAATTTTGATTTCGCAGTCTTTCTTTAGATATTAAATGGGAATTTGAAATTCATTTTCCTTATTTTTATAAGGAATTGGTCTGTCTCAATCTTTTTTATATTTAATCTCAATTCGCTCAATGTAGCGATTAATATTTCTCGTTACAGTGTTTTGCTAATTTTAACATACATATAAGTATTTCTTTATTTTATTCCGAGAATAATTTTTTTTTTTGTAATTGAGATCGCAATGTTTATTCCTCAATTGTATAAAACATTCTTTTGTACAGAATTTTTGT
Organism: Rhysida immarginata; assembly: GCA_023313115.1. Classification (NCBI taxonomy): domain Eukaryota; kingdom Metazoa; phylum Arthropoda; class Chilopoda; order Scolopendromorpha; family Scolopendridae; genus Rhysida; species Rhysida immarginata. Next base: position 194,102 of record JAHWFO010111119.1, on the reverse strand, counting down.
ATTTTATAAATAAGTATTGCAATTTTTAAACCAAATTAAAAGTCTTTTAACGAGCCACGTTTAGTCTTAAGTTTTGGAGTTCTTTCTTTTAAAGTACCACCAATTAAATCCTATTTATTTTGCTTCCCGCTCTGAACACCAGATTTGAATATAATAGAACCAGTATGGTCTGTTTTGGAGAGGCAAGTCCGAAGCAGATTCCTTCCTCTTCATCTCTTCAGCAGTTGGCAATTTGTTTAGTTGAAGAGTAGGTTTAAATCCCAATAGAGACTATTCAAGGACTGTGAGAATCAATTCCAAGAAGGTCAGAAGATAAGGCATGAGGAGGCAAAACACCTTATTAATAATGTGCATAAATTGATGTCTATAACCTGACAACGCCATCTGTTGTTCAAAACCAAACAATGCTGACATTATTTCCCCCGGAAAAAATCCGACTTCATTTCAATCGTTTCTGTGTAAACATAATATTTTTACTTGCATTCCTGTGCGAATTATAGAGTTTTAAAGTTTATCCGGACTTTTGGGTCACCTTGTGTATAATATTACAGAATTTAGCTCATAATTATGGTAATATAGAGGGTGAGTCAAACGACCACAAGTTATTAACAAAACCATTGACACTTTCCAAACAAAAAAAAAACAGACACCGAAAACTGGGTTTCAGCAGCTAAAATATTTGTTCACTATTGTCTAGACACAAAGCTCAAGCTCCAGTCATTATGCATGCGCACAAGAACGACGGATTTAATGATTTCACCGTCCTGTAGAATGCGTTCTTGAAGGTGACATTTGTTTTATATTTTCCCACATACACAAGTTGTTTCAAGTAGCCCTATAAAAATCTATCGGTGTCAGGTCCGGGGGACGTGGTGCCCAGTCCAAGAACCACGTAATTGCCCATCCAGCCAATGACTGACATCTATAGTTTGGTAGTGCACCTTCCTGCCGAAGAAAACTTGGGAAACTGCCATCTTCAGTCAACAATGACGGCAGAACAGTATTCTATAATATTCGCAGGTACTCATCAGCCTTTAGGGTATCGTCTTTGTATATTGGTGCTATTAAACTGGTACCTCATATCTCAGACTACATCGTAACTTTGACTGTAGATGGATCTGTCTAGTGAGAGTTCGAATCCCTCCAATATCGCATGTTCTGAAGGTTCACCTCACCATGGACATAAAAAGTTGCTTCATAACTGAACTCATTGTTTTGTGCAAATGAAAGATCTAGTCGATAATTGTCCAGAGCCCAGGTACAAAACTCTCACGTCTGTCCGGATCATCCTATGATAACTGTTGGATGACACATGTTGGAACGCAGAATCCGTTGTGGACTCTTCGTAAATGCTGCCAACAACATTGTTGGTGTCGCCTCATCGGTTGTTGTGTTCGGCTGGCGTTTGCTAGTTTTTATGTTCAACAGTCCCAGTATCTCTGAAATGTGATATCATATATGCTTCGGTACTCTGCGCGTTTGGTTCATTTTCGGGTGCTAGACGTTAATTGCCGGCAATGGCACGGTAGAGACGTTCCCTAGACTTGAGTATCGGCTCAATCTTCTCCTCCTTCGTTAGTGCCATCTCTAATTATCTGCAACAGACAATGGTACAGTGTCAATGTTTTAGTTAATAAATTGTGAAGCACAACAGATAACTATAATCCGATTGCAGGAATGAACCCCTGATAAAAAAAGCTGGTGCTATGTGATTACCACATGGCCCCATCTTCCCATTTAAGAAAATGAACTTAACCGAAAATGACGGATTTCATTATGGTCACCTATCCTATTCTTTGCTAGCATGGTCATATCATTCATTACACACAATTTCCGAAATGAAGCTATTTCCATTGACTTGTGGCACACATTTTGATGGAAGACAGGCTGTCTGAGACTTACAGCCTATTGAATGTTTTTATGGGTACGTGGATACCTTTGAAAGCAACATGAACACAAATGGTAACTTCTCGATCATTGCCGATTAGATATACGTATTTCGAGAAGAAAATGCGCCATTCTATACCTTCAAAATTGTTGGTGATAAGTTCGAGATGCACGATGGAGACTTCAAGCTGCTGCCCACCAAACTTACCAGATCTGACTCTAATCGAAAATCAATGGGATCATATTGTCAAGATAACTTAAATCATTTCCTGAAAGCATCAAATATTTGCTTCTGTTTGCTATGCCAAAGGATCATAAGGCTACAAGTCTAGTGGTCATAATAATATGGTTGCTCAGTGTTTCAGGAGCAATGTCGAGACAATAGTCAAAGTCCTTTTGTTTCATAAAATGTTTGCTAAATTAATATATTGATATTAAGTATTTAAGGTAACTATTATTTCTTGGCATTGAATATATTATTTTCAATAAACCCTCATACATGCATCCCTTTTGCATCTTTAACAATTTCCTACCCTGAATATGACATAAGACGGTCGCTGTGTGTAAAGAGAAGAGAAGCCTCTTCTTTAAACCGGATTTCGACCGGCTTGTTGTCCGACTGAATCCCATGAATGCAAATCTCGTTTGCGAATGTCGGGAAGGGAAAAGATGGGGGGCTTATTGTTCCTCTCAACATGTTTAGAGGCAGAGATTCACCCGTCCACAATCTTCTTATTGTGAAAAGGAAAGAGGTTCGAAGATGCAACATCCTCGAGGATCTTCTATTGAAAGTAAGGCCTATGCTGAATCTTCATTGCTCTCCCGCCTTTACTCATGGTTGTTTGCTTCTTTTTTTTTGAACTTTGTTCCATATTGGCTAAGAAATAGTTTAGGAAAATGTCTGTATTCTGTGAGTTATCGAAGCAGTTTGCTCTTCACGATACATGATATACGCTATAAATGTCCTATAAATATGTTCAATGTATAAGATGATATATAAAGTGGATGCTAAATAGATGAATGGCTGCTTATGTAAGTCTAACAAAATACCTTTACATAGAAAGATTTAATGAACGTAAGCAATTCCTAATGAATGAGCCTGTTGTTCTGAAATTCACCAATGTCAAAAAAAATCGGAATATACGTAAACATTGAAATTTTCAAACATCGGAAATTATTTCTGAAGGAAGTTCTAAAATGAAGCGATTCTTCTACTTTAGCAAAACATGATATTTATTATCGCTGGCGCGTTTTTATGAACTTCATCATTAGAGCAATAATTGATAATGACATTTTAGGGAAATAATTAGGTTCAAGTTATAAAATATAACGAGAGCCAACCAACCAGATTAATAGTATTAAATTTTGAAGCATTTTGATTGAGTAAGGAAATAAAAAAAATATTTAAGAAAGGAATTGCATAAAAAGAAATAAATATAAAATAAAAAAATAAAAAATCAACTGTAAAATAAAACTATTAAATAATTAAATTAAAAATATTAACTGAGTAAATAAAGGGGGGAGGCGTTCACTGAAACACAACTTCTGTGAAGCTAAGCAACATCTGGCACGGCTAGTCACTGGATGGGTGACCATCCATGATTCACGATCTTCACCCCCCCCCCCCTGGCTGCTGTGACCATCATACAGCAGTCGTTAATCCAGGTTCATCCAGGGACCCGACTCGTCGGCTTCTAGCCATACAGGCCCTGGATGGGCATATTGGATTACCAGTACTAATAAAATAAAATAAATTTACAAAATAGATTATTAAATTTTCAAATTAATCAATAAAATAAGTAAAATAAAATCTTGTAAACATTCCAAGTAGGAGCTTTAGCAGTGAAGCAGAAATATTTATCATTTATTAAAAAGAAATACCCCCCCCCCCCCCGGTAGGGTAAGGCAAGTAGCAGATCCTGCAGTCATCTAATTTTACCCTTTTATCTGTATTTTTTACCTCTCAGCAAGTTTTTTAATCAAAAAATTAATTTTCTCGAACGTAATATGTAGAAAATCTAAAAAAAACCTCATATTTTCTTTCCTTTCTCATCATTTCCGAACGTATGATATATCACCTGCCATATGTTGCCATAGTTCTAAACACCAAGTGACTGCCACCCGCGCAAATCCGACCCAATGGAACAACTGAGCCTAAACTTCATAGTAATGTAGATCTTGCCTAGAGGAATCTGGATACCGAATTTCACGCCTTTACGTACCTAAGTAGCCCTCCATGAATCCCACCCCCGTAATGCAGACCCCCCCATAGTAAGCTAATTCCGAATTTCAACCTTCTACCTCAAAAAATGTAGAAATTATAAAGTGGTACACAGTTAAGACATTATAAAACCAATACGTAGCTCCATTCTTCGGCTACTTATACTCTATTCAACGAAAGAAAAACTGGGCGTGTCTAAATAAATTTCCGATTTCAATTGTTACACATTGTTGCTAAGTAAAATTAACAATCGCTAACAATTGAAATTGGAAATTTAACTGGACACGCCCGGTTTTTCTTTCGTTTGACAGAGTACAGGGTGATTACAAAAGAACTTCACACTTTTAAAAATTTATTACATCAAAGCTATTCAGAATATAGACACACCACATACGGATTCTTAAAGAAAACCTCTTGAAGTTTATTGAGACACAGTTCTGAAATTATTGATTCATCATTACAATCTAAAAAGACTGCTACAGAATCGTCCACTGTTGAATGATCTTTCTATTCCAATTACTTCTTCAGAGTTCCAGAAATTCCTCAGAAAATTTTAACTGTTTATTCCTGCATGTATAATTTTGCTGCAGAACTGAGCATGCGCTCCAGACACGAAACTGAATTTTATTAATTAAAATTAGGAAATATTATAGTTTCTTAAAATGCTTCTTCGTTATAACGAGGGATATATAACATTGAAAAGATATGGATTTATCCGGAATCATGAAAAATTATCGTTATATAAGGGTTAATCGATCTATTCGAGTATCGTTAAACGGAGGTTTGACTGTGTTGATTTCTCTTATGGTTGTAACATGGAAACACGTTAGCTGTAGTATACTGACAATATTGCAATATATAGCTTGTTTCTTTTACTTTAAGGTTTGCAATAACAGCGAGTTCTAAGTGGTTTTATTTCTTTTCTAAATTTATGAAAAACACTTACAATAAAACATTTGTGACACGAATGACTAAGCGCGAATATATTTATTTCCTAAGGTTCATGGACAAGTAATAAATTTTCACGTCATTTCGTAGAAATCACGCGTTATCTTCCTATTATATACCATTGGGCTGTGCTCTTGAGCTTAGAAAAGCTTTAGCCTCTATGTCTTATTTTTATATCCACATTTATTTCTTTCGTTCCGACTTTGTGCGCTCTTAACTTTTTTCCCCATGAAAATTACATGGCTCCTACCTCCTTTTTGTGCATTCCTCGGAATGCTAAATTCAGTGAATGAGAAAGGAGAGGGGAAGGGAGAAAAGAAGGCGTTTTCGGCCATAAGACGGATTCATTAGCTTGTGACCGCCTCGTCGAGATTGGCCCAGTTGAACCCCGGGAGTAAACAGTTGTGTGTCTTCATTAAACTGTTTTACGACGACGGTTACAGCTTGTGTACATGCGAATGCGGTGACTTTCCTCGTCTCTTCTCGTCCGAGTCGAGAACCACAGTTAAAAACCGCCTCTCTCTCTCTCTGTCTCCCCTTGTAAAAATGCACTCGACTCCCCCACTAATAAAAGTTCAATGTCGGGATTTGTAATTTTCTTCGCGCTAACGCCCAGAAAATAAAGAAAAAGCGAAACTGGAAAAGAGGACATTTCGGAGAGGGTCGTTTTAAGTCTGGAATCGGAGAAAATCCCCACCGACTATAATCAATAATCGTATAAAAGCTGCTCTTCGGATGCCTTAGCCAGCCTCGAATGATTTAATAAAACGCGCTTATAGTCTCGTAAAGATTCCTCTCCTTCTAATTGGGAAATGTCTTCGCTGGAGATAGCCCGCTGAGTTTGGCTTCTTTCACGCATACATATAATTACTACCACATTTAAGGAAATAGAATAGTTGTAAAATGCCAACATTAAAAGCGGTATTTCGTAGGAGTGAAAAAAATGTCAGTTATTTAAGGAGGTGAAAGGTCTGTTAATTGTCTTACATTGAGCTATTAACTGTTAAAATTCACTGAGCGACCTAAAGTTATATTTAGAAATTCTCAACTATTGAATTTTACTATCGTTTGGACCTCCTTTCGCTGCAATAATAGCGTGCACTCTGCTGGAGAGGCTTTCAGCTAGTTTTTGATAAGTTTCTGCAAAAATTGCGTTCCACTCCTCCCTAAGTACGTTGTCTAGGTCAGCAATAGATATTGACCGATTCGGTCTAGCCTGCAATCGCGTACAAATCATCCCAAAGTACTTCAATTGGATATAGGTCCGGATTCTGAGTGGGCCAGACCATTTCCTCAACACACTTCGGAGCAAAAAGGGGCAAAACAGCGCGTGAAGTAGATGAACAATAAAGAAGGTGAAAGTGAATATCTTAACATTGGCTCATTTTCAATCAAAAAAAAAACTTCAGAATTTACGGGACACCATCACTTTAATAGAAACACTCAAAAATGCACATATTTTAGTATCTTGTTGGTCTACCTTTACAGCTTCTACTCTCTGTAGGACATACTGTCCACAAGTTTTTGATTTTTCCAACACGTCCCACAGATGTTCGATGGTATTCAGATCGGGGCTCTGGGCAGACAAGTTAAGTTCTCGAACCCCCTTTTCATCAAATCATGTGCCTATAGCCCTTGCTTTATGGCAAGGTGCGTTATCGTGCTGAAAAATAAAAGGGTCATTGCCAAAGTGCTGCCAGAGAGATGGAGATGTTCGTCCACAGAAACGATTGCACACAACCCATACCGTGAAAAGCACCCCCCACACCATTACCGACCCTCCGCCGAACTTCACCGTGGGCACAACACAGCTTGGCAGATCACGTTCGCCATACCCAAATCCGTCCATCCGATTGCCAGATGGTGTAGCGAGACTCGTCACTCCATTCAACCATTCGCTATTGATCCAGAGTCCAATATCGTCTCTTTGCACCATTGCAATCTCCTCGCTGCGTTGCTGGTGCTTATGTGAGGTTTGTGGGCTGCCGCTCTGCCATAAAAACCTATTGCATGCAGTTCCCTGCGAACAGTCAGGTGTTCAGTTGTTCCGTCGACTCTATGAACGATGTTGTCAGTCGGTTGCCAAGCTATGTGTGACGGTATGATGAACTTGGGTCTTCCAGTCCTATGCGAAACACTTGTGGTGCCTTTCTCTTTCCATGCCCGGATGACGTTGTAAACGGTCGATTTCGGGATGTTTAGGAGAGTTGACGTATCTCTAACAGTTTTGCCTGCGAGGGGGCACCCAACAATTGTACCTCTTTGGAAGTCTGAAAGCTCTTTTTTTTAGACATTCTTACAGCATTCACGCAAGCATCATCTCATAATAGCATACTCTCTGTTATGTAGTGCTGGGAAAAATGCCAACAGCGAAATTGCAAAGGAATGTCTCATTTTCATGCAAGTCAGGATTGTCCCATGACTTTTGATAGGGCAGTGTATATGCCTGCCACATAACGTACTGGGGTTCTGAAATCGATGAATGTTTCGAAGGCTATTTCTGCAGCTTTCTGGTTTCTGAAAACATTTCCCCCTCAGAAAATTATCGAGATGCTTGAAAAAACGGTAATCAGTAGGCGACAGGTCAGGTAAGTAGGCGGGGTGAGGCAAAACTTCATAACCCAATTCGTTAAGTTTGTTCACGGTCACTTTTGCAATCTGTGGTCCCGCGTTATCATGCAGAAGAATTGGTCTCTTTCGATTGACCAGTGCAGGATTTTGGTGCCATAATTGTTCATGCATTTTGTCAATATCTTGACAGTACTTTGCAGCTGTTACTGTTTCACCTGGTTTCAAGAAGCTGTAGTTCTACTTGCCGACCACCATAATGCTGGCGGAGATTTGGCTTTAGTAACGATTTTGGAACTTCTCCTACATCCAATCTGCAGCTTCTCGAGATGTTTTACGGGGATCATCTTTAGTAATTGTTCGCAAGACGTTATTTTCAACAGTCGTCTTAGGTCCTCATCTTCGACGGATTCATCACCAGCACAAATTTTTGAACCAATCTTGAACCAACCGGTCATACACGGTTCCTTCGCCTAATGCTTCTTTAATATTGCGAGCTGTTTCTGTTGCTTTTCGTGCTAATTTAAACTCATTAAGATAAATTGTGCGAATTTATTGTTTGTCCATGTTTAATTTGATGCTTGTAGAACACCAAAAAAATGTGATATGAAAAGCACTACTAACCATGATGTTGCATTTGAGAACCATGTACAACGTTTATTATGTTAAAAAATAACGACATTTTCCATGTACCAATCTAATACCTACATCCTTTGCAACAAGATTTTTCTTGCTTTTTTTCCTAGTCATTAGAGCTATCTTCTATGGCGAGTAATCTCAGTTTTGTCTTATAAAAGATATATAGCATCATATAGATATAGACATCATATAGCAATAATGAAATTTGACTACATACACCTTCTCATACTTTATGCTTTCCTGATGTTATGTTCGCACTATGCGTCTACAGCCCGGTAAAAGTGAGTTAACTAACCGTGTTTGAAACCTTTAGTGACGTCATATCCCAGTTAGCACCAACGAACAGGAAAATAAAACATGGCGGTCAAGTGAAAGCGCAGTAGCGATTGGTCTGCTGAGGAAACTACCGTTCTTATATATGTTTGAAGAGAAAAATTTTCAGACTTAAAAAGGCTAAACGTAACTGCCACGAGTACGTGCACATATCTCAGGTTCTTCTCCATTCAGAGTAATTTCGCTAACGGAATAATTTGAAGCCCGCAGAAATTCGTTGGTATCCTTTCCGCCATCTATTGAAGCAAATGCGAGAAAAAAAATCATAGAAAACATTATATCACTTGGTAACCTTTATTTCATTTGAATGCAGTGCGAACGGAAAATGGTTGATTGCTGACCACGGTTTTCCAGGTATTGATGCGGTTCGTGCAATCTCGTTTGCGCGTAAAAGAAACAATAGTGTCAAGTTAGAGTGAGAAACTGCATAAGAGACAAAGTTGTTGTACTGCGTTAATACGGTGTTGCAGATCGTTGTATTGCACCAAATACCACTTTCAGCAAGATAGAACAGATATCAGCAGGCTATGAAAGGTGTCAATTGCATAGTCTCAGAACTCTCTACAATTCAGCGGCCAATCTCGCTTTTTGTCTATACGAATGAGAAATTTGAGTCTACTAGTTAAAGAGGCGTGTATCCGGCCGGTAGAGCCGGGCAGCGGAAAGCAAGTGTGAAACTGTGGCCAACTACATTTTTGCTCGTGTTGCAATGCTGTGTATAGCTCAGTGAGTTTTACTTAGTGCCGGAGAAATAATGTGTATGTGGTTTCGAAAGTGGAAGGAAATAGAATGAAAATGAAACAATACTCTGATCTGACTTTTCTTCATCCCAGGTTATGGGAGTAGTTCTTCTATTTCCGCCCAATTAATGCATCTGCGCCAACCCCCGAAGCATCAATGCAGCTACATCAACCTTGTTTTTGACTACTTCCTCAAAAATCACACGATTTCGGTAACAGCGCTGGATGGCGGTGGATGTTCATGATCGCTTGTGTCTGTATAATCTGCAATTCCAACAATATGATTGGGGATGATTCGCTCCTTCGTAATCTGTTGTTGCATTTCGAGCTCTGCTCTCTGTGTCTTGAAGGAAAACTTGGGCATTCATCACTTGGTGCAATCTAGGAGTCACGTTTGTATCGTCAACGGCCCCTGCGAACTTCGATGACTCACCAATTGCTCTGTTGCAGCAGTGCGCTGGCGAAGCACATAGAGCACTGAGCGAAGGGGCTGCTTCCTCTGCCGCCTTTCCACTGTTTATCAATAGTCTGCCCATTCTACATTATCTCCAGTTACTGCTCATTTTTAAAGATTTTCAAGAAAATGTTAACTTCTAATAACTATCAAATCTAAAGAATTATATTCATTGTTATAAATTTAATTTTGTTTTATAATTCGCAGAGTCGGGATGGAAGCTTTATTACATGGCTTAATAAAACTTTACCTTGCATTGTTGGTCATTAGATGCCTCTTATTAGTATGCCCTGCTATCATTATGATTATCGAAGTACAGCTACGCATGTATTAATGCACGTCCTGGAGGACTCGTCAGCGAGCCAATCCTTAAATGGTCTGTCTGTTTTTGTTGTCCCGGAAGCTTCCTCTCCCGGAAGCAAAAGGGGTTGAGGGCTTCTCGAGCTCAACACAGGGGGTTCACTTTCGGACCTCCTTATTAGAAGATGACATTTTCTTGGAGTAACATTAAAAATGAGCAGTAACTGGAGATTATGGAGAGTTAGCAGACTACTGAGGGACTGTGGAAAGGCTACAGATAAAGCAGTCCTTTCGCTCGGCGCTGTATCGTTTTCACCACAGAGTGTGAATTGGAACGTTTGTTAGACAACTGTAAAGAGGCACGTATATCTTCTTTGACCCCTCGAGAGAGACTGGCCTACTTATATCGCCTGCTGTACTGATCTTAATTTGTTTTTTCTCAATGAACAATTGTTATGTTGGGATATATCTTACTCAGTCACACTATCTCCTCCGACTTCATAGAGGGCACTATGTTATCAGATTCAAACTCTGCCTTCTGATTGCCAGAGTGTGTACACAATTTTAAACTCAGTCTGCTAATATGGGGATCATGAGCAGTAGCACTTCTTAAGGAGATGCATTTTCACTGTGGGGTAATTTATTATTACGAAATTCTGTAAAATTGTTTAAGAAAGTTCCTTTTCGGACACGTATGCTTTAAGAAATTCGAATCACTTCATTATATGCAAATTTAAATCTTTACGTTTTTTTCCTCTCTTCTTTCGCGGCGTGAACTTTTAATATTCAGCCTGTGGTGGTCATAGCGACTTAGCGGAGCATTCCTTCCAAAGCTGGGAGCTAATTTCCAACAAATTGGTTTAGCTGTTTCTGCTTATGAAAGCAGCGAAAATGCCATTTTCACTTCTCCACAGCCCCCCCTTTAATAGGTCTGTAATGAAAAAACTTTGGCGACTAAAACCGAAAAGTTTTTATCAATTTCTGCTCAATATTGACGAGAAGGAAGTGAATTTCAATAAGAAATTTGAGGGCGGGGGGCCCGGCCCCGCCCGCGGGCGGGGAATTTTTTTCATATTAATAGAACGGAAACCGGAAGACAGAGTAGATAGGAAAGGAGCGCTTCTCAATTACCAGCCCCTTACCTTCGTTCTCAGGGATAATGAAGAAACCAATGACATTTTGGGAAAATGAAATTCCTGCTGTGGAGAGAAAAGAGTCGAAATGGTTTTCGGCACTGCACGTTTACCTTCTCCTGGTAAGAATTCAAATGGAACGACCGTCTTTAGGGTTCGACCGCTTCTAATTAGTTCTGATCGTCGCAAGCCTGTTCTCTTGGTATTCTTTGCCGTCACTCGCGAAATGAACCACGTACTCGCACGAGAATGCCCATTTTCCGTGACGACCAGACTTGGTCATTGAAAATTATGGTTGGCAAGAACATTCATAATACTATCGCATTCGCTTTTCTTTCCTTAATTCTTTTTTATCATCACCCCCCCCCCCATTATGGATCAATTAAGAACCCCCCCATGTACTTCGTCGGCAATAACAGCGAATTGCCAGGCCCCGTGTCTACTTATCTCTTAACCTTCTTTCTCATTATATCCTCACCTATTGCGTGATTTAAACAAAAAAAAAATCCGTTTTCGTCGCACGTTGCATTTATTGCTCTTTTTAATGCAACACCTGACTCCCGAACGTATTTGCCGTTCTTTGTGCAGATAATACTAAGAGGAGGTATTTATACAGGGTGTCGAAGAAAACCATGCCCAAATATGTCGAATCTTGGTGGCCTAATTGGAGAGACGACGAATGGTCCCTTGTTAGAGTCCAAGTCGCGGAATATTTCATTTATTTTTTCCATTAACATTTTTAGGCCGCAACACTACAGATATAAAGCTGGCTAGTCGGTATACAGGGTCGGGACACATTAATATGACCACCTCTTCTCGAACATGTTGGAATGTCCCATGGTATGAAGATGAAAAATCATTGCATATCATTAAAAGCTGACAACAGTAGACGTGTAGTAGCATCCGTTAACACAGCAATTGTCGCCGTCATGGGCAGAGCGAGTGACCTGTCGGACCTCAAAAAGGGGATGATCATTGGCTATCGGGCCAAGGGGGGCAGCATTTCAGAAACGGCCACCTTTGTGAACTGCTTTAGGGCTGCCGTTCTGAATGTGTACCGCGACTGGACGAACCAGACAGTTTCGAGCAACTGAAGAGGTAACTGTGGGGCCCCACGGGCCATCGATCTTAGAGACGAGCGTCGGTTACGACGCCTGGCCAAGACCAATCGGCGTGCCACTGTTGAGCAACTGACACACCAAATGAACAGTGTGGCCACTAGGCGTGTCAGCACCAAGACAGCGCAACGATCCCTATTGAGGTTGGGGCTCCGGAGCAGGCGTATGGTAACAGCACCCATGTTGACGCCTGTGCATCGCCGAAAACGCCTCCAATTCGCAATGGACTATCGCCATTGGACCTCAGCCGAGTGGCAAAAGGCTGCTTGCTCTGACGAGTCGCGGTTTCTGGTGAACAGAGTGGACGGACGATGGAGAATTCGCCGGAAAGCATCTGAGAACAGGCATCCCGACACCATCGTTGGCAGACAACAGGCTGGTGGGGGAGGTGTGCCTGTTTGGGGGATATTTTCGTGGTATGTTCTAGTCCACGGATACCGCTGGAGGGTACACTGAATGCTGTTCGTTACCCGACAGTCGTCGCAGACCAGGTACACCCCTTCATGTCGACAGTATTTCCTCAGGGTGATGGCACCTTTCAACAGGACAATGCTGCCTACCATACTGCCAAAATTGTTCACGACTGGTTCGAGGAGCATGAGGATGAATTCAAGCTACTCTTGGCCACCAGTTTCCCCGGACCTCAACCCCATTGAACATTTGTGGGACCATCTCGATCGCCATATCCACAAGCTGGACCCTCCACCAGGCACGGTGATGGAATTACGGGTCGCACTGATCGCCGAATGGTCCCAGATACCTGCAACCACCTTTCGAGGACTTATTGACACTCTGCCACGTCGACTAACTGCTCTGCTTGCCGCCAAAGGTGGATATTCCGGATACTAGCAGGTGGTCATATTAATGTGTCCCGACCCTGTACACTAAAGTGCAAGTTAGTGCAAGTTGACGGTGGGATTCATGTGTAGAGCAGATTCCATAAGGCCATGGACCCAAATTTTCAGAAAGGTACTGAGCACGCTGATAGGGGGGGGGGACGTATTTTCATGGCAGAGTTTTTGTCAGATTATTATGGCTTTCGAAATAACCATATCATTATTTCATTCTTTTATCAGTCTCCATTTCCGGGATGTTTACTCTTAGAATCAGGAAGTCCTTTGTGAGAAAGAGTACTTAATATGATAATTTCCAACTTTTAGAGATTGTTATGGATCTGTTATCAATACAAATTATACTATCCAGATAGCCTTTAGCATTGCTAAATTTTAGACACAACTCGTAATTAGCTGGACTTCCCTTTTAAATAATGTGCTACCGACGAACATGAATTGCGTATATGCTGCGCTGCTATTCATTTGCATGATCACGCATTTCTGTTTGCATTGTAATAATATTGTTGTTGTCTTGTGTTTTTAAAGATAACACCCACTCTTATTATTTCTCTCGTCTCTAGCTCCGTTGAAACCCCGCCAAGATGATGTGCTGACGGCCAACGCAACCATGTTGACACTGAGACTGTCCAGCTGGCCAGATGGCGGTTGTCCCATTAAGTATTTCTACGTCGAATATCGGCTCCGTCAGCAGCGTGAGTGGATTCTTGTCTCTAACAACCTGGCCCCTCAGCACGACACGATCACCCTGTCGGACCTCCGCCCCGAGACATGGTATCACGTCCATATCAAAGCTCACAACGAGGCTGGCTCCGATGAAGTCTTCTACGAAATCGCCACTCTAGCCTACGCAGGAGGTACGTCTCTTCCACTCGCTCTTTTTTTAATTGCCTTCTTCCTCCTCTCGCCCACACTTCTAACGATTGTGGTAGAAAACTTTTTAATTAAACGTCACTTTTGATTAATAAAGCCCTTTTAATACCCCCTTCCTCTATTATCCCAGTGATTTTTTTTCTTTTTCTGTATTGATATACTACTCTCATAAGCGCAATATTGAAAGTTGGGAATCAGGAAGATAAGAGAAATATGAATTTTCGCATACGCAATCTAGAAAAGTCTCTTAATAAAACATAGAAAGAAAGACTGTAGATTTTCCTTCTCTAAGGAATACAGAGGGTCCAGGAGGTTAATAATGAACGATTTTGAACATCTTGAACGATTCCTCGTGTCTATATCATGTGTGATGACTGCACGCGCCTTAAACCTAAAATATTATCAAAATTAAACATGTTATTGGAAGGGTACATATGCCTCCTTATCGGCACAGATTTCATTTAATCCCAAAAAACAGGACGCCAATGTTATTGAAACGTCCAAGAACGTCCAATAACAAAGCAGAAACTGAATCCACCCTAAACCTCGGTTTCCACTTGCGTAAAAACAAGGCAGAAACCATGAAGCAGAAACATTTTATATCGTCACTTTTTCCTGCTGTCGTCTTTCTGCCGGATAAAAAAACTTTTCTTTGTAGGCCATGACTCAACCCAACTCAAAAAGGAGTTTTCTGTCGAACAGAAAGACGAAAGCAGAAAGTGATGTCATGAAATTTTTCTGCTTTGTGGTTTCTGCATCGTTTTTAATTAAAGCCTGGTTCCCATATGCGTAAAAACAACGGCAGAAACTACAAGGCAGAAAATTTTTTGACGTCACTTTCTGCTTTCGTCTTTCTGCCCGACAGGTAACTCCTGTTTTTTCGAGCTGGACTGACTCATAGCCTACAAAGATAAGAGAATTTTCTGTCGGGCAGATAGACGAAAGCAGGAATTTACGTGAAAAAAGATTCTGCTTTGGTTTCTGCCGTTGTTTTACACATCTGGAACCACGCTTCAGTGGGAGCCAGGCTTAAATGCAATACAGCCAACGGGGAAGAGTTCGAGCTATGGCGTCTTTAGCAAACCCTCTGAAGCGTGGGTCTCACATGCGTAAAAACAACGGTAGAAATCACAAAGCAGAAAATTTGGACGTCACTTCTTGCTTTCATCTCTTCTGCCCGACTGAAAATTTTTGCTTTTCTGAGTTGGGTTGAGTTCTACTTTATGGCAGAAGCAGGGCAGAAACGGTTGCTCAGCCAATAGAAAACGATCTCAGCCAATAGAAAACGATCTGTGACGTCCTCTTTCTCTCTCACAAAATAAAAATGTCGGACGCTCAGCTCACAAAGGTGAAGAGGCCGAAAAAGAAAATTGATGTGGAAACGCTAATAGAAGAGGTATGAAATATAAATTTATTATTAAGCCGACTGTTTAGGTCGATCGACGGCTTCGGTCCAAGTCTGCTATCCAAGAATGCCAAATTAAAACAAAGGATGACGCTTGGGTAGCAGACTTCTATAGTCATCCTTTTGAGTTTCTGCCATGTCGGCGACCTCCAGGAGTAGAAAGTAAAAAGGGAGAAAAAATACGCCCTGATTTCTTCTCTTACGTTTTCTGCTAGTGAGAACCATGCTTAAGCTATGACTCAACCGAATTCGAAACAACAGTTTTCTGTCGAGCAGAAAGACAAAAGCAGGACGTGACGTCATAAGATTTTTTTCTGCGTTGTGGTTTCTGCCGTTGCTTTTACGCATGTGGGAACCAGGCTTGACTGGTAATACATTCAATGTGAAGAGAGATCGACCTATGGCATCCCTAGCCAACTCTCTACAGCGTGGATCCCACATGCGTATTGTATTACCAGTCAAGACTGGTTCCCACATGCGTAAAAGCAACGGCAGAAACCACAAAGCAGAAAAAAATTTATGATCTTACGTCCTGCTTTTGTCTTTCTGCCCGACAGAAAACTGTTGTTTCGAATTGGGTTGAGTCATAGTTTAAGCGTAGTTCCCACTAACAGAAAACAAGAGAACAGAAATCAGGGCATATTTCTATTGCCTTTTTACTTTCTGCTCATGGAGGTCTTGCACATGGCAGAAGCTCAAAAGGATAAGAGAGCAGAAATCCACTACACAAGCGCCACTATTTGTTGTAATTTGGCATTCCTGCTCAACAAAAATGCACTGCACCGAAGCCGTCGATCGATCTAAACGGTCGGCTTAATAATAAATTTATATTTCACACCTCTTCTATTATCGTTTGCTCATCAATTTTCTTTCTCAGCCTCTTCACCTTTGTGAGCTAAGCATCCGACGTTTTTATTTTGTGAGAGACAGAGAGGACATCACTGTAACGTCACTGCAGAGATCGTTTTCTATTGGCTGAGCAACCGTTTCTGCCCTGCTTCTGCCACAAAAGTTGAACTCCACCCAACTCCGAAAAGCAGAAATTTTCAGTTAGGCAGAGGAGACGAAAACATGAGGTGACGTCAAAAAATTTTTCTGCTTTATGGTTTCTGCTGTTGCTTTTACGCAAGTGGGAAGCAGTCCTGACTTTGACCAGTCCCACATGCGTAAAAACAATGGCAGAAACCACAAAGCAGAAAAATTTTAGGCGTAACTTTCTACTTTCGTCTTTTCTGCCTGAATGAAAGTTGAGTTGCTCAGCCAATAGACAACGATTTGAATAAACAATTCGATATGATGATTGAGGTTAGGTATGGTCGATCTGAAGTAGATGTGTATTCAAACCTGATGCAGAATAAACTGTTCAGATAGTATCGGGGATTTGTGTAGCAGACCTTTTGAGTTTCTGTCATGTGGGACGTCTCTTTTTCTGTTTTCTGGAAACCAGGCTTTAGAAAATGCCTCATGTCCAAGAAACGGAAAATCTCATTTCTCAAAAGTGTCGGACGCATCATATCAGAAAACTTGAAACAGCAGTATGGACATAAGACTTAGGTTGACAGACGGCAATGAGTGGTCATCATATATGAAGATGATTCTGTGTACCTTGGTGACATGATAATGCCGCAAGATATTCATTACCTGCATATTGTGCTTTAAGTTCAGATTGCACAAGATGGCTACCCTTAATTTATATCATAATTAGAAAAATCCGGATATTCGCTGCGGTTTATGTGAGGTTATTGAAACAGCTTTAATGTTCACTTTAATTAATATGTTTGAAAACTTGTTCGATTTATTGCACTACAGCAAAGCTAAGAGGAATTTCGAAATCAGGTTACTCCTTGTTTTTTCTACAACAACCCAATTCCAAGGACTTTAACCTTTAAGGATCTAAAAAAGAAAATCACCAAGTCTAGTTGGTTGGAAATAATCTCAGTTCACTTCCATCTGTGAATCTTTTTTTCTTCTCCTTTGCTTCTCGCTTCACGATATTTTTTTCCTTTAACATAACATTAAGAAAGGTTCGTCTCCACGGATTTAAGAAAAGCAATCCTTTGTAGAGACACTGGAGCAAAAAAACAACAACAACGTAAACTCAGTCGGCTTTTTCCTCAGTCCGCATTGATTTTCATGAATAGGAGGCTAAACACGAGGTCGGGGATTTTGAAAAGGCATAAACAGTAAATAGAAGTGGAAATGGAACAGAAAGGCTGGCACTAATGAGGAATGTGTTTTTGTGTATAAATTTATGGAAATAATTTCCATTTAAGGATTGTGTTGTCTTAGAGTAAGATTGATTTATTTGGACTCCAGAATGGAAATATTTTATACTTCTAAAGTATAAAAATAACACACCTTATTTAAGGAACCACGCATTCAAAAATAAGTTGGCAATTTTCATATGAAGTTTCATTATACATTGAATTCACTTACAGATATTGGGCGATATGGTCTAGCCTATATTCAATAGATATATACCCATCTAGTATCGCATTGTGGATCCTTTCACCTTCAAAATAGCATGAATTCGTTCCTAAATGCGTTCCTGGTGTATTAGATACATATAAGGATTGAGTTTTCAGCAAAGAAACGTCATCATCATGTCTCTGGAACTATTTCATGATGATGATGATCCAGGCTTTGTGCAACAGCGCATTATTCTGCTTGAAGTACAGGTATTGGACATTGAAACTGAAACACCTGGTAGAAATCCA
>JAHWFO010111119.1:131360-165915 GCA_023313115.1 Rhysida immarginata | reverse complement strand
TTGGATTTCTACCAGGTGTTTCAGTTTCAATGTCCAATACCTGTACACTGAATGGCGAAATTATTATGACCACCTGACAGTTTTAGGCAAATGAGCTATTGCGTCACAGTGCTGCCGCTAGAGGGCTAGATAGCTATAATATGGGAATGCAGGTGAGTTGCACTAAATTTTGAAAGGATAAATATCGACCTGAGAATAAATCTTCGTTATAAGCAGGACTGGAAATTTTTTCGAGAACTTATGAACGACAGTAACATTCCCTATCAGGATCCCGTCACCAGCAGTGACATTGACGAAAATATCAAAAAAGTCACTCACTCCATCAAGATGGCTACAAATGCAATTGCTACTCCGGTGGATTGCAAACGGCCAGACCATCTGGAACTTCCTCCCTCCATCAGGCAACTCATCCACGAGAAAAACACCTTCAGAAGACTTTAGCAGCGTACCAGGTTTCTCCACTCAAGACGAAGTACAACAGGCTATCCCGCAAGGTAAGTGAGCAGATTAAGGATTTTTGGAATCAAAGATGGAACGACAAAGTTAAAAGTCTGTCCGTCCAGGATACTCTCTCTGGAGTATGGTTAGGGCCCTTAAAAGCAACAGGACTATTGTTCTCCCTCCTCTGCTTACAGAGGGTGTCGATTTCGTTAGCAATGACCAGGACAAAGCACAAATTATCGCCGATTCACTGAAGAGCCAATTCTCTCCGCCCAAAGAGGATGATCTAATCAATATTACTCGTGAGGTCAATATTATTCGCATTGGTTCGCTTTCATTTGACTAGTACTCGTATTTATCCACCGTCACCGTTTTACTCGTTGTAGGCAGATTTTGGGCCACCCTATATGTTGGGAATATATGTTTTAAGCAAAAGAAAAATTAGCCTTGTCTGCATGTAGAGGATCCATTTCCATTAAGCCTATGTCACTTTTTACAGAGTTTAATAAATTATTTCATCTTTAAAAGCTCCGAAGAACTTTTATTTGAAATTTAATGGAACACACTCCGTTCCATCAAAATGTTTGAAAGATCAAAACTTTCTTTCTCATTAAAATGCAAGTAGAGCATAAAGCAAGAATTAGGCGTTTATAAAACTTTACCGAACTCGATTTAATTTTTAATCAGGTAAGAAAAAAAAGGAAAGAGAGAGAAGCTCGCTCTATTGTTCTTTTCCTAATCTCTTCACCTCTTCTCTCTGGGAAATCTATTTAGGAAACTGGACGAATGGGTCTGAAAAACCTCAAAGCCATTTTGGGTTGTTGGGTTTCTCACTTGAGTGAACGCATTTTAGTCCCCAGTGCAACGTTTATTCCCTTCACTTGCTTCCTGCCATTGGCTTTCATCAACCTGCTTTACAAGTGGCACTGATTTATTTAATTCTCCCCTGAGCGGCATCCTTTCCCTCTTCAGTTTTAAAGGTGTTTGTTGGTGGCGAGGAAAAATGGCGCGTTTAATAGTGAGACAGGATTGCGATATCGGGCTGCTTTCGTGTTTCTTTCTGTTTAAAAAAATTCTGCTATGAATTATGTGAAATGTTTCTGATTGGAAATATTTAAATGGAATCATCATTAATATAGAAGTACATTAATATTGCTTTGAGAATTAATCAGAATGAATGATTAACTCAGAGACCAAATAAACATGTGGTTAGAGTAATTGAACGTTAATGCAAAGCTACCACTATCCATTTGGAAGATTCGATATTATAAGGGGTGTCTCACCAATAGCCATTTTCTAAAATACAATCTGACAGAGTACTTTCAATGGAAGAATTATTGTACTTTTATATGGGGATTTTGTATGTGTATTCCATTTCCGAAAAAACGACACCATTTACGAATATGGAAGTCAAATTTGAAATGCGCAACAGCGACCCCTGTTTTAATGGTATTTTCAGATTGTACAAACATTTGAGAAATGTTTTATTTCTGGCGTTTTTTCAGTTGATCCAACCGTTTAGGAAATAGAGGCAGTGAAAGTGTAGCGTGTTTGGATTTAAAGAAAAGGCAAAAAAATAGAAATTGTTCATCAATTAAAACGAAAAAGAAGCGGAATTTTCAAAAAGAAGATTGTAGGGCCACATTTCTTTGATGGACTTCTTAATGGAAAGTAGTACAGTATTTTCGCGTCAATAATCAGCGAACGAGAAAAACCCGCATCCCTGAATAACCCGTGAAAATTTCGTTTTTATTTTTAAAAAAATTTATAAACCTCGCATCTTTGTATTCCCTGTCAACTGAACATACGAGAATATACTGATATAACGGTATTTCCTTTCTCGTCACTAAAAACAATATGAAAGTAACCTTTCAAAAAGATGGCAACTTCAAAACTGCTTCGCTCTGCTTTTGTCTCTAATAAATTGGTCATTCAGTGTATACACTCTGGCGATATTATCTTGTGCTATACTTCAGTCTATTTCATTTGAAATTTAGGATGGAAAGGTGAGCCTCGTGAAAGCACTGCTTCCGTCCTACCTGAAAAATTGCACATTTCACTGTTCGATTTCGGTCTGATGACATGTTTGCTTAGTACAGGCCAAGTCAGAATGGTGGACCCCATATTAGACATTTATTCTGTGATGTATAATGAACGTGTCGTAATGTGAGACATCGGCCTCGGTGGCTCAGCGGTTGCGTGATCGCCTCTGATGCCCGAGTACGTGGGTTCGATCCCGGCCGAGGACGACGAGGATTTTTCAGGGGTAAATCCTGAGATCACGCACTTCCTTCGGAAGGGAAGTAAAGCCGTTGGTCCCGTGTAGTCGTTTGCCGGCTGCACGTTAAAGAACCCTTGCGAGGCAAAATTTGCGGCCCCTATAACGCCGTCCTGAAATGACCACATCAGTTGAAAAGGACGTTAATACCAAACAAACCAAACCAAACCTAATGTAAGACATGTGCTTCGAAAGGTTAACTATTACAGTTTAATGCCATGCAGTGTTTTAACTTTCTGCCGCTAAGGGTCAGCAGCGAACGGTTAAAAAAATGGCGTTGACTGGAGAAAAGAGATCGTTCTGTGTGCTTGACCCCATGTGATTGCTTTCTGTGGATGTTAGTGAAAGACCATTTGTACGAACCACCATTGCCACCAATATTGAATAACTTGCAGCCCGCATTACTGCAGCCATTGCTGATACTGACCGCGACATGCTACGGAAGGTCTGATAGGAGATAAACTGTGATGTGATGCGGTGTGTATGAAATAAACTTTGAACGTTCAACTTTCGTAGCATGTCGGATATATCATTTTGACTTGCCCTGTATATTCTATCATAGCGGCTAGAGCGGTCGGAAAAGTTCAGAATCCGCCGTCATTGTAAAAAAAAAAAATGAACATCCAAAGAATGGAATAAAGTGCTTTTAGCGATGAATCGAAATTTTACTGTTCGGATCTGATGGTATCCAATATGTACGCCATCCGACAAACTATAAATTTGATCTAAAATACCAATTACCAACCGTCCACTATTGTATGGGTTTGTTTCAGTCACAAAGGGGTAGTCTATACGAGGTCTGTTCAAAAAATACGTAGACTGACGTCATAAAACAAAATATACTTTTTTCAGAAGTTACACATCTGGGTCCCCTTCAAAGTACTCTCCTCCCCGACGCACACACTTATCCCAACGGTGTTTCCACTTTTGGAAACAGTCCTGGAACGCTTCTTTTGTGATGTCCTTCAGCGCCTTCGTCGCATTTGCCTTTATGTCGGGAATCGTCTCAAATCTCCTTCCTTTCAAAGGTCTTTTGAGTTTGGGAAACAAGAAGTCACAAGGATCGAGGTCAGGTGAGTATGGTGGGTGAGGAAGAACAGTGATCGAGTGTTTGGCCAAAAACTCTCGAGTTCTGAGGGCTGAATGGCCTGGAGCGTTGTCGTGATGAAACAACCAGTCACCACTCGTCCACATTTCTGGCCTTTTCCGCCTTTTCAGTGGCAGTTTTTCCGAGTTTAACACAAAATTTCACAGCAACTCTTTGCTCGTTCAAGTCACTCATTCTAAAAATCCGCCAAACGAAAAAAACACACTTCACAAACAACCGCGTAGCTAATCAACCAATACTGATATTTGCAATCAAAAAACTGCCTTGTAATCAGCGGATCTGTCAGAAGATGGCGACACCAAGCGATTTTGATTGGGACCAACAGAGCCCGCGCAATTCAAACAGTCTACGTATTTTTGAACAGACCTCGTATATATTTGTTTACACACTGTCCTAATCTAAGTTTTGCTGCGATTTCACACCTTGTGAAACCTCTGAGTTCGTTAATGATGGCGTCACCCTTGTTTCGTTCACTGGAGGTATCTTGAGGAAACGAAAGATCGCTCCCAGCCCTTTTGTGTATCAATAAAATCTGATTTGTAAATTGTTGCCCAAGATTTTCTGCATGACCCTCGTGCATTCTGTTGTGGCCTATATGATTGTAGACTTAGTATCTAGGAACATTTTGCTACTTAATGTAATAAACACTATTCTCTCAATTATATTAATCAATAAGTGAAGAACACTTATCATTAATTAATATTATTAATTTAATTAGATAATCAAGGAGCTAACTTAGAAAGATTAAGTTATTTCTATTTAATTTGACCACAGTTAGCTTGGTACTCTTGTAACCCAGACCCCCCAATATACTAATCTATAATGTCAATTAATTGCATTTTAGATCAAATTTAATTTTAAAATTTAATAAGCTAATCCAATCATTCTGGTTTCGATAATATCAATTACCGTTCATTAGGAACCATAACAGTCTCATGAATAATGAAGTGATCATTAATTAATACCGGTATCACTATCTGTGATATCAGTTTCCTTAAGTTGACTCTATTATTAACCTATGGTGATTGGATAATGAAACAGATCTTACACTACTTAACCTTTGAAGCAGTTAAATTTGAACTATTTAGACTTTATCTTTGGGATACCGTTTCTCCACCTTCTGTTATTATATTCAATATAGTGTCCCCTATTATAGACAGTAGCCCGATATCCGTTTTTTTTCATTGTAACAACAAACTTCTGCAAACGTTGTAAGGACACCTCTTTGCTTATTTCCCGAAAGCCTCTCAGCGTTTGGACTATCTTTCCTAAGGCGTGATATTCATTAAAGAATAGGCAAGATGGCTCCTTGAGGTTTTAAGATAGTCCCAGCCTGGGGACTTAGGACATTGCTCTAACCAAGCCCAAAGGACATGAAATAGTATAATACTTTCATGTCCGCAGTGACGCAATAAGCTAGCGCGTCGGCAGCATCAGCCGAAGGTTCCTGGTTCGAATCCAGGCTGTGGAATTTTCTGTCCTATTTTCCATCAATAATTTAAAATCTGAGGTAAGGCGTATGATTAAAACCTCACGCACCCAACTTACGATGAGACCTTGGTTCTTGTGCTTTCTAATTATTAGGGAATAACTGAAACCTGTGCCAGAAAGGGTGCATATGAATCCTACCCAAAACGTGTTCAATTTTGCTATCAGATTAAGCTGTACCTTGTCAGCTAACTGTAGACGTATTCTAAAGTGCATGTAAAGTATTCAGGAACTTGCACCAAAGGGATGGATGACGGAAGTTCCATCCATGGTTCAATTTTCCTGTTTAGATTATGAGAAAGGTCTGGTGGCGTGAATTCTTGTTGCGGGCGAATGAATATAAGATGGGTTGGTGCAATGCGTGGCGATTGGGACTGATTTCCCCATTCCAACTCATCAAGCCCAATGCACTTATCAGGTTGTTGCAAAAGTTTCTTCCGGTTCTAGAACCCGTGCCCAAGAAGGGCTCATTTTCCGAGGGGGGTTTTCATATGTTTTCAAACATTATTGCATTCGATTCCTGAATATCTTTGCTATATTACATCCAAGAATCAACTTTCTGACTATAAATCTGTGAGTGCCATCAACGGTCTGAAATGGACCTTTCAAGCGAGCATATTCGAGCAATAATCTTCTACGAGTATTCTGGAAAGATCAGTGCTGCGCAAAGTCACCGAAACATTTTCCAACGTTTAGGTGATGATACTGTTAGTTTACCTACAATAGAAGAATGGTATCGCCGGTTCAGACGCGGAGATAGCACTCTTCAAGATGCACCTCTCTGGTCGGCCAATCATGATTTCAGATGGTGATCTACGCCAAGCAATTGATGAAGATCACACTGTAACAACGAGGGAACTCGCAGAAGAGTTCAAGGTTCACTTTTTAACCATTGCCCGGCATCTGCATGAGCTGAATCTGTCATTCAAGTTCAATCGTTTTTGTGTTGGAATAAAAATCCGGAAAAAACTTTTGCAACAACCTGATATTTATGGCAGTAATTTCAGAAACACGTACAATGTTCATGTCATTCCGGGAGGCTGGATGGTTTCGTTCCAACTTCCAAAACCCCTCCCCCAGTTGAATACTGTCGCACGTGAGGGGGCACGGCCGCCATACACCCTGAGCAGTCTGCTGCTGTAAATGCTTGCGGGGTTCTTGCCTTCCTTCTACAGGAACCATGCTGTCCACCTCTGCCCGTGAACTGTCATTGATGATAGACAGAGTAACTGATCTTGAATCTACCTGCCTCCCGCATAATTATTGACTCTTCAAAGTGTTTACAAATGAATTAGGGAAAAGAATTTACTCTGTAGTGGGTAATCCGGGCTCCCGGGTTAAGATTCAGCCCTTTCCATGTATTCTCCCTTAAGAGTTATGCATCATTGCCACCACTTTGGTAGCTTTCGTACAACCGCATTGTATCATTCTCTTGCGGGATCCCGCTCCCAGTCTCTGACTGCTGTTTACATGGAGTTATTGTTCGGAAATCTAACACCACCGAAAGGTGTAGTTGCTGGGTGCGAAGTCTAGTGAGAAAGAAGGATATGACAACACAGTGAATCAACATAGTGAGGATGTGCCAACAGTGAGGGAAGTGGTTGACTTGGTGCAACATGAAACGATTGAGGCTGGTTTCCTTATTCCAACTCATCAAATGTGATGCGCTGTTTTCGGCAATACCCTTCAGAAACGCGTACAAAGTTCGTGTCAGTCAGGGAGGTGAATGGTTTCGTTCCCACTTCCAAATGCGCTCACACCCAGTTGAACACTGTCGAACATTACGAGGCGCTCTCACCACACGCTGTATGCAATCTGTTGTAAATTTTTGCGGGCCTCTTGCCTTCCTTCCACAGAAACCATGTAGTCTACCCCTGCTCGTGATAGACAGGTTACCTCTGAGATGCTACGCTCATCACACTTATCTTAATCTACCGGACCCCCGCATCATTAGTCACTCTACAAGGTGTTTACAAATGATTTAGGCTTATGATATTTTCCATATCGTGAATGATCCGGGGTTCTGGGTTAAGCATCAGCCCTATCCATGTATTCTGCCTGAAGAGCTAAGCATCATTGCCACCAGTCTGGTAGCTTTTGCATAGCCGCATTGAATCATTCTCTTGCGGGATCCCGCATCCAGTCTATGACGGCTGTTTACAAGGACGGGACACTTTAAAATGAAAATATTTGCGGGTCTCTTGCCTTTTTTCCAAAGTAACCATGTAGTCCACTCCTGCCCGTCATTGATGATAGATCGTTTACCTGTGATATGACACGCCCATCACACAAATCCTGAATCTACCGGCCTCCCGCTTCATTATTCACTCTTGAAGATCGACTCTTTGGGGATGCCTTTTTGAATGATTCCACTCTAATTTTGTAGCATGAATTCTGTTACAGCCTGTCCGAGAAGCGAAAATAGAAGCCCGAAACTATTCCGCTGCATCCATGAGCCATTTGTGTAACCTCACAAGAGTTATTCGCTGCAGCTGCTTTAAAAAATGATAACTTCATCTTCAATAGAGAGAGAGAGGAAATATAAATTTTCGGACAGATACAAAAAGCATGACCGCTGTTAAAAATAAAAACAATTTAAAAGATGAAAGAGCTATATGGTCCTTATCTCGAATCATGCATCTTGGAATATTGCCATAGGAAGGAAGTTCATTCCTATTTTTTCACGCATAATCTCACGATTCATGAAGGACATGTTATCATTGCTTGAAGCAGTGATAAATCAAGGTGGAGCTCCATTATTTTTTTCTTCTTAGAAATAATTTTTTTTTATGGAGACAGTTTTAATTTTTGAGGTGTGCAGAGACGAAATTAATTTAAAAAAAACTTTTGATTTGCAAAACGTATGCGTGCGTATAGTCATTAAAGTTCGATTCACATTATCTGAAGAGGTCCTTGTTAACATCATCCAAGCCTTTGATGGCGGTATCTTGGGAATCTGTCCATTTGTTACAAATTGGATCTGGGAATGAAGGTGAAAATGCAATGACATATAGGGAGCGATCAAATGAAACATGGCTCACTAAGTATACCCCAGAAGTAAGAACTACAATCAGAAACCGTCTCAACGGGATTGAAGTCACTTAACTACTAGCTCATGCTTGTTGTAGATTACTTGCTCATACGACAGCGAAGGAAATCATCTCCCACAGAGATCCAGGGAAACTTTTATTTACTGGCTCTTTTTACCTTGAAATATCTCCGGATTGCAGGATATTTTTAATATTCTTACAGGTTCATGTTTGTTTTTACATAAACGCGGATATCAATAGTAATTGGTCTAACAATCACGTGACTATTGAGACCCAAGCACGTGCACTAACATTAAGGATACCAACATAAGTCATGTGATATATCAATCGATTCGTACGGACGAGTTATAAAAGAATACAATATTACTTTTTTTTAAAGGATTGTTGATGTGAGCTTGGAGCACGCGCCAGTTACTAAGCTTTGTCGAAGCTCGCGCTGGTTTGTTTCAACAGTTCATTCAGACTGGCCTACAGAATACCAGAAAATAAAAAAAAATAAAAAATAAAAATGGAGCTAGAAATGAAATAAAATTTTGTAAACATTGTGATCAGCTTATTGCCTACTGATTATGGTACGTTGATTGAATTGCATATTGAGAAACGATACGTAAATGGATCGCTGCATCCGAGTACAATACTGTTTTTGTTGTTAGGTCTATTATTGCGAACGATAGATTACATCGGCGGCTAATTTCTGGTAGGCCTGTTGTTGTCAATATATAATCGTTGTTAACCCTATTGTTGATATTAGCTAATTGTTAACCGATTTTCAAAATTCTTTTTTGTATCTGATACTCACATTTCTCCTCTATGTAATGCACTATTCACTTTTCGACATAGTCCCCATCCCTTTCCACGCATTGTACCAACGCGTGACTAGTCGGGTGAACCCGTCGGAGAGGAATTCCGGGGTTGTCGTCGACACGAGGATTGAATGGCAGCTTTGGATCCTCTTCTGCAGCACGATAACGCCCGTTCGCAAACGATCGCCACACATCAGAGGGGGTTGCTGCGCCTACTATTCAAAGATGAAAAACTGCAGTTCAAAAATGAAAGACTTTGCACTTTGCGACTTTCACCACTTCCCAAAGAGGAAAGAGCACCTTAAGGGGCATGAGTTGCGTTCTGACGACGAGGTGAAAACTTCCGTTCGGTCTTGGTGTCGACTATAACCACGGAATTTCCCTCCGACGGGTTCACCCGACTAGTCACGCGTTGGTACAATGCGTGAAAAGGGATGGGGACTAACGAACAAAATGTTTCGCTATCAACACACGATCCGATCGCGGAATATTTCTTATCCATGCTTTCCTTCTAACTGGATTGCTTGGAGCTCTAAAGAGTTTATATTCGGATCATACAACTTATAACCCGTTTTCAATTTCACGGATTGTTGGAAACAAAAACCTTAAAATAATTGAGAAAAAATTCAGTCGGTAAGTAGAAAACTTAATACTAATCCATACTGAGCGATAGAATGTTCTCCCACTACAGTGTTCGCAAGCACCGCTCTCTCGGCCAGAGAAAAAAGATGTGCAAAGCTCTTAATATGGGATTTTTCAACCTGAATAGAAAAAGCCTTGTTAATAGTAACTGTTATCTAATTTCGTTTCAACAATAGATGCTTATATTAGAAACGCTCTTTCAATAGATTATGAAGAAACAATAGAACTTCATCAATAGATGCCCCCTGCGTTTTGACGTAGAACTACGTCTATCAGGGGTGCAGCCGAGGAAAAATTCAGACGCGATTTTTCGTTCAAAAAGTGATGTACATATCTCAGTCTATATCTTTCTATCACTATATCCTACAACTATGTTCATTATCTCGTTGGAAAGAGGAAGGTTGAGTCTTGAATAATAAGCAAAAATTTCACCAAATGATCCACTGGGTCAAAAGTTACAGCAAGTCAAAGTTAAGTGAATTTTATGCTCGCCATCGTAATAACGGAGTGGCGCTGCTGCAGCATATACGTGTGCAGCATGTATTGGAACTAATTGGAGCTAACCATGGCCTACGAGAAAAGGCCTGTCCATTTAAAATAAAGAAGGCCTGTGCTTTAGGTATAAAAACATGGAAACACGAGCGTTTTAAGAAAATATCATGAAATCCTGTCATCTGCCGGCGAAATCAGTACATCATCATTTATATAAAATCAGCGACGGTGGACGTTGTCACAACAAAGAAAAAATCTAACAATGGGTTATTTCCCGATTATACAAACGGGTGGGTTCGCTTCTAGTTTTCTATTAAAATATGTGCAAATTAATAAAATATATATTATTTTAAGCAGATTAATTATTTTAAGAAATGAACTTTGAAGTTTTGTTAATTTCTTAAAACAAAACAATAAATCTGACTAAAATAATATGTTTTCAAACATGTTGGTTTTAGTTGTTTGTTTTCAAACATGTTCAAAAATGTTCTTATTTTCTGGATTAAAGAAATACACAGACAGCTGCAAGCAAATAGATGAAGAGTTTGAGGTGGATACGGATATGCCTATGATATTGATGGGCGATTTTAATATGGATGCCAAACGAAACGAAGGAGCATTTGAATTTATGAAACATCATTTCAATTTAGACATAGTCCCGACTAACTATCCAAGTACATTGGGAAATACTTACATTGATCTGTCATTTACTAGAAATATAACACCTTAACTTTTGTGATCTGTTTGTTACTTTTCATATCACAGACCCATTCTTCACAAAATTGTAATGTAATTGAATATAGTAACTTTTTTTTTTTAAATTTTGTTCTTTTTTTCGCCAAAATATACACACAAACGGTAACCAATAATAACATACAGTAGTGGTTCTACGCCCTTAAAAACCCGCGGCTTTGGTAGTCACCAGAGCCTCCGTCAATTTTTTTGATATTATGTAGGAACGGTAACAAATTATGTTAACTCTGGAATATTATATTAAATAGATACTTGGCTTAGATGCTGAATACTTAGGGAATCTACAAAATTACTTTAATACGCACAAGAAATTAGTTGTTAGCTCTTTTACTCCTATTCTTGTTTATTAATAAACTTCTCAATATTTTACCTGAAATTCCAAACTCGTCTTACATGAAAAAGAAACTTTTGAAAAAAAGATGTTGTGGCAGGCAGTAAATCTGCAGCAAATTCTGTTAATATTTTCTTTTTATTGTTATTTTGAACATCTTCCTTGTGCCTTGGAGGCTGCTTTGTCGTCGTTAGCCTCTAAAATGAGCTTTAATGCCAGACACTCTCAAGAGTAAATTAATGGCAAACTCGAGGGCCGTCTGTAAAGATACACCCACACGGGTTTCCCATATCCCTAGGGATTAAACATCCCTTGCTTATCATACAAGGGGAAAGAAAGCAAGCGGTTCGTTTTGTCTACAGGCCTTAATTATGTATGGTTAGCCCACCCCCTCCCTTAAGTCGGTGCTTTTGTTGTTGCTTGCTCTACTCTGCTCTATTACTTAAGTGCTCAAGAAAACGCCTTCACTTTTTTTTGGGCATTGGGTTAATTAGACTAATTTTCAGAGAATGTTTCGCGAGGAATTTTTTAAGTGTTGTGAATAACAGTGAAGTATTTAGAAAATGCAGTCAAAATCTTTCGAGACTTTTAGCTGCTTGTGAAAAATTTCTGTTGCTCTGACAATTGGAGTTGTTTCTCGTTTTGGATTGCTTTCATGAAGAATGCTTGAAGCTTTACACACTGGTCAATGCATTAGAAACATCTGTGAAACATATGTAAATTTGCGAAAAAAAAACATAAATTGTTAACTAAAAACATAAATAACGTTTATTTGGGAATCGTTCCAATAATAAAAATAATAATTACGAATGTCTCGTAACCACTAGGATTTTGTGAGATTTTTTTTTGAGCGCCGAGAGATGGCACTACTTTGTTAGCAGATCCTAATCCAGAGCATTAAGCACATGACGGCATTTCTAGGAGGAGTTATCATAATGTAACTCCTGAAACTGCACGTGTTTATCTACTTTTCCACATAGACACCTTGACGATTTAGGCATTCACCTAACGCTGCAGCAGTTTCAGAATATCCCGCTCATAGCGCAATGGCGCAGGCAGATTTGACTTCCTCGTCAGTCTCAATCCCTTGACCACCAGAAATCTCTTCATGGGACTAAAGAGATGGTAGTCCGAGGGCGCTAAGAGATGGTGGTCCAGAACCTCCCAATCGAAACGGAACAATTATGCTTTGACGATGTTACCCATATGCGGTCGGGCGTTGTCATGAAGAAATCGAACATCGTTTCCTCTTCTTTCTAGTCGCATATCCCAATTGCAATTTTAGACTCGGGTGTGAACTGTAAGATCCAGGACCCATCTCCGGTGACAATCCCATTCAGAAATGCATTTTCCTCCTGGTTGTACCCCAAGAAATTCAGCAGGTTCTTAACTTTTGCGAAAAATACCTTATAATAGTTCGCTCTTCTTCCACTGTAGACGATGTGATAGTGACGGCCATTTGTTAAGCGACTGGTAGCATGTAGTGCGCGTGCGCAAGAACAATTCTTGGTATGCAATGCCTGTGCATGTACTCAGCCTTACTTTTGGCTATGTTAAATTTTACCCAGCGACTATATTTCCTCAGTTAAAAAATAAATGGAGTTATTTTTCTGATATCACCTCGTATTTAATTTTGAGAGTACCTAACGACTTGAATTGTATGCAGCTCGAATCTAGTGAATCTGTGATAGCGTCAGCCCTTTTCCATTTACGCACCTCTCAGGGCCGCACACTTTTCCCAACGATGGACGATTTGCTGGATGCCACTTTTATAGAAGTCCTCATTTTAATTGTTGAGGGACTGCTCTACTTCGAAAAAGTCCTCGTCGTCGTCATGGAAATGCCGTCCACGAAGCGGGTTCTTCAAGCGAGGGAAGAAGAAGACGTACCTTGGGGCCACATCGGGCGAATACGGCGGATGGGACAGTATTTCGAACCTAAGCTTCGCCGCAACGCGCATGGTATCATGCGCGGAATGTGCTAACGCTTTATCGTGCAGAAAGCTGATCCATGATCTGTTCCACCGTGAAAAATGAAGGAAATTTTTCACGGCTCGCACCTCCAATTTTCCTAGGGGCTGGGTCATGTTGCTTTCGACGCTCTGGCGGCGTTTATAGATACTGTACCAAACGCCGCTTTGGATGCTCCAGCACTCGCGGGATGTCGCTTCCCAATAGCACCACACGTCTTCAAAATAGATCGTTCTTTCATATTGATTGCAATGACTTTATGACCCCCCCCCCACCTCGTACACTTCTATTAATAATACTGCCTGACGTATTTCTGTTTCTTGTTACCGAGCTCATTATACCGGTTGATCCAAAAATCAGTTCACCCAAAGATATATATTAAAATGAAAACCATTAAACATACCGACGTCAGATTTGCAGTAGTCTTCTTTAATCAATGCGACACTGATTGAGCCTACAGTAAATGTTTAGAGTGATACGAAGCCACGTATTCTTATAAACGCGTTGCAGCATATTCTCCGGAATTGCGCGAATTTCATTCGCCCCACTGAGATTCGGGCTGTGTAAGCTGTAGCTCCGTCCTGCTGATAATAACCTTGTCTGCATTCAATATCATTTGCTCTATAAATTTTTCGAATGTATTGCAACAATTTCCGTATTAATAGTGGTGCAACGTGTTTCCAAGAATATATGCCGTCGCGTTATTACGAGGGGTAGTCATAAAGTCATTACAATCAACGATCGCTTTTGAAACTGGGAAGCTACAGGTATTGGACATTGAAACTGAAACACCTTCGCAAATAGCACTTGATACCCCCAGGGCTGAATAGAACCTTCTGCTCGGTAATTAATCGTATGCATATCAATGAATTACGTGTCAGAGTTCTTAGTAGTCACTCCAGTAGAAAAGTTCGATAGTAAGCTTCAAATTGTCTGTGCAGAGCGCTATAATGGGAGACATATCCGACTTCAAAAGAGGGCAGATTGTTGGCGCGCGTCTAGCAGGTGCATCTGTGTCCAAAACTGCCACACTTTGTGATGTCTCACGTGCTACAGTATCCAGGGTGATGTGTGCATATGAACAGGAAGGACGAACCACGTCCAGGAGGTGCAATTGCAGGAGAAAACGGAAGTTGTCGGAAAGAGACGTCAGGACATTGACCAGAATTGTTGCACGAAAGCGGAAAACCACCGCAGCAGAAATCACCGCAGAAATGAATACACACCTCCAGGAACCTGTGTGCACGAAGACAATCCGTCGTTACCTGTATAAATCCAACATCCATGGCAGGGTTGCTATACCGAAGCCTTTCATCAGTAGGACAAATGCCTCCAAGCGAGTTCAGTGGTACCGGACGCATAAAATCTGGACGTTGGATGACCTCAAACGCGTCATATTCTTGGATGAGTCCAGCTACACTGTCTTCCAAACAACAGGGAGGGTATTCGTCTGGAGGAGCCCCTCGGATGCCTACAACCCAGACTTCTTGGCAGCCACAGTCAAACACGGAGGTGGATCAGTAATGGGTGGATCAGTAATGGTTTGGGGTGCAAACTGTGCAGGACCTCTACCGATCCTTCCCAAGACGTGTTGCTGCTGTGCTGGCTGCCCACGGTGCCCCAACACCTTATTAAATAAAGATTTTGGATTTCTACCAGGTGTTTCAGTTTCAATGTCCAATACCTGTATGTACTCGTATTCCACGCATGACAGCTAAAACCCGTCGTGGCATGGATTCTACAAGTCTTTTGAAAATGTCGAGGGAAGATTGTACCAGATTAGCTGTATATGTGGAGGATACAAAGTGGCGTTTGGTGCAGTATGAGCGACGAAAGCAACATGGTGCAGCCCCCATTGGAAAATTGGAGGTAGATTGCTTGTGTTAATTGTTAAAAATAAAATAATCTAGGCCTACCAATGCACACTGCGTCCCGGTCTCATTTGATTGTTCAATGCAGTATTGGAAGTAAACGGAGCTGTGGGGACCCCATGTTCATATGACAAAAAATACTTCTAAGGACCTCTTCTATCATCTCCCAAAAAATCTGTACTCAATTCAAAAACACCCTGTATAATACTTAGAATCTATTACGTTCACCATAGAAGTTTTCACTTCGGTCGTGCGGTCTTAAGCACACACCCGTTTTTTTATTTTAATTTTTTACCTTTTCATTGGGCTTATTCTATTATTTGTTATCTTCAAGCTGTGTAATATAAATCTTAATTTTTGAATAAGTTAATGTTCTTTCTGAGATCGACTAGAGTAATAAGTACATCTTCCAGGGGAAAAAGAGACTAATCGAGTAGTTACAAAAGTACTCTTCACTAAAATTAAATAATAAAGTATTATTTTCGATGGCTTAATATTTTCAAACACTTTAAAGTATTCTTCTCATCTCCCTAAGCTGCATACGGCGATAATGAAAAGATCAGACGCTCTTTAAAAATGTGGACACAGGGAAGTGAAATATCAACAACCAACGCCGCTCCTAATAAACTTCAAGTTTTGCGAGTGTGCCAGACAGGATAGAAAAAGCAAGAGTGGAAGAAGAGTGGGGAAAGGGGAAAGAAAAAAGCCAAAGCCTTCGCAGGCTGTTAGGTTGTCAAGTGGCTAATTCATAATGAATGAAGTTTCTGCGTTGCGGGGCTTAATGGTCGTGTGTACAGCGTCAGGATCGCGAGTAATCTTATGTAAGTTGTATGAAAGTGAAGGTAATGCGAACCCGAGCTTCGCCACCAATTGCAATATTCATTTTGACGGTGAGACTTTAGGTGCACAAAATAGAATAACTGTGACGTTTTTCTTTCCAAACTATGAACTAGTGTCTGCTGCAGCGGGGATGCTTAAAAATTAACATTTTGTTTACGAGGCTTTAAGCATGTTTCTCAAGATTCCGTTGCGAAAGGTGAAGCGAGCCTAAGAATGTATTAAAGGTTGAGAAAAACCAAAATAAAGAAAAGTATAAACAGGTCCCTACATATTACATCAGTTTATTATATAAAATAAAAATATCAATGATCAATACCGTTTCCCTATTCTCTACGATAATGAGATCTATTTCAAACAGTATAATGTAGCAAAATAAACATCATATAATAATTTTCCCATGGATCATTACAATAGTTAATAATGTATAGCTCTTGCGAGCTGTTGAGTGCTAACTGAATTGCAGAGTTTTGAAAAAAATGAGTATATTAAAGATAGATCCTCGAAACCTGCCGCCAAATTTGAAGTTGATAGGAACTGATTCCTGACTGTATTCCTGTCTATTTGGAGTTATTGTACGCGTAA
The DNA here is from genome assembly GCA_023313115.1 of Rhysida immarginata. Classification (NCBI taxonomy): domain Eukaryota; kingdom Metazoa; phylum Arthropoda; class Chilopoda; order Scolopendromorpha; family Scolopendridae; genus Rhysida; species Rhysida immarginata. Next base: position 149,266 of record JAHWFO010111119.1, on the reverse strand, counting down.
CAACTGTGAGGCATGGTTTTTGATTATACCCAAAACCAAAAATCGTGAAAAATGAAGCTGCCAGATAGCTAACTACCCCACGGCTTACTCGTGATTTGCCCAGAACGTCATGGCGGAGAGCCTCCAAGTTGGTGGCGCTGTTTAAAGTCGTTGATTTACGTAATAAAGATTTTTAAAATGAAATGCTAAAGATTGTTGAAATCGCTTATTACGAAGGGGGGGGGGGTCATAAATCATTACAAGACAGATATGGCGTGAACCTGCACGATTGTAGCGAAGAACTGCTCCAGCTCTTGGAAATACCATCCACGAAGCGGATTATTCAGCCGAGAGAAGAAGAAGTCGCTTATGGCCAGGTCGGCTCAATACGGCATTTGGAGCAGTATTTCGAACCCCAGCTTCCCCGCAACGCGCATGGTCTCATGCGCGGAATGTGTTGGCGCGTTGTCGTGCAGAAATCTGACCCCTTTGGACATCTTCCCGCCTTTCCTCCGCACTGAAAACGTCGACGCCACATGGTGAATGCCTCGTACGATGGAGCAGTGTCACCATAAATGGTCAGTAATTCCTCATGGATTTGTTCCTCTTCATTGTATGATGCCTTCGCTTATCTTTAGGAGGCGTTGGCTAAACCCGGCTCCCCCCAGAAATTGTATGGACTTCGCACGAAAAGATGTGACTTCCTTAGTGATTCGCCATCTTGGTTCCACACAGCCATTGCTAGGAAGAGTTTAAATCATTTTCTCCTTTTGAAATTAATTTTGGGTCGTCATAAAAGACGTAGCAATAAAATATAGTTTTATTTCAGACATTCTGACCACTTGTGTAGCCAAACTAGTGTCAGAATCAGCATATCTAGTGTTTAGCAACGACTTGTGTGGAACCAAGATGGCGCGTTGCCAAGGGGTGGAGCTAACTGTTACGTCACTGGTACGAAGTCGAGGCCAACGAGAAAGACAGGCCTCGAAGCGGAAAAGTCACCTGACCAACTGGATCCGAACAACAATCCAACCTTCATTGTTTCCAACAAACGAAAAAATACTGATTGTTAAAATCCAAGATGGAGACAATGAAGATTGGATTGTTGTTCAGACCCAGTTGGTCAGGTGACTTTTCCGCTTCGAGGCCTGTCTTTCTCGTTGGCTTCGTACGAAGTCCGAGGCCAACGAGATAACAAGGCCTGGAAACGAAAAAGTCACCTGACCATCGGGGTGCTAGCAACAATCCAGCCTACATTGTTTCCAACAAACGGAAAAACACTGATTGTTAACATCCAAGATGGAGACAATGAACGTTGGATTGTTGCTAGCACCCCGATGGTCAGGTGACTTTTTCGCTTCCAGGCCTTGCTATCTCGTAGGCCTCGTGCGAAGTCAAAGCCAGCTAGAAAGACAGGCCGGGGCACTGAAAAGTCACATGACCAAAATAGATCGAGCAACAATCTAATCTTCATTGTTTCTAACAAACGAAAAAACACTGATTGTTGAAATGCAAGCTAGAAATTACTTTGGTCTTGTGAGTTTTAAGTGCCCCGGCCTGTCTTTTTGGTCGGCTACGTGCGAAGTCCAAAGCCAAGTAGAAAGACAGGCCCGGACGCGGAAAAGTCACCTGACCATAGAAGTCCGAGTAACAATGTAACCATCATTGTTTCCATCTTGGTTTTAAACAATCAATATTTATTCTTTTGTTGAAAGCAATGAAAGTTACATTGTTGTTTGGACTGGTATGGTCAGGTGACTCTTCCGCGTCAGAGCAACACCACCTAAAGAGAAAGCCTCTGCACGGAAACGTAATACATTGTTACATCATCATAGTAGTGCATTGTTATTCGTATTTCTACGAATAATATGCCCTGAATTTGCACTACTATGATGATGTAACAATGTATGACGGTTTCCGTGTAGAGGCTTTCTTTTTAGGAGGTGTTGGTCAGGGCCTTGTATTTCTCGTTGGCCTCGTGCGAAGTCGAGGCTAACGAGAAAGACAGGCTCCGGTACTGAAAAGTCATCTGACCAACATAGGTCTATTAACAATGTAACTTTCATTATTTCCATCTTGTATTTTAACAATCAATTTTTTTTCCTTTCCTCTCCGACGGGTTCACCCGACTAGTCACGCGTTGGTAAAATGCGTGGAAAGGGATGGGGACTATGTCGAAAAGTGAATAGTGAATTACATAGAGGAGAAATGTGAGTATCAGATACAAAAAGAATTTTGAAAATCGGTTAAAAAATAAAAAAAGTTACAGCCATGGAGGCATTAATTTTCAGCCCACCCTCGTAATTTTTTGATTACGTAAAATTAAATACATGTAATAATATTTTTTTTCAAATTTTCCAAACAATTTACTTCAATTCAACTTCAAAATATATTTGCTACTTTCAGTTTAAGTGGAACCACCCTTGTGGCATTTACTTGAACTAAGTTAAGTAGGATTCGCAGTAGTTCAAACATGGCTTTCATAGCACAGAACACAAATCCCAGATAACATTCTCTCATAATAGTTATTAGAACGAATTTTTATCTTAAACAGTCACCTATTTTTTAGTTTAAAAATGGAAGGATCCTACTTTCGCAGCCACTTTTTCAAAAAAAAAAAAGCGCCCTCTATATTCACTGAAATTAGCGCATTGGCATTAGACTACTTTGTCATTCAGTGGCATCTGGTGGTAGACTTCGACGGTAATAGCCTTGCGAGGCACAGTCGACCGACTATGAACTTCTTTATTAAATTAACCATGTTAAGAATCTTTCGTAACAATTAGCATATTTCAATGTAGCGCACATTTCATTTTACTTGAGCTATTACGTGGAGCCATTTTAAAGCAGGTATTAAAATAGTTAGTATTCGAACAGCGAGCTAAAAACATTAAGTTATGCCACGGAAAATTGACAAGTACTGCGGGGGGCGCCCCCCCCGCACTACAGTCCTTTCCGACGTCAAATTCAGCTATTCCGAAATTATGAACGCATGTAAGAAGCGAGGCTTCGTAGTACGAGGGTGGATCAAATATAAATGACTTTTTGTTAAGAAATAATCAAGTACATGCAGCCAAACTTCGTTAATGTATATTTCAAGGGACTGAGTGAGGATGTATATAAAGTCTGTTCCCTCCATACAATTTCAAAACGAGTGGAGATACAACAAATGTGTTGCGAACGTGTTAGAAGAAAGGGATATCGAGTGTACTAATAAATAACATAGGGAAAACCAGAAGCGGCGCCACTCCTGACGTCGTGCGGAAAGCTCGGGTTCTCGCAATATGATTTAACCCAGCAACACAAAGGGCCATTGGAAAGAAGGTACGGACATCCCTGTACACGGTAAACACAATTATCAACCGTGATTTACAACTGGAGAAGCGACACAAGAGCCACTTGAACTCCATTTCTACTTCATAGCCTTGCCTAGAAATACTGAACTTATGTGAGTCATGATATTTCAATTGAAAAATGGAAGGAAAAATTCTGCGAACCGGATTCGAACCAGGAACCTCGACTATCATGGCCGATGCCTCTACCAATTGGGCTATCGCAGACACCACGGACAGCCAAGCTGTCTCAAGGTGTCTTAAAGACAACCAAGTTGTCACGGTTGAAAGCCCAATGGGAGACGGGAACCTGGCCCGCAGATCGAGAATTTCTCCACTCCAACCCATCAGAAAGTTGATGAGCTCACAAGTAAATAATAATGTTCAACCGTGACAACTTGGTTGTCTTTAAGACACCTTGAGACAGCTTGGCTGTCCGTGGTGTCTGCGATAGCCCAATTGGTAGAGGCATCGGACATGATAGTCGAGGTTCCTGGTTCGAATCCGGTTCGCAGAATTTTTCCTTCCATTTTTCAATTGAAATTTCATTACCTATGCTTGGAGACACATCTCCAGTTAATAATTATTATTATTTAATTATGTGAGTCATTTAATTAGAATAACTTTCTGGGGGTGTATAACGTATCACAGTTTGGTTAGTAGCTTCAGAGAGAATGGCAAACGGGCATTGTTTTCAATGCGATCTTGGTGTAAATTGAATTTTTCTTCTGTGAATTTCTATTTCAAGCCTCGCTAGACCCAAAGTGAGATTATTATGAAGAAAGGTATTGCTCGGAACACGGCTGATTCTGGAAATTCAGGGCCCCCTTAATAATAATAAGAGTCATTACGGTTGGTTTCTCAAAGGAACGCGGAACGTAACGATTGATCTCACTTTGATCTTCCGCAGGTAAACAGTGACTGTCTTTTAATATTTATTCACAAACATTTCAGAGAGAGAGAGGGAGAGAGAGAGAGAGAGAGGGATGGAGAGACGACGTTGGAAGACGTCATAAAGGACAATTGGCGCGCAAGACACGATTCTGGAGATTCCAACGTCACACCGTCCCGTCGGTGTATACATATTTATAAGGTGTGAATGAAAAGTAAATGCAATGGAACTAGAATCAGCGATCACATGCTTTATTAAAAGGTAGTTTATGTTCACTTTCCGTTTCTCATATCTTTCATCAAGCCCAGCACGAGTGACGCGCAGCTTCCGGATCAATACTTTCATTTGGTAGTCAATGTGTAGGGGGATAAACACCGGGTAAGGCGCCGAGTCGAGCTGGCTCGATGCTTCTTTGAGGAAAGGAGGAGGAGAAATTTGAAAGCTCGGCCACATCGTCCTCAGAATAATAGAGGAAATATTTCCCGAATATTTATACTTGAAACACTCGACTATTTGAATACCAATGGAGTGGAAGTTGTTTAGTGTTAATTTCTCATAAAACTGAGGTTGGGAATCTTAGTTATATATAGGACACTTTGAAGTCCATGATTATTGTATATTTGTTGACATTGATAAAGCGCATTGATGACATCGCCTTTTTGGGTATACAGTGACACCCAATAAATAAATAGACATACCACGTTTCAGGTTTATTCACGTTTTTTCATAGAAATAACTATGTATGTGCACTTATATTCTCATCTTGTAGAAACATGCTTCGAAAGACTGGTTCCACAGAATAGAGTGATTTTCAACGATAGCGTCAGTTTGTAGCATCATGTCATCTTCTCAGATGAGTAGTCTTTTATTCATGTTTCTTGTAGTGGTCGAGTATTGATCTGGAGAAAACCCAGCCAAAACTTCAGCATGAATCGACAGCAACCAACTGTCAAGCATGTTTGTGGACTTTCTCTTATTGTATGGGGTACTATTTAGTGCCATTAACGCAGAAAAATACATTGCCATATTGGTGAACGGTCTATTGCCAATATTTTCTAGCGGGATCCATTCTGTTCATGAAGGACGGTGCTCTTTGTCACGCTGCTCGAAGAACCAGGCTTGGCAGGCCACAACATGGCTTACAGAAACTACATGGGTCAGTCAATCACCCGATATGAATCCATCGAACACGTCTAGAGTATGCTTGATTGTGCAGAACTTTACGAATATTTTCGTACCATGCGAATCGAAATTCCACAGGTCAAGATCGCCCAACTCATTGATTCCATGCCCAACCAGGTGAAAAGCTCTACAGAAAGCAAAAGGTGCGGTCACAAAGTTCTGATAGCAAATAGTTTTTGTGCAATAAATAAATGACCGAAGAGCAGAGTGTCTATTTACTTATTGGATGCAACTCTATACTACACTCACTCACCAAAAGTCATTACACAACTGACCAGGCAAGCCTTCGCCAGTCCTCAGCGGTCCAATGTCGATGTTGGTTGGCCCAGGCTAAGCTTTGCAGCTGTCAAGAATGGCATCCGTCGTGGCCTCCTGCTCCCAAAGCCTGCAGCTGCCAAGTTTCGCCAAATTGTCGTCACGGACACAGTTGCGGGACGTCCCTAGTTGTACCGCATGGTGATTTGACCCGCTGTCGCCTTTCGGTCAGTTTTTGCAAGCCGGGTGACCCGTCGAACACCTCTGGCTTTAATAAGACGTGGGCGGCTTCACCGCTATCCGACATGGGTTGTAATCCCTCGTTGGGTGTACTCTCGATAGACCCTTGCAACGGTTGTGCGGGAAAATTGCAGGTTGTTGGCTACATCTGATATTGAGGCAGCCATCCGTCTGGCACCAACAATCATCCCCCGTTCAAATGCGGATAGCTCTCGGCGTGCTGCTATTTCTGCAGCTAGTTTTGCTTACAATGATTGTGTGATATCAAGGAGTCCTGCGCACCTGTATTCCGAGAATGGAAGCAGCGGATTCTGTCTCGTTACGGACAGTGTATACTTAATATCCCTGCTGTCCAATATTACTATAAACATCAAACAATTTCTAGCTGAACAGTCTGTTTCCTAATTTAGTGGACACTTCATTATCAAACAAACATTCATTTATATCATAGTTTTTTAATCCCTTGGTCTATGCACAGGCACCGAATTCCATTGTTATAGTCTAACAATTGGATTGCTGTATTTCTTGAAGAGTCGTTTTTTGCCCACTCTATTGTATGAATTTGGATACAGCTTAAACTTAATAATGCATTTAACGATCATATAACGTAACAGAATTGTCAGGTAATATTACGTATTTGTTGCTGAACTCGTAATAGTAGTTACAAAGACTGCAAAGAATGCAAGCGATCTACAACTTCTAGTAAAACGAAAAGCTGTTTGGAAAGTCAGGACATAATCTTCCATTTTGTAATATAAAAAGAAAAGGTTTAAACCACAATTAACTGCAACACATAAACAAACAAACCAACATGACTTGGGACGATGAATGGGCCAGACGGGTGGGCCAGACGGGTTACATTCTTATTGGCATGATATGCGAAAGGAAAAAGTTTTTTCTACGCGCATGTAAGGTGGTGGGTCAGTTATGATTATGGCGGTTTCGGTTTCAATGACACAATTCCACTATCATTTTTTTCAGAAAGAATGAATTCTGCATCCTATCAGTTACTTCTCCAAGAATTTGCATTGCCATACGGACCAAATGTTTGTGGAAATAATTGGATTCTACAACAAGACAACAGTTCCAAGGCAACAATAACGTGGTTGGATGCCAAAGGTGCTCGGTGTATGCGAGGCTACCCAGAAGTCCCGATTTAAATCCCATAGAGAATCTATGGGGGATTATAGTTCGCTCGATATACGTTGACTGTCTACGCAAAGCAATTACTGTGGCCTTGGTTTAAATTGGAGTCTTGAAGTCCTACAGAATATCATTACTCCACTGAAAGACAGAGTACGAGTACTATTTGTTCCTTAGCCGGTAGTTGATACACTTCTGCTTTCGTTACTTTCAATTAAAGGCTGATCACTTTTTAACAAGGTTACTGGCAATTATTGCTTATTATATGCTGAGAAGCATATATTGGTTTCGCTATGTTTTTGTAACCGTGTGCTTGTGTCTCTGTCCGTCTGTATGTCTGAGAATGCTTTAACTTTATCAAATTCTGCTTTCGCTATTCGATAGAGACCCCCCCCCCCTGAGCTCACCTGATTAGTTTTTGATTGCAATCGGTCTAACAGTCACGTGACTATTGAGACCCAAAACCCCCCATTAAATTTTTTTTTGGCAATATAAGCCCTGTAATATGTCACTCTAACGGGAATGACGAGCACAAGACGAATAAGACATTGTAGACCATTTCAAGCACGTGCACTAATATGAACTTAGGGCATGTAATATATCAATCGATTCGTACTGACGAGTCATAAGTGAATACAGTTTTATTTTTTGTTTATCATTTAAGCATTGTTGACGTCTGCACGTACCCGTTGTGAAGCTTTGTCAAGGCATGCGCTCATTTCGTTTTTAAAATTCAGTGCTGTTAAGCCTATTATTGTTAAATGTGGATAATTAATGTTAGGGCGATTGTTAAAAATGTCTAATGTTAGGCCTAGCGTTAAAGCTAATTAATATCAGGGCTATTGTTATCAGTAGGTGATTAATGCTAGGCCTATTATATGATATATAGTCCAAAGTTAATTGCTGTTCAGTCTAATAGGTAACAATAGGTAATTGCTCTGAGACCAAATGTTGATAACAGCTAATTAATGTTAGGGCTATTATTATCAACAAGTAATTACTATTATGAATTGTTATCGACTGTAGTAATCTTCTGTATGTTGTGTACGGCCTGTGTAGCTCTTAATGTAGGGAACGCGAGAAGCTTTGCAAACGAACAATAACTTTACAATAGAGAACATACGAATTTGAGTTTGCACTTCTTTTTACGTACTGGCCTCCCCGCTATTTACACTTAGTCTGCTTCAAATATTCATGTTAATATTTTAAAAATTGTTGTGCATCTGCATCGTTGTACGAGACAAGGAATTTGTATTGTTTTGTGCTTTAACGTGAATGTGAAGCAATAAAACAGATTTGAGTGTGGATAGAATCAAAGGAATTTCTCTTATTTATTTAAATCCACTGTAAGTAAAAGTGAAATATTCAAATTTAAAATTACATCTGCATCACAGCTAAAGTTCCTTGGAATGCTTACAAGATTTTTCCCGAAAAAGCTTTGCAACAGTGATTTTTCTCTCCTAACGTTTATGGTAACTTAGAATAAGAAGGGATGAATGGCTCTAGCAGTGGAAAGATCATAGGCGCAGTAGTTTAAAACATTTAGACGTACGAGCATCTCATTTCGCGCGTGTTTGGAAAGATTCGTGCGAACGCTGCAATCGAATACGTAAATGACTTGCAGTTTTCGCTATTGCTGTATATAAAATGTTAATATAAAATTAAACAACAAATATTTATATTCTTCTTTTCAGCATATTTGAAAATCGTTTTACGAGTTTTATTCTTTTTTTTTTAAGAGAAACCTGATTATTAAGTAACGGATCAGTTATTGGTTTCACAATGTCCGTCTGTCAGCCCCCCTTCATAGTTTTCACATTTTTTGAACGTAGAAGGTTGAAACTCGGAACGTAGCTTACCGTAGGCATGCACTACTGGGGTCAGAGTTACATTGCTGAGTGTTAGAGGGGACCAAGTTATCTACATTACTATGAAATTTCGGCCAAATTCTCCCAGTGGAGTCGAAGTTGTGGGGGTGGCAGTCACTTCGTCTTTTGAACTGTGGAAACCCAGGGCCTTACTAAAGCAATGCTGTACTTGGTAATTTACGAATAAGGGACCTGGTCACCCTTCCAAACGTTTACACGATCTGGGATCTACGTCCGTGCCCGTGGTGTTTCTCCCGGGTCTTCTATCGTAAGGGGGGAGGGGTAAATGATGACTTTACAGGATTCAACAATAACAACTGATTTATTTATGCTGTATTTACAATTACGATTGATTATATCCAAAGCTAACTCTAAATTTCCACTGATTTGATTCTACACCAAATAAATGGATCTAAGAGAAATGAGAGATATGAGAGCGGCTGTGTGTTACCCAATCTAACGTTCTCGCATTCGCCTTCGTTCGTCTATTCTCAATAAAGTTCGACTTCTATTTCACGCTTCCTTATTGAATAAATATTCTCTTCTATTAAAGAGGGGTGGGTCTCTCCTCAGCAAATAAGAAATAAATTAACTATTGAATACTGTTAACGTCTCATGAGCCTCCTGCTCGATTCTATCTATTACTAAAACAGGATAAAACTAATCAAACATCTGTCCAATCTGTGACAGGCTATATTGACTATTTCTACAACTATCTGCATCTGTCTCCTCCGACAAGTTCTATCATTCTCCGACTGTTCACTTCGGACTACTCACACAGACTATCCGCATCCGTCTACATGGACAGACTGATACCTTCTCCTAACATTTCTGATCCTACAACAACACTAACTGTCCTCCTAACTCCTCCTCACACTAGTCCCTAACTGTAAACCGAACAACAATGTGTAAAAGACACTCAAACAGATAATTGGTGGAAAGGAAGGTCAACTCCTCCTTTCCAAATCATGCCACCATCAATTTGCATAAATTCTAGACAATGTGCGTCAGCGTATTCTATGACTGTCTCAAAATACAATACTCAGTAAACTAAGATGTACATCCGGTGTAATTCTAACTGTTAAACTTTCCATTCTAAAAACTCTTCTAAATACTTTCTAAAGCTTTATAAAAACTAAATAAACTGTTTTATAATTATTCTATCTACCGTATATAACAACCAAATAACGACTGAATTCTAATTCACGTAAACTAGATAGATGTTTAAATAAACTAAACATGGCTAGTCTACCTTCTCCAATATTAAACCTCACCTTATAAACATTATAGATATAATCACCAAGTGTTAACTAATTTAAATGACTGACTAAGATTAAAAGTTAATTGAAATATAATAATAATCTAGAAACTGTCTTTAACTTCATAAACTAAGATCTCTCCTGTGTTACACTAACAACTATCACTAAAATAGCTGAAGGAAAATCTTTACATTTAATTATTAAGTTTTAACTCGCTTCTTACTAAAATAAGGGCGGGGGTTTCAGAATTCCGGGGCCTCACAGAACTATGGTAACATATGCCATGTGATATATCATACGATCGGAAATGATGAGAAGGAAATGAACCTGCAATAATGAAGCTCTTTTATATTTTCCAAATACTTTGTTCGAGAATATCAATGTATGATTAAATAAAATTGGGGGTTTAAAAAGTGCAGATAAATTTGGAAAAATAGATGAACTCAGGAGCTTCCGCTATTTTTTATACCGTCCTCGGGGGGCGGGGGGGGGGGGGGGAGTAAATTCTTGTTATAATATATTTTGAGTCCGATTAGCTAATACGTTATGCATTAGCTTTAATGTATTTTTTGAGAATCCATTAGCACTTATTTTCCAATCTGAGATGGATAGAAACCTATCGTAAAACGTTTGCAAAATCGAAGTAAACAATTGCTACGAAGGAAATATCGGATGCATAGTTTCTTAAAAGTGCTTCCATAGACGTGAATTATGCCACTTAACATTGTTTTATTTTTAAAGGAAACAAAGTTTTGATTGAACCAATAGATTTTTCTTCTATTACTTCAGCTGCAGTAATAAAACGTCGACTTTTATAAAGGATGTTGTAAACACGCTCATAAAATTCACTCGGATTCTCAAAAAAAAAACGAAAGAAAAGGTTTTGAAATAGGAGTTATCACGAACAAGAAAAAGAAGAACGTCTATATATCAATCCTCGCTCCAACAAAAACTCTTCGCAATAATGAGACCGAAAAATCACTTTGACGAAGAAAAACTCCTGTCTTACTACGTTTCACAAAAATTCACGTGTCACGAGATCGAAAAATAATTAAGCTTAACTCTGTCGGAAAAGGTAAACTCCTTGACATCTGAAAAAATAGAGGAAAAATATGGTAGTGGGAGGAGTAAAAAAAATGAAGATTGTTTGTTTTTTGCCCTTGTTATTGGGCAAGGTAGGCCATGGAAAGAGTTCGAAGTGCTGATGTTCTGAAGAAAGAAAAAAATATAATAAAAGCCACCACTTAAAGAAAAAGAAAGCCAGCAAAAATTTTCGTACCTCAACCCTACACTTGACAGTTGACTGTGACACTAATGACCCAATAATTTGATAGCGTCCTTTTCTGAATTACAGGGTCTTTATCGATTGCTCGAGTTCTGCTCACAAAAAGTGACAATTGCGATATCCCCCCACCTCGATACCCAGCTCACGCATCGCCGACGGAGAGAAATAAAAATACTTGAAAGTAATTCATCCACCTTAATGTGGAGAGATTTTTTTCCCGCATTTATGACAGGACTAATTTTAATAAGGTTTTTTATGTTGGAATGCTTTTTTTTTTTTTTGCTCTTTCTGCTCAGTCCTCATGAAGCCAATTTTTCTCATTTTCTCCTAGGAGGAATAAAAATTAAAAGTTGCTCCATTGCTGAAGCTGTGCTTCTTAGCTTAACCTTTACACTCACAATATTGAGAAAAAGTTCTAAGAAAGAATGCTTAACCTTTATCCACACTGCCCAATGGCATAAGCCAAGTCCGGAAAGTAAATTCACAAATAACAAGTCAGGCAACCGACATGCCCAGGACCGATAGGATTATAAGGAATGGGGAAGAATTTAGACATCAGAAGACACCAGATGGCAGATTGTACTATCCACCCTAAGGCAGCAATTTTTTAATGTTAACCTATGGGAGAAACTACAATTATTTGTTCTGAATAAATAAAAATGGTGATATTAAAAAAATTAAATGTCTCACTATCTTAATTGATATATATCACTTTTTCACAAGTTCTTATTTTTAATTAAAATGAATTTTTAAAATAATCTTAAATCTATATATATAAAGAAGGATGTTTGTGGGTCTGTTTGTTTGTATGTTTTTTATACAAATCTACAGTTTTATTCTGATCTTGATAAAATTTCGCATACATGACCTTCAAAGCATGAGGAAGGTCACTGTCTACCTCAGATTTCGGAAAAATAATAAATATCGATAAAAAATCGATATTCATGGTTATGGCAAGGCATATTAATGAGAAATATCGCATGACCAACAATGCAAGGCAAAGTTGGTACAACAATAGGTATCAACAATGGTATCAGCACGCAATTCACAAATACACTGCATGAACCAACAATATATATCTCATGACTAACAATGAAAGGAAAAGTTTGTGCAAGTGTAATTATCCCGGGCAACGCCGGGTACCTCTTCTAGTTTGTAATAAAAATTTTAACAAAAGTGAAAATTTAACAATTTGCAACAGCTATTGCTTTCTCAAATTAAAAAATGCCAGGCTAAACATTTTTATGGAAGTAATAAATTATGTAGCTCAGCAAAATAATGTTCAAAATAAGCGGTATTTTTATGCGAATTTTCATAAGAAAATCTATCTGGCACTTTTAACAATTTTCATTTATTATTGCATTTTAATAAATCTTTGAAAACCGAATTGTTTCCCCTCGTACTTAAAAAAAAAATTCAATTAAAACCGCCGTTTTCCCCGTAGGTTAACATTAAAAATGGCTGCTTTAGGATGGGTAGTACAATTCGCCATCTGGTGTTTTGCTTGAGAAATATTATACATTCTTCCCCATTCCAGGATAAAAACGAAAGCATATGCTTTCTAACACTCCAGAGATGACGCGGGTGTTTGTAACATGGATGGTGGCGCGCGGTCTATGAGACCGCATTTTGAAACTACTTTTTTTTAATGCTCAAAAATGAAATTCTTGAATTTTTTTATCTATCACTTAATTTACCTCATTATTAATAGCACACCTCAAAAAACTTTTAAATATTATCTTAAAAACGCAACTTTTAGAAAGAAATTTAAAAACCCTTCTTTTTCCGGCAAAATTAGACATGAATATTTCAGGAAAGGCATTTATAAAAATAAAATAGTTGAAAATTGATACTTTGCACTATTTTTACTTTTCATACATATATACTTTCTTACATAAAAGAAAACCATTATAAAAATGACTAATAGCAATCATTTCTCAGAGGATAAAAAAATATAAAATAATTTTGAAGCGTTATTGATCTTGAAATTCAGAAAACAGCATTAGTATACTTGCATTATTATTTGCGTTTCGCTCCAATTTTATTTGAAAACAAATAAGTTTGTAAGTAGGAAAGCATTAATAAACAAAAAAGAGATTGGAAATTAACTGGAGAATATGTTTAGGTAAAACAAGAACGATTTTACCGCCAAAGCGGATGAAGGGAGCACATTTTCATGTTATAGCATCGTACATGGATATATTGAATTAATCAACATTTTAAAACACATTTTATTTAAGAGAAAATAAATAAATATGAAAACTAAATTGTAAATTACTATTTAAGTAAGCTAATGTATAGAGAGAATTTAAACGAATAAACTTGAAGAACTGAAAGGTAAATGGAGAGTGAGTTATTCCTCATACATTTAAAAAAATAAAAGTTCTTTAATTTGTAAGAATTCCCACATAATGTTAAACGAAGTGAGCCTCAATTGCTGAAGCGTTGTGTGTAAGCATCTATTATTTTTCCATATTAAATTACTAAAGTGTTTCTACGTTATCGTCTACTATTGAAGCAAGCGATTAACTACTATTAATTAGCAATATGTATAACAGTAGTGAGTTTTAGATAACATTAAGCCTAACAGCATTATGCTCTTGATACAAATAAGCTATGGATAAAAATAGATCTAACAACTCGTAATAAGTTGGTTGATATATTACACGCCATATCTTAGCATTGAAGGTTCCAATGGTACCATATGGCACCACATGGCACCATTAGGGCACGTGCTACTAAACCAATAACCATTATCATTATTTACTCGTTATATTCACTCATGGCACGTTGTTACGAGTTGTTTGATATATTACATGCCATATGTTAGCATTAAAAGTTCCATTTGATACAATTAAAACACGTACTACTAAAAAATTCACACCAACATTATTTACGCGTTATATTCATTCATGAGACATCCTTGCACGTACACGTGCCATTAGACCAATACCTGCTATAACTAATTACTCTTATATAGTCGTTCATGAAATGCTGCGACGATTTATTTGATATATTACATGCCATATCTGGTTATAGGAAGTTTTTAAGGGGGTATCATAATGGTACCATTAAAGCACGTGCCATTATAGTACGTACTTAATCCGGCTATCTCACGTTCATACTTATTCGTGATCTGTCCCATATTAATGGATTGGTGAAAACAGACTTTGAAAAAGTTAATTTGTTTTCAAGTTATAGTAATAAATACTAAGCTCCCTAGGAATAAAAAAATTCTCTTGACTTAGAGACCGAACTGCCCTTTCAATAATCGTCTAACACGTGCATTCTGCACGCGCACCATCTCATGAACGTTTAGAGCACGCGCGGAGCCGAACTTATGTATGTTCTCAACACGTGTTTTCCCGAATGCGAGGATAATTCGTGTCTTCCAGCAATTCAATACATGCACTCTTTCAATTGCAACGCAATGAATTGTGGGATTGTCTACAGACAGACGGACGGACGGACGGACAGCTGGACAAACCGATCACATAAGCACATTTCTATATATAGAAAATGTGCTAAAAAATTTAAAAAAAAATTAAAAAAAATATGACTTAAATCAATTTATTTAAAATTTTACATCAATTTATTTTAGTAACGAGGTTGGTGGCGCGCGGTCCCTGAGACCGCACAAACTATATATGTGAATCTGGGAAGAAATCGTGGATTCTGACTTACTGACTTCTAGAAGGGTCCAAGTTGGAAGAATACAGAAGTAGTCATTTGTTTCTTTTAAATTCATAAGCAGATACTCACAAAAATGTGATGATGCGGTCCCTGAGTGCTAAAGAAGCCTTTGATTGTTAGGGTTATATGAGATTCCTAAGGCAAGGCGTAGTTCAAAATGAATAAAGATAACCCGAAAGCTTAAACGGAGAGTATAGTAATTCTGTTTGTATTCACTCATATAAGAAATCATTTATTTGTACGCATTCCTACTCAATTCTTGAAGCGTTCTGTGTATTTGTTTATTATTTCTTCATAATCTATTGCTAAAGCGTTTCTACTTTAGCATAAATTGTTGAAGCGAACGATTAGCGAAGATCTGCGTGTTGATAATACACACACTGGCCAATGAAGTAGAAACCCGTGATGAATTACTGTACTGATATGTAAAGCGAGGTCACAGGTCAGAAACGATTGTGATATACAAATGAATGCAATCATGTGAGGTACATGCTCATTCCAAGCTGCAGGTACAGGGTAAGAACAAGCTGCAGCTGCTCAAGTTGAGCAAAATGGGGAAAACAGCAGACCTGTCCGAGTTCCAAAAAAGAGTTATTGTGGGAGCCCGTCTAGCTGGAGCTACGATTTCCAGGACAGCACAACTGACCGGTATCTCAAAAGGTCAGGTCTCCAAGGTGTTCAATGCGTGGAAA
Organism: Rhysida immarginata; assembly: GCA_023313115.1. Taxonomy (NCBI): domain Eukaryota; kingdom Metazoa; phylum Arthropoda; class Chilopoda; order Scolopendromorpha; family Scolopendridae; genus Rhysida; species Rhysida immarginata. The sequence continues at coordinate 133,446 of JAHWFO010111119.1, read as the reverse complement.
CGGAATCTACAAGAGTTGTCGAAACGGCAGAAGTGTGGATCAAAAACAATCAACACAGACAGGGACCGACGTCGTCTGAGACGGATTGTGCGGCAAAACTGAAGGTCTACTGTGGAATAACTGACGGCAGACTTCAATGAATGATCATCGCAACTCATCTCCTCAAGAACAATGCGCCGAGAGTTGAAGCGAATAAGGATGGGAAGTCGCATGCCAGTGAGGAAGCCCCTGGTGTCAGCAATATACCGTAAAATTCGCCTGCAGTGGTGTAAAGAACGGTGTGATTGGACAGTAGACGACTGGAAAAAAGGTGATGTGGTCGGACGAGTCACGTTACACATTGTTTTGCACCGATGGCCGGCAGAGAATTTGGCGGCAGCCCCATGAAGCGATGGATCCCTCATGTGTTGTGAACACAGTTCAAACTGCAGGAGGAGGTGTCATGGTATGGGCCATGGTTTGTTGGTATGACAAAGGTCCCCTGATATTCCTTGACAGTCGGGTGACAGCCAAAGACTACCTGAACATTGTTGCAGATCAAGTCCATCCTGCAATGGTGCATTTGTACCGAAATGGTGACGGGTTCTTCATGGACGACAATACTACTGTCCATCGAGCAAGAATTGTTCATGAGTGGTTTTCTGAACATGACACCGAGTTACAACATCTGCCGTGGCCAGCACAAAGTCCGGATTTGAATCCGATTGAGAATGTTTGGGTCATGTTGGAAAGAGACATTCGTCGAAGGCATCCGCTTCCGTCTACTCTGCAGGACCTGAAGATCTCTTTGACGAATGCATGGTCTGCGATTACCTTACCTGCATTGCAACACCTTGCAGAGTCCATGCCAAACCGAGTATGTTCTGTAATTACAGCCAAAGGAGGGTCACTACCATATTGAACGAAGGTTTCTAATTCATTGGCCGGTGTGCGTATAAGGCTTAAGTAATTAAGGTCATATCCTTGCACGTCATTACAAGTTTTTTGATATACTGAATGCCATAATGGTACCATTACAGGACGTACCATCGATCCAATTTTGACTGATTTTGACCATCAACGAAGACCACCACAGGTCTTCACTTAATTGACAAGGTTTCTCTCTGCCTTAGCTTTGGAATGGTGAAGAGAGAAATGCATTGATTAAGGCATAGATCATTTATACATGGAATTGTATTGTGAAAAACATGGACTCTTCTGTTATTTGTTACCTTTTGAACCAGAAGCAGTTAAACGATTTCTTCCACCAACGAACTCAGGCTGTCATTCTTTCCTAAATTTTCAAATGCAGTAAAAGGAAGTCGAAAATCCGGAAGGATTCGTACGACAGAGTACCAACAGACAGACAGACAGACGGACGGACAGACAGACAGACAGACGGACGGACAGACAGACAGAAAGGCGGTTTTTATTTAGCATGCACGACGTTGTGACACACCCGCACTAGGAGGTGTCTCCAGGTTCAATAATTATAAATTTATAAGAATTGAAAGCAATTAGGCATTGGAAACTTAGTCAAGTATTTATTAAAGAGCAATAATGTTATTCATCTAAAAATCGTAAGCACAATTCTCAATTGGGCTCTTGATGAAAGTTACAAAATGATTCATAGCTCAATGATATTATGTTTGCATTAAGAATTAGTATGTTAACTTGAACATATATTGAATTTATAATAGAGTAGTCATTATGAGCCTTACTGGTATGAATTAGCTTATTCTCAATAAGTGGAATCTATATTATTCATTCCTGCAATAGAAGCAAAGTTAATTAGCACTAACCCAGAAGTAATAATATCATCGCCCTCAGCCATTTTAAGTCATGGCCAACAAGGCACGAAATTCATATAGCACCACAATATAAACGGGAAGCATACGTCCGTCATTGTAATATCTATACAATAGATCAACGATGCCTTAAAGAAGAAGTTTATGTATTAACAATTAAGTAATGCTAACTAATGCTCTTTGATTTCATCAATTAATAAGTTAATTACTTCCAATTAACATCAAACAATAAGTTTCTTAAGTAATGACATTATTAACTTGTTAACCACTCAGTCATATCTACTAAGTACACTGAGTTA